>CM014276.1:63734593-63758295 GCA_004135705.1 Alloteropsis semialata
GACGCTGTACAAGACGTGTTCAACAAATAACAAATAATAGAAAACTTGCTGGAGAAGCCTTGCCGCCTGCGGGACACTGCGGATGTTGTTCGGGACACTGTGGACGCTGTTGGGGATGCTGTTGGGGTCGTGCTTCTCCTCGATCGGCGCCTGCGGACGGGTAAAACAGTGAGAGTCACATCCCTTGGCCATACCGGACAGTGCTCGGTAAGGTGGACAGTGCTCGGTAAGGTGGACAGTGCTCGGTAAGGCCAATTAATGCTGATGGGGCGCGGCATAGCCGTGTGGCGACACGTCCTTATGCCGGGTCTTCCTGACACTCCACTCCGGCCCGGGCCCACGCCGATTCGGGCGAGGCGAAGAGAGGTCGGGCGAGATAGCGTAGGTTTGACCAGGACAGAAATGGGTCGGCCGAGGCGGACATGGGTCGGCCGAGGCGGACGGGGGTCGGCCGAGGCGGACATGGGTCGGCCGAGGCGGACGAGGGTCGGCCGAGGCGGACGAGGGTCGGCCGAGACGGACGTAGGTCGGCCGGGGCAGAACCAGGTCAGTCGAGTCGGGGGAAAATCGATCCTCCCCTGACCTGATATTCTCCTTGTTCGCGGGTTTTCCTATGCCCATCTTATTCCCGAAACTGCGTGGTCCCACCCGTCGGTGAGAGGGTCGGATATTGATATCCGACAAGAAGCTTCACGACCTCCTCGCCGATTGCCTTGCGCTTCTCGTCGTCGAAGCGCCGGAGGCGTTGCTTCACGGGTCGGGACCCGGAACGAATGTCCAAGGAATGCTCGGCGACCTCTCTCGGAATGCCCGGCATGTCCGAGGGCTTCCATGCAAACACGTCGACGTTTGCGCGGAGGAAGTCGACGAGCGCGCCTTCCTATTTGGGAGACAGCTTGGTTCCGATCCGCGCCACCTTCGTGCTCGGGTGGCCGGGGTCCAGCTCGATCTCCTTGGTGCCCTCGAGCGGCTCGAATGGCGTCAAGCCGCGAGTGAAATCGGGCGCCTCTTCGACGAGGCGCGCCTTAATCGGGGCGAGCTCCTCGGTCGACGCGATGATGGCCGATGCCAGCTCGCAGCTCTCCACCTCGCACTGGTGAGCCCGCAGGAACGAAGCTCCCACCGTGATCACCCCCCTCGGGCCAGGCATCTTGAGCTTGAGGTAGGTGTAGTTGGGGATGGCCATGAACTTCGCGTAGCACGGGCGGCCCAAGATGGCGTGGTAGGATCCATGGAACCCTACCACCTCGAAGGTGAGGGTCTCCGTCCGGAAGTTGGTCGGGGACCCAAACGTGACAGGGAGGTCAATCTGACCGAGGGGAATGGCTTGCTTACCAGGGACCACCCCGTGGAAAGGTGCCCCGGTTGGACGAACGCGTCCTCGGTCAATCCCCATGGCATCTAGCGTGTCGGCGTAGAGGATGTTAAGCCCGCTGCCGCCGTCCATCAGCACCTTGGTGAGGCGCTTGCGTCCTATGACCGGGTCGACCACTAAGGGGTACTTGCCCGGCCTCGGGACGAATTGCGGATGGTCGGCCCGGTCGAAGGTGATGGACGCCTCGGACCATTTGAGGAAGGTCGGAGTGGCGGGCTCGGCGGCGTACACCTCTCGGCGTTCCACCTTGGCCCGTCCCTTGCTCACCGATGCCTCCGTCCCGCCGAAGATCATCAGACATCCGTCCGGCTCCGGATAAGGGTCGACGTCCGTGTTCTCGCCCGCCTCCATCTCCTTAGGGACCTGGTCGGACCTCCTCGGCCGGGGCGCCGGTTTCCGGGGACCCCCAGCCATGAATTTCTTCATGAGGGAGCAGTCCTTGTACAGGTGTTTGACGGGGTACTCGTGGTTCGGGCACGGCCCATTCCACTTCTTCTCGAAGTGGTCGGGGACCTCTCCAGTCGGAGGTTTGAAGGTCGGCTTCGGGTCGGCGGCGGCCACCATGGCGGCTTCGTCGTCGTGCCGTCTTCCCTTGCCCTTCTTCTTCTTCTTGGCAGGGGGCCCCGACGGACCGCCCTCCGGTTCCTCGGTCTGCTTACCCTTCGGGTCAGCGGACTGGTGGAAGATGGCCCCCACTGCCTCCTCGCCGGCCGCGTGACTCGTAGCGATGTCAAGCAGCTCCTTCGCGGTGCGGGGACTCTTTCGCCCGAGCTTGTGGACGAGGGACTTGCACGTCGTCCCTGTAAGGAACGCCCCGATGACGTCGGCGTCAGCGAGGTCGGGGAGTTCGTTACACTGCCGGGAGAAGCGTCTGATGTACTCCCGGAGCGTCTCCCCCTGCTTCTGCCTGCAGCTCCTGAGGTCCCATGGGTTTCCAGGGCGGTTGTAAGTCGCCTGGAAGTTTCCCACAAAGACTTCTCTCAGGTCGGACCAGCTCCCGATCTGCCCCGCGGGGACATGTTGGAGCCAGGCCCGCGCCGAGTCGGCCAGATGGAGGGGCAGATTGTGGATGATGAAGTCATCATCGTCGGCCCCCCCGGCCCTGCAAGCGAGTCGGTAGTCCTCGAGCCAGAGCTCGGGATCGGTTTCCCCGTCGTACCTCGGGAAGTTCGACGGGGCTCTAAAATTAGCGGGGCGAGGAGCCGCTCGGATCCGCGGGCTGAAGGCCCGTGGGCCCAGGCGCGTCCGGGCTCGGCGCCCTCTCGTCCCCCTCGTCGTCGTCGTACCGGCCGCCGCGACGAGGAGCGCGCCCGTGCCGTCGCTCGGGCTCGCCCTCGGGGAGTCGTCGCCGGCGGGCGTTCAGGATGCTCCGGGCGTCCTGAATCGGGCCGACCCGTTTGAGTATCGGAGCCGCGTCCCCGGCGGGACGGGGCTGATGTACCGAGACTCCCTGCTGGGCGCGCCCGCCGTGCCCACCGGAGGGCTGCCTCGAGGCCTCGCGATGGCTCGTCTGCGACGCTCGTCGTCGCGACTGCGAGCTCTCGGCCTGCTGAGCCGCGGCTCGCTCCAGAAGTTCGCCGAGCTCCCGCTGCGCCTTGCGGGCTTCCGGCGTCACCGGCGGAGGGAGCCCTCGCACGAGCATAGCCGCGGCGGCTATGTTTTGCCCGGCGCGGGCGAAATGCGGGGGCGGGGCGCCGTCATCGTCGATGATTTGGCGCTGCACGTCCCGGGCACGTCCCCGGGCCGGAGCCGCATTTCCGATCTGCAGAAGCTCGCGCTCGATGCGTTCCCGCTCCTGCTCAACTCGTGCACGCTCCTGCTCCAAAAGGCGACGGGCCTCTTGGAGCTCCTCTCGGCGTTGCCGGGCGTCGTTGGCGTGGGAGCGTCGTGGCGAGGTGGCCGCTCTCGGGGCTGGCTGCCTCGGTGGTGCCGGAGCCTGGTTCGCAGCCGGGGCGGCTGCGGGCGCGTTGTGAGCCGAGAGGCCGTCTCCCAAGGCCGCCGGGCCCGAGCCGCTCTCGCTTGCCTCCCCCACCGCCCCATCAGGGGTGTCCGCATGAAGCACTCGCGGGACGGGCGGTGGCTTTCCCCGACGAGTTTGGTGTCCGACGTCTCCGAAACGGAGTCGTCCAGGAGGTCGAAGACCGACTCGGAGACATGATCGATCATTCCGACGAACTCGCTGTTCGTCGGGGTGTGGCTCAGAAGTCGTGTCGCCAGTCGTGACACGACCTCAGCCGCGTTGCGTAGACCGTATGGGGTCGCATACGGCGGGATGGAATCCAGCATCTCCGTGGAGAGCGGGGCCCCTCCCACAAGCTGAGTAGCGACGTTAGCCAGGGCGAACCTGACATATCGCGTATCCTCCTGCGTGGGCCGTGACCCCAGGAAAGTCTCGAGCTGCTCAAGCAGCAGGGCCTCGTTGGCCTCCGGACAGGGGTCGTTAGCCTCGTCGCCAGGGGCGTTGAGGTTGACATTCGCGAGAGCCTCGGTGGCGGTCGCGACGTCAGCGTCGGGGACGCTGACCGGGGGCGCGGGAGCGACTCTCGTCAGGTCCCCGTCGGTGGTGATGACGAAATCCAGACTTCCGAGACGCAGCTGCGTCCCGGGAGTCCAGCTCGAACCGTGGGTGGCCATCCGAAACCTAGTGATCGTCGAAACGCGCAAAGGCCCCTACCTGGCGCGCCAACTGTCGGTGTACGAAATGACCAACTAGTAAATTTAGTGGATTGCGCGTTTGGGCTCCGGATGGTTCGCGAGAGGACACAAGGGATTATACTGGTTCAGGCACGAACGCCCTACGTCCAGTTCGAGGCTGCTCGTGTTACTCGCGTTGCTCGCAGTAGGGGGTTACAAGCAGTCGAGAGAGGGAGGGGCTCCCAAGTCTCTGTGAGTTTCTAAGTGTGGGAAAGCAAGTGTTCTCTATCGGTCGTCCCCCTCCCCTGAGGCCTTATTTTTCCTTTTATACCTCTGGGGCCAGGAGACCTGTACAAGACGTGTTTAACAAAAATGATGGGTAGTAAGAAACTTGCTGGAGAAGCTTGCCGCCTGCAGGACACTGTGAACGCTGTTGGAGTAGGTCCTAATCCCGAGCTTATTAAGGTCGTGCACGTCGCTCTGCGGCGCATGCGGGGCTGCTGGAACAGTTGCCTCCTTCTGTCACGGCGGGCGGCGCGGCGCAGCCCGTTAATGCTAGTAGATGGCGCGATAGATGTGCGGCGCGGTAGATGTGCGGCGCGTGCTCCCGACTCCCTATCGTTCCGGGTCCCCCTTGTTGACCCACGACACATGTCCTGGGTGGGGTCGGGCGAGGCGGAACTGGGTCGGCCAAGGCGGAGCCAGGTCGGGCGAGGCGGAGCCAGGTCGGCCGAGACGGAAACGGGTCGGCCGAGGCGGAGCCAGGTCGGGCGAGGCGGAACTGGGTCGGCCGAGGCAGAGCCAGGTCGGCCCTCCCCCTATCCGATGTCCTCCTTGTTTATGGTTCTGAATACGCCCGTCTTCTTCCCAAAACAGCGAGGTCCCACCCGCCGGCGAGAGGGTCGGATATTGATATCCGACACACATTGTGGCAGCTTCATAAAATTGTAGATCGAATTCTTGAGGCTCTTTGTGCCTCGTAGGCACACCGTTCCCAGCCCCGTGTGGCTGTGGTACAATACAACATGTACGGTATGTACACCCTTGAGCAACAAAAAAAATTCTTGAGGCTCTTTTTGAGAAAAATGATCCAAACGGAGCACCTAGATCGGTCGAGGGCATACGCATATGCTGTCATGGTTAAAGGAACTGTTGGATATGCCGCATATAGTTGTTTAATTATTTTCTAGTGAAATAATGTTTAAGCCAGACCAATTTTGTTCACGGGGAGACACATTGTGATGTTTTTTTTTCCTTCTCCTTACACAAGATTTTGTTCAAGACTAAATTTTGCATGACGGTGGATGGTTGCACGCATTATCCAGCTATGATTTCAGTAAAAATAGTATACACTTTTAAAGGATTATTTGATAGTTTGTAATAAGAAAGTCCCTGTCCCTGGGGAAATCCGGGACCAGGGAGAGCCGCTGCCACTGTTCGGCTATATTTTTCACGAGTGGGCTGGGCGTTTACCGTTTTGGGCCCATGCAGCGTTTCGCGGTTTGCCAGCCCGTGTCCGGCGACGAAATCGGCCCGCTTACGTGCCATGGCAGCCCGTCGGTTGACCTACGCCTCTACGAGGTGTCGCCGCATCCCTGCTGTGTTCGTCCCCTTCATTCCGCCGCCGCTGTTCGTCGCGTGCGTCTTCATCGTCATGTTCGTCTTCTGAGCCCTTTGCGCCGTGCGGATCCGATGTGGTGTCTACTCGCCCTTCTGCTTCTGATCCTTCCTCTTCCTATTCTCTGTGTGTAGCGGCGTCCTCTGCTGGATCCTCCCCGTCTTCCTCTGCGAGCTTCGGTGTCCTCGGTGGCGTCGCCGGTTGAGTTCACGGCGGTGAACTGTGCGGTTGCTGCCAAGGCCGTTGGTCGCGGGTGCTCAGGTGCATTGCCTGTTCCTTAGATTATTATCCTCGATTTGGTTTACAGATCTATGCGCCTGTATTTCTTCTGACGATGGCTGCATTCTGCCCGATCTATGGTACGGTTTGCGCAGGTTCTGGAGCACTGTCCATCGTGCTTAGTCTGCAAAACTCTGCTGTCCGCTCTTGCGTTGCCATCTGTGGTGCCTGTGTCAAGCGTTTCCTCTCCTCCATTGCCAAGATGTGGTTCCCCTTTTGCTGCTGGGTGAGATTGCTGCTTCTCCCTTCTGTTCCGGTGTTGTTTTCTTCGGTTGGGAGCTCCCTGCGCTGCATGACCTGTGTGTGATGTCTAGATTGTTTCATTGTCCATGTTCTGCCATCCTAGAACCAGCCTGTGATTACAGTGGTGTGTATGTTGTGCCAATCAATTTACCTTGCAGACACAATTGGAGTTCTAACTGGCTGCATGCATGTCAAGATGCATAATACAAGAGCCGGTCAGAAAAAGCTCCAAAACGTCCACTTCACAGATGGAAAGTAAGTATGTTTGAAATAAAGAATAAAACATATTTTGTACATGAGCGATGTCCATATCACATTAGTTGTCATAGATGGAATGATGAAACATGCTTTCGCAGGGAAACGATTATTGTCGCACTTTGGAATGATCATGCTGAAGCGTTTGATGCTGATTCCTATATGGAAATGGGAACGCAAGGACCTGTAGTACTGCTTTTTGTCGCCACAACATGCGGGCGGTTTGAAGGTGACAACTCATCATGTGAATACGTTTATTTACTTAAAAATTGAATATTGACAGTAGCCATCATGTTTTTACTCAGGAAAATTATCTCTCCAAGGGTCCACACTTTGCAAGTGGTATGCCAATCCAGAGATATCAGAAGCGACTGCACTTCAGGCCAGGTGATCTTAATTCTTAACCTTGCTTTCAGATTCTGCATACAATACAAGAAGAAAATAGAAAACTGGAGCCAAAAAAGTTGGATCTAAATGAAAATATCTTAGGTGTGCTGGCAGAATAGATCCACCGATGTGGCATGGTCCAGGCGCTGCCCAACTTAATCCTGAAAGGATAACGGTTGCAGAACTGGCTCAATTTGACAATCCCCACATCATCTTTGTGAGTTATGTCAATAAGTAACCAGATGCCTTGATTTTGTGCTTAAAAAATGCCTTCTCTTCATGCAGAATAACAGATACATTGTTGTAGCCAAGATCAACAAAATCGTAAGCAACCAATCATGGTGGTATGTGGCCTGTGAAAAATGCAACAGAGCGGCCCAGCCAGATGGCAACAAATACAAATGCTCTAACCCTAGGTGCCCATCTACAAGTGCTGCACCCAGGTGCCCTTTCTAAACGTTACCCTGTATTTTACTTATTCTGCATGATGAATTGACCAATAGTTTGTAAATTGCTGTTGTTGACAGATATCGTCTCCATGTTATTGTTTCTAACCCTGCCCCGGCACCAAACAAAGACAAGGAACCAAATGTAGAGCTGGTTTTCTTTGGCACTGTGGCAGAGGAGATCGTTGGATAAACTGCATCAGACTACTTCATACATAAAATTCAGTCCTCAGTCAAAAATTTTACTACTCACTGCAAAAATACCAAACATGTCGAGAACTTCTACAGCAAGGTCACAAGGACGTCCAACATGGCGAAGTGATTGCATCTTTGACGTCTGAGGCGCTGATAATCACGCCGGCTAAGGTAATTAAACTAACACACTTTGCATTGCCTTTCAGCACTATTTAGAGAATGCCACCATATATGCGTTGATGATGAATTCAAACAAAAAACAGGCTGCTGGTCCTACTGATGATCAACTGCAGATTGCACAAGTATCACCGTCTACTAAAGAGGTAAGAGCACATGCACCAGCCTATAAACAGGCATCACCTTACCGTATTCCACTAATCTTCTTATGTATTCATTACCTCTCTGCACATAATTGGTTTCGCAGGATGCTAAATCTGGCAAGCCTGCTATGGATGTTGTTCCTTCAGCGCAACAAACACCAGCCATATCTGAGGCATGTGCATGTCAATTCTATTACATAAAAAAATTTATTTGTTATGCGCTCACGGATGGAATATATCAATGCCGCTACTGCTATGATGATGACCTTACTAACTTCAGTTTCATTTTTTTCAGAAAAGAAAACTCAAGCGCAAGATAGGCGAAATAGAGCAAGTTGAAACTACAGCTAACACAATGTCCATGTATGTTCGTCCATGTCATTACCATTCACTTGCCTTTATGTGCATATCGTGCACCTGTAATATAGAACACGAACTCACTACATTCACGATCGCTGTATGGTAATGGCAGAGCCACCTTTTTAAAGTAACATACACTTTTAGGATGTCAAACATGTTCTTAGAGTACTGTTATGTAGTTTCCAGTGATTCGGACAACGGTGCCGCACCAAAGGCTAGGAGGCGTCTTCGTACAGATGACAGCCCTTGATACAGAGGTAAGTTCATACCATGTCTGCCATACCTTTCCCTTCAGGTAATATTTTTCTTTTCAACGAACCTAACTGAGATACTTTTGATATTGAAGGTGGCCAGCCAAATATCATGATCCAGCGCCTTATGAACATGAAGCACTAATTTTGGACACTAATTAACATTACCAAACAGGTCAGCCATACGGCAATGCTGTATTCGTCACGTGTTTCGTGTTCGCTGCAAGGGATACGCAGTTACACTACAAATTCCCGATGAACGGCTTTTGAAGACCGATGAATATTAGATGTCCTGTTCTGTCCACGCGTGTAACATAAGCCTACAATGATCTATGTGTGTAAAATATGCTGGTTAGGTTTGGTCTGCAGGTGTAAACTACTGTGCCTGTGAAATACCAAATTTATGTATGCTGGACTTCATGCTGTGTTTGTATGAATGACCTGGGTAATTGGTCGTGTGTATCTGTCAAACCCACAAAAATATATGTGCTATGCTCTTTCTGATGAATACGTTTTCAAAGCGTGCTCAGCCAAACTGAATCATCAACCTACTCACGCAAATACTGCTATATTCCAGTTTTTCCTGCAATACGTAAACCTATTGTGTTTCCCTGTCCAGTGCTGAATGAAACAACATTCCACTGATGTTAGCATAACAGCATCGTGAGTTTGATTATAGTTAGCAACCTCCGACACAAAACGTCATCAAGGTGAATTACAATGGGTCATTATTGTAGAAATTATAGCAGCACGCCAATCTTCGTCGGTGGATTCAATAGAAACACAAAAAATGCTTTCGTTGTCCAACTCCAGAGACAAAAGTAACACACTGTCCTAATAACATCGCTATGTTGTTTCTCTTCATTTCGACCAGTCATGCCCTATAAAGATTAGACCAATAACACTACATTAATTTTATGTTTGTCTACCCTAATTCATGAGACAAATTAGCTAATCTTTCATACCGCCTGCAACTTATTAATTACCAGTACGATGCTAATCACACTACTGCCATAAACTCTACTGATTCAAATGACCCTCAGATGCGATAACACCAGGCACATTCACATTCCTTCAACCACACATACACAAGATATAAACAGAGACAAGGCATACTGCCAATATATTACAGATCAAAATTTGCCATGTTCTCATAAGCATGGACACATCATACATGCTTCCATCTAGACTGCACCCTGCAGTAACAGAACAACATGCTATTCTCTGAAGGCAGCATGGACTACCGACTTAACCAAAGCACTAACAGTCCTCCACACAACCAAACTAGCATTCACATAAGCAAGGCGACCCCTTCAGTGCAGAACTAACCAGCGCTCAAGCCTTCAAAAAATCTGCCTATGTACACCGCATTTTGTCCAAAATGGCGCAGTTGCCAACAAGCCATCTTCATTTTTTTTGAATCGAGGCATCCCCCATTTCCATTACTTAAAACGGAAATACAAGTATTCAGAACAAGTTTCAAGGCAGAGCAAGATAACAGAAGGAAGAGCTAAGGGAGAAGAACAGGGGGGGAAGAGGTTACCGTTGCTAACGACTTGCGTCAAGCCGCAACAACGATAACAGCCTCGCAGGCCAGAGTTACAGTTTCACAGACCTAAGAAATTAACAACCGGTCTTCAGACCACACAACTGACAGAAAGCTAACAAAAGCATTAGCGACAGCAACTCGTTCCACGCGTGATCATCAGGCTTCATCTTCATTTGCATCATCTTCAGGAGCAGGAAGCAGTCTGATATTGGCTTGCTGGTGCGTTGTCAGCATCCGACATGCCATTGCAAGCAGCGCGTTGATACCTTCCTTCACTGTCTCCTGGAAATCCTCCTTGTAGAGCCCTGTCCAAAAAAGCATAAGGGAACATGCATAGCTCAAAATTTCAGCTGGGTGTTTTGGTGAGATCCCCTCGAAACAAGACTTGTTTCTGGTTTTCCAAATTGCCCAACAAATAGCAGCAAGCCCAAAGGTGTGTATGTTACCACCCGTCGGCATCCACTGCCGAATCCAGCTCCAGTATTGCTCAATAGAATTTGGTACATTGTTAGCACCTATACTGACAGCTACCAGAGCCCAGACTGCTCTTGAGACAACACACTGAAACAGCAGATGATCAACTGTTTCCACGCAGTCACAGAATTGACAGCTAGGATTGCCATCCCAATTTCTCTTTCTCATATTATCTTTTGTAAGGATGGCATTCTGTTCTGCCATCCATAGAAAGATCTTGTTTTTATATGGAACTTTAGCTTTCCAGATTCTTTTAAAAGAATCCCCAGATTCATTTACAGTTAAATGCTCATACATGGTTTTGACAGTGAATCTTTTATGTTTCCCCCATTTCCATGATATCTCATCTGCTTCAATGGATAAAGGAACAAGCCATCTTCATGCCTGCATGAAATCAATTGTCAGTACACATAGACTTTAAAAAAGGTGTCTTCTCAACTTCCTCTCAATAATACAGATCGCACTCACCACATGATCACCACGGATGGCTGCATCAGCGCTCCTATTGATCAGATCAACCAGCCTGAAAGCAAATTACTCCGCTCGACTGATAGGAGGCCTAGGACCACCATAGCATATCTTTTCATCATTAGGAGCTGCTGAGGTACTTGCTGTGCTCATGGTTCCAGTTCCAAACAAGTCACCAAAGTCCTTGCATAGACCCTTGGCCTCCATCAGAAAAGAAACATAACCACCGTGAATTGCCTTATTGTTGTTCTTCTCACCATCTAATGCCTCACTCAGTAGAGCAGACCAGGTCTCTGCTGATAGGTCTCTCCTCTGAAGGGACCTCACCTCTTCATAATTAATATCCTCCACTAAAACAAAGCAAGCAGTACGAAGATGTGATATGGCAGAACTGCATGCACCCTCCATGGCCTCATACCTGCCTGTTGCGTCATCACTGTAGAACTTCTTACGATCTCTAGCACAAGACATGCGAGAAGAAGGAATCTCCATTTCAATCTAGGCATGTATGACATCCTCGGGCTCAATCACAATACCATATCCGAAAACCTGAAGACCAAGATAGCTAACAATCTCTTTCAAGATGACACGTCTTGAAATGGGAACATGCCGAACTGCCTGTTGGCCATTCAAAAAAACGCAAGATCAATTACCTCACAACATCAAACATGTGCGCCAATGTCACCACATTGTTAAAAAAAAGAAATTTAGGTATGCATCTTGCTGCCCAGGGGCGAAGCCAGCCTCAAAGTTCACTGATGTCAGCATCACTTTTTACTGGTGTCATTGACTCTATAAACAGTGTTTTGCTTTGTATTTTCCAACATCCGTCGCTGTCAGATGACAGCAATAACAAGCTGTAGCTCCGCCCCTGTTGCTGCCCAAACCATAAACCTACCATCGATCTCACTAAGACCAAAAAAAGGATTCGGACAAAGAAATCCCCTCCCTGCCATCAACAAAAAAAAAAAGCAGATATTACAATCCATCACAGGATGCTTACCCCAGGCACATCCACCAACAGATCTTTATTACCAGAACGAAGTGCGTTGTTCAGCTCATCAGGCTCCAGCGCACCAATGAGGCCGCTCCAATCGAAGGCAGAAACGGCCTCTTCAGTGGCGTTAAGAAAGAGCAGATTCTCTGCAGCATCTGCATCGGCTAACTCCACGTGCATCGCCATTGCGAGGAACCATACTAAAGAAGCACTCCGCAGGTGCGAGGAAGAACTAAAGAAGCACCGGTTCTTGGAACGCAATGGAGCTAGAGAAGGAGAGCGTCAACGTGAAGCTTCTGCTGAAGGCAAGTCATGCAATTGAGAAGACCTGATAAATCACGAGTCACGATGAATCGCATTTATTTTCTCTGGAGACTGGCTCAAGAAGTGGCCCTTTGTGTTAAGAAAATCTTTCTCTGATGAGAGAGAATGCGAGAGATTACTGGCACGAATGGTGCCAGTCATATTTAAATGGAATGGAAGTGAAAGGGGTTTGGACTAGTCTCGACCTTCCCATACACTGGAACATAAAAGAACCTAGTACTAATCAAAGGGCTGCTTGTATAGCAGTAGCGTATCTAGGATACGCGGATACTTCGCAAAACTCACGTACCGGTATCCGATACCTTACGGATACTTCTTGGATACTGATACTTCACGGATACTTGTGGGATACCTCGTCACTTGTTCCCTTCTAGAAAAACCAATACGGCTGCCATTTGCTATTCGAATGCAAGTTTTGTGCACAAGAGTACGGAGGAAGCTACTCTAGAGTTCAAGCACATTTACTTCAAACATCCAAGTCTAGAATTAGAGTGTGCCCAACTGACAACACCTATCCTTCAGCAATTTCAAAATGATGTAGCAGAGGTTGAAGAAGAACAAGAATAGGACAAACCGGAGAAGATTGCATACGCATGTTTCAATAATCATCTAGGCCAGTAATCCCTTTTTTTTTCTAAGCGATGGTTAATTGCATATTCATAGTTATTTCTATTTCTTAGAATTCTATGTTTTTTTATTATATATCGGCGTATCGCCGTATCCATGTTTTTGGGAAAATGGCGTATCGGAGTATCGCCGTATCGCGTACCGGTATCCGTATCCACGTATCCATGCATCATAGTAGCGTATAGCCCTGTTCATGGTCCGATTTTACAGGTTTTTGGTTACAACCCGACCCAAACCACGAGAGCCTTAATTGAGCGGTTTAGAAACCAATGGGTTGGACGGGTTCCACGGGTTACAAGCTACGCAGTTATTTGCTGCTAGGGCCGATGGCGGCGGCCGTAGTATGGTTCCTCGCACCTGCGGAGTGCTTCTTTAGTATGGTTCCTCGCACCTGCGGTTCCATAGCCCTGTTTCCAAATCCAAAAACATCATCTAAATCATGGAATGAACCAGATCAGAGGCACCAAACACAGACACACACTTACCAGCCGGCGCACCTTCCTCAGCGGCGGCGACAGATCAGGGCCGCCGCCCCTTTTCGTCCCGGCCATCACCGCACCCAAGTCGTCGATGCTTTCAGCGAAGTACCTCAACGATGTGTTCGAGAAACTCACCTACCAACGATTACCAGCATCAGTATTTGCTCAACATTATAGCCTTCCCAAAAGCGCCGCTGAATGACCGCAAAGCACCTATCACCGGCGGCGCGGGCCCCATATGCCCAAAGATTGCTCCAGCCGACGGTGTTAGGCCCAACAAAGGCCCACGAAGGCGGCCCTTAAACAGGCGCGGCGAAGCGCGCCAGGCCCACCTAGTGTGGTAACACTAGCCGTGGAGTACGTGGCACTGACACTGAAATAGAAGTTCAGATATAAAGCCTGAGTTGGGCTTGGGCTTGTTAACCGAGATGGGCTTATGACAAAAGGCCTGAGTTGGGCTTGGGCTTGTTAACCGAGACGGGCTTATGACAAAAGGCGGTAGAGTTGCAGCCCCACTGTACACTCTGTTGCAACTTGCAAGAGTCAAGCAAGCCCCATCAGAACAAATGAGCGCAAGCCTTCCATGCTGGATGCAATATGGATATTTGGACTGTTTCAACTTTCGATCAGCTCAAAACATAACTACAGTATGAGCCATACAGCAACACGAATCAGTCAAAACGAAACAAACACCGAAAGACATGTTCCCAAAGCTAAGCAATTTGAGTTTTGTATTGGGTTAACATGTAACCCATGACGCATGTCTACAAAATCTCGACGTAAATAGTTTACAACTGCTTTCTCTCGCATCCTTTAAAAGAAAGCAAAATGACGGAACAAATAGAACCTGATTTTATTGTGGAAATGATGTTCTGTACAAGCCTCTTTCTAATACACAACCTCAATGACGTGTGACCCAGACAAATGAGCAAGCAAATATGTGCACCGACCTCTCTACATCTCCACAGGACATGGAGCTTCCCTATTCTCCATCTAATGTCCGTATCTGTACGGCAGCCACTGAACATAAGCAAACGATTTTTGCCGCAAAACAGAATTCAACGATCTTCCCGGCGAACCCTGTTTGGATCAGACATCATATCCATCATCATTTTCTCTGGAGAGTCTTCCCAGTCGCCAAAGGTTTTGAGATCAACCTGTGAAACAGAAAGATGGAAAATATCATGGGCATTGCTGCACACTTTGACAGCATTATAAAATGTGGATGGTTCAAATTTGCTCAGAGTAGCACCTTTCTTCGCTGCTCTGAGAAAATATTCTCCCTCTTCTTGTACACATCCTGTTGCCGTCTTGTTGCTTCTCCACCAAGTCCCCATACCTCAACATCAAGCACTGAAGCCTCAACAGGTAAGTAGCCCTGCAACCACAGGAAAAAGAAAGAATAGAATCATAATCTGTCTTTGGTAGCATAATATAGAAACGTTCAAAACCTATATAAACCCATAACATGGTAATAATCTGACCAGGTTGTGGTTTATGATTTGTGAATAATCTGCATTTTTGCAGGATAATATAGTAATCATGTAAGCACATAACATGGTCACTGACCGGTTGTGGTTTATGATTTGTGAATTCTCTGGGAGAGTGCGGTGGAGCTTGTAATTTACCTATTCTATGGCCTGGAAGTGCAGCGATGCTTCAAAAGTGCATCTGTTTTCTATTTTTTTCACAACAACCTATACTATGAAGCCGAAACAGAAATAAATAATCCCCAGCTAACAAGATTTTCCAGACAAGCAGCAACTAACAGAACCAGGACTCATCTTCTGAAATTACAAATAAGGTGCCCTAAAAAAAATGTGGAACAGTATACAGAGGACGGAGCAATCAGAAAGATATATTCCATGAGAAGCAGTAAATCGAAATTTAACCTGATTGGGGATGAGAGACCCATGTTGGTAAGTTTTGTCATATGCATGATGGCGAACTACAACTTTGGAGAAGTCTTCATCTAGAAATATCCTCTCGTTTCCAACTGTTCCACCAAATGCTAAGCCAACAGGCTTTGGATTTGCCTCATAAACCTTTATCTGAGGATGTAGATGGCTGTACACGAAGTTCTTCTCCTTACCTGCTAGGTTAGAGACAAAGTAAGCTACTATCATGTGTGACAAAGGCATGATCAGCAAAAGTCTTACCAGATGGTGGAAGCATGCGGAATATTGGATGCACAGCACAAAGGAACCCAGAGCTACCATAGAAAGTGTCTTTGCTCTCAAACCCCTCCTCAGTTAATACACCAATCACCCATCTTCTATAAGAATCAACATTCTCAACGCCTCCTTTAGAGAATGCTGAAAGTAGAATCAACATTGGTCCATTGTACCCCTCAACACCAGACCAAAACCGGCTCAGTCCTTTTCCATGAACCGATGACCTACAGACAATTATTGTATCAGGGTTAATACTTCCTAGATCAGAGTGAGAACTCGCAAAGAGACACTATACGTCTATACTTGAATTCATAGTTAGATTTGGAAAAACATTGGACTTACAACAGTTACAAATTGCAGTGCAGCATGAAAATCAGCTTAAACAAATAACTACAGGAATAATATAATCGGGGCACCATGTTACCTATAAAGAAGGTCTTCTGTGCCCATTCCAATTACAGAAGCTGACAAGAACTTTTCGCTCAATTTGTTTCTTAGGCTGAGAGCGATTGCCCATGCCCTTCCACGTGTTAGTAGATACACATCAGAAGTATCAACTGCCGTGTTAACAGTTGAAACAGAGCTCTCCTGCGTGTGATGAGTAAATAACTCCAGTTACTTCAATGAGATAAAAAGGCTCAGTTGAATTTTCATCGTTAATGAGTCACAGACATAGTTCCTTGAGCAAAGGGGCAAAAGAAATCAAGCTCCTAGTATAAGCTATGGTTTTGGAGCAGCATAGAGTGTAAGAATGAAACGCATATCCTCTCAGTCGTGGACCTAGTTATAAATCAAACATCATTATATGGTAGAATCTGTGAACGGACAACTTGTACCAGAACATTTTATAGCTACTGCTGAACAATTGAATGCAAAAAAAAAAGTCTGACTTTCCTAGCAGTTGCTTAGAATCTAACATTACATAATTTGCTGATAATTTGCAGATCAGGCCATCAGGGATGATCTGGAGACAATTTTCCTCGCAAGCTATAACAGGTAATGAACACCTATGGATCTTAGCCTCCGGGTCCTGCTCAGTATATCCAAACAAAACAAGTAGAAATAGAACAATGGAGAAACCATTTTCTATACTTAAGTATGATGATCCAACAGGCCCTGTTTAGATTGGCAACTTTTGCCGGCAACTGGCAACTTTCTTTCCACTGACAACCGTGCCCCCCTCACAAAACACGCTTCCCAATGGCAACTTTCTTTCCAAACTTCATCAAACTTTTCCAACTAAACAGGCCCTAACAAAACAATAGCTACATTGCATCAATTCTACTCATGATACCTGATACGAAAGTACAAAACAAATTGGTCCAATATTGGGTAGTAGTAGCTACTAATAATTCTGCAACATAATTTGCTCACCTCCGTTGGATCAGCTGCCAGCGACCGGAACCTCTCCTGCACATACCGCGAGAGGCAGTTTCCAAGCCCTGAAGCCGTGGACAGCACCCACGACGTGAACTCGTGGACCTTCACCCCCTTTCCGCCGCTGGAAATCTCCCAGCCCCAAATGCCCTCGTCATCCGCGACGGCGCCCGCGGAGACGAGCGCCGACAGCACCAGGTGCGTGATGTCGGGGAGGAGCACCACTACGGGCTCAGACTTCTCCCCTGCCTCAGCCGAAGCCTTCGGGGCCGAACCGCACCACGCCATGACCCAGCACATCCAGAGGAACACGGCGATCTCCTCCGGCGCGAGCTCCCCCAAGACCTTCCCCTCCTCGTCGCTGCCGAGCCCGCCCTCGTCCGGCTGGAACTGCACTCCGCAGGGAGCCCCCGCGGCGGCGCAGGCGGCGGCGTACACGCGGAGGAGCAGCGCGAGCGAGCGGGAGGCCGACACGCGCGCGCAGCAGCGGTTGAAGCCCTTGAGGAACGGGACCCACCCGGCGTCGCCCTCCTCCTCCCCCGCGGCGGCGCCGTCGCCGAAGAAGAGGGAGGCGATGGCGGGGCCGAGCCGCGCGAGGAGGTCGTGGAAGTGAGGCGGCAGCGGGCGGGCGGGCGGGGATCCGGGCAGGCGGAAGGAGGCGCGCGGCGGGGCGAGGGCATCCGGCAGCGCCGCGGAGCGGGAGAAGGCGGCGCGGAGGAGCGGGAGGGCGAGCGCGGCGGAGGCGAGGGTCTCCTGCTCCCGCTGCTCGTGCGCCTCCGGCGAGGGGTTGGCGGTGGAGGAGGACGCGCCCATTGGTGATGCCTGGTGAGAGATGTGGCTGCCGCGGCGAATCGGCGATGCTGGAGCGGGCGGGCGAGGAGAACGGTGGCGTGGAAAGGTGGGAGACCGCCGGGCCGAACAAAGGGGAGAAGAGAAGGGGAGAAGGGGAGAAGAGAGAGGGGGTGAAGGAGATGCGTGGCGGCAAGGCGGGACGTCGCGAGGTCCAGCCAAAGCCAAGCCCCTCAAACTCCAGTGCCGCCGTGTTGGCTTGCACTCGGTTCGGTTGAGATCTGGGCCTGATCGGCTGAGTGATTGGGCCCCTGGATCCACGGGGAGACGCGGATGCCCCCGTGCCGCGCGGGTTTCGCCTCGAAAGCTCAACGGAGACGGCGACAGAGGCAGAGGATCTCTCCTTTGGTCCTTCGCAAACTCATCATCAGCCTCGACGGTTCCACACTTTCACCCGCACAGGCACAGGCGTTCCGCAACCCACCGCAGCCAGCCCAAATGCCAATGCCTCTCCTTCCCCGCCGGCGGAGAACCTGGAGGATACAGGCTGGAGAGAGGAGTACGATTTCGTGTGAGACTAGAGAAAGGGTTTCAGATTTCGTGCCGGGTTCAAGTTCGGCTACTGTTCTACCATACATCACGTTCCTCCTCGCCTCGATTTATACATAAACAAATAGAGTTGAGGAAGCACATTTTCAAGCCGAAATCAAAGAGGTGTTCAAGCGCCGTATCAGGCCACGGTGAGTTCACATCGACAGAACTCCGGGAGGCGCCACTGGAAGGCTAACTCGATAGCGAAGGGAGCTGAAACCGGGGTCCGGGGGCTGTGACAAGTTGGCAGACTGGGACTGGCCGCTGCTTATGTCGGCGAAGGGGAGCAGTACGGGCCTGTTGGCCGGCGCAATAGAAGAAGACTCCCGAGATCCGGAGCGGCCTCCTAATCCTAACAAAAGGAAGAAGATTGACTCCGACACAGAGGATGTGACGCGGCCGAGGAAGACGGCGGCTGCATCACCTGCAAGAGTAGGAGTGGGTTCCAGTTCCAGTGCATCACCCCCGCCGCCCCGTCTGCGCTTCCCGCCGTACCCAAAGTCCGGCAAGTCGAAGGATGTGCGCAAGTGGAACGAGGAGTGCAGAAGAATCGGCGAGATTCTTGCAGAAGGTTACCTTCTGAATTGCATTTTGATTTACCTTTTTCTGTTTTTTTTTGCAGAAATCACAATACTTTCGTAAAACTAAGCGCTCTTTGGATATTATACAACTCTTGATCGTTTTTTATAACATAGTCTACTGAAAAACGTTTATCTTTGTATTCTTATTGAAGCCACCTAAGAGTTCCTGTCCCCCCTAAATGGTGTAACAGCATCTTGTGCTCTGCATCCATCCCCTTCTTTTTTTTTTTATAGAAGCACCACTATTTTCCTAAGTATTAGTAGTCTAGATTCGTAGTTGCATGTTGTGCTCTGTGTTTGAGAATGAATGAATGATGATAAATGGTATAGAACTAGCATCCTGCAAAAGGATCAGACCCTAACTCTGGCTACATCTTCTATGATGCCTTATTTAGATCCTCGTAACGATCTTCCTACCCAAAGGAAACCCAAGGATTCATACACCTCCGAAGCTTTGCAGAGCCGAAGAGACAAGGCAGTGGTTCGTAATGCAGCACGCTCCATTGTTAGTGTTTCCTCCACTGGGCATGGTATAGTTGGCTGATAAACGTGTAGCAAGATTTAGTGATTTACCAATGCAATTCAGTCTAGCTGATGATAACATCCACATATATGTTTGCAGATGGGGTGAAGATACAACAATGCTCTGGCATCATCATTAATCAATGGGAAGAGGGGGAGAAGAAGCGTGTAATAATAGTAACTTGTTCAATTATCGTCTGCAGCATGGGTAGATTACTTGATCCTGTGCCCAAGGTATGAACAAACTCACTATGTATCTATTTCATGGAGCATGAATGTGCTTTTCTTTGAATACATTTAGCAATCATCATAAGCATGAACTGCTTCACTTTAGCAATTGGTGTGAATAATATGTGAATTTTAAGTGGAGTTCATAGCATTCTCATCGGGCAATGCTACTTTTTATTTTCTAGTCATAGTATTTTATTGGTGTTTCTGCATCGGCATGCAATCTTTTTCCTTTGCTTGTCAGTTTCCATTATGATAATTTCCTACTGTGCTTATGCACTCCCTTTCCATGACCTCAATGTGCTACAATTGTAGTCCTTGTTGTCTTGGTGCTGCTTTTGTGGCCAGCACTTATTTTGCTCCTAATCTTGACTATTTATCTAAACTTTACTATATCTAATCAAAGTTCATCTTTCAGCTATATGTTGGCTTGCCGAATAAGACTATTGTGGAAGGACAACTTCTGTTCTTCAATCATCATTATGATATTGCTGTACTAGAGATCACGGTCGACATCCCATTGCAGCGCCCTTCTATTGGATCTGGCCCAAGCTATGGTCAGGAGGTTTTTGTGTTGGCTAGGGATGAAGAGTCTTCATTGATGGCTAGGAATGGCGAAATTTTATGGTCAGAGGAATCATATTATTTAGGGCGCAACTACCAGATGTTTCTCAGCTGTGAAGTCCCTGAGGTGATTAATATATCACTACATTATAACAACATACTGTGGCTTAACTGCCCAATTAACTCAGTAACATTTCTTTGATGCAGGGTGGCAATGGAGGACCAGTGATTGACCATGATGGCAATTTCACAGGGATGGCATTTCAACATAGCCCAGACCCTGCTGTTCTTTCCATCTCAACCATCGTCACATGCATTGAGATGTGGTTGAAATTCAGGTTTGTTAACCTTTTTCATTGTTACCTTCCCTAAATGTATGGAAGACTTGAAGTGTAGAGTGCAAATAGTTTATTAACTCATTGCCTTATAGTTTATTAACATGTCTACCTCAGCGAAATATAAGGCATTGTGTTTAATGAATTTAAGAAATAGAAGCCAGAAATAATTGGTATTGACCCAGGAATGGAGACAACAACACATGTGTTTAGCACATAGGAAACATGTCCTCACTTGCTAGCTTGGATAAGTTGGGGCCCACCTCTCGGAGCCTTTGAGTGTAATGGTATTGGTATCTTCTTGAAATTGAGACAAGTTTGCATTGTTAGTCAGTACATAAACATGGTATGAAGTGCTAATAGTTGGTAAACCTTGGGTTTGAGGTAAGAACAAGTATTTGAGATTTACAAAAGAATTATCTTGAGAATGGTGTTCCTTGTCAAATCTAACATGCAGAATTCAGAATGGTATTGTGCTAGAATTATTCTATGTTCTTACAATATCTAGAACACTGCTAAAATTTTAGGACTAACCTATTATATCTTTGACTCAGTTTTTATATCATTTAAAAGGCAATGATCTAGTACAATGGAGCTGCTGTCTTTGACTTGATACCAAAGTGTTTGTAGTTCCAATTTTATTTCTTAATTTCTAATTCCAATTTATTTTAGTCGCATTGCTCGCCCCATACATGGTTTGGGCATGAGGACAGTGGACCTGCTGGATGTGTCACTGCAAGAGGAGATCTCTGATGACTATGACATTGACAGTGGTTACATCGTAGATGTGGTATGATTCTGTTCAGTCCGTGTATAACTTTGTTTGGTCCATATAGAATTGTGATTAATTGGTAATCGTATTATTTGATCTCTCTAGGTATCATATGACTCTGCTGCTGAGAGGCTTGGGATTTTACCTGGAGATGTGATCATTTCATTTGATGATCGGCATGACCTAACTTTACCTCAGGTGAAAATTCTCTATACCTGTATAGGTTTATAGTACATTATATCATCTTTCATCTTGTTGTAACTATGGTTTACATGGCCTCACTTTGTTGGCAGTTGGAGGATTATCTACTCTCTCTTGGTTGGCAATTCCTGAAGAATCCAAGCTCCATGGTACATCTAAAGGTATCTTTGAAGTCAAAGTTATAAATGTCAAAATTTGCATTTATGGTTGAAATATGGCAAAGTATTAACTCTACATCCCTTCATATCTTGTAGCTTGAAGTTTATGATCCCATCAAGCAGAGCAAGAGAAGTATCACTTTGCCTATAGGATTCTGTGACGCTTCTGAGCAGGTGTCACTTTGCCTGTAGGATTCTGTGACGCTTCTGACCGGGTAAAAACTAAAGCACGACACTCTTATTTACGGAACCTTGCAATAGAAAAATAAAAACTCTATGCTTGATAAAGTTATGTAGTGTTAAGGTCCCTGCACCTAAGTGCATGCTTAGGCCAATTGAAGCAAAGTTGATCACACATGAGCTGTATGATGTGCATGCCACATGAATGTTTTTTAAAGTGAAAAGTTTTGATAGTCAATGTATATAGTTTATTAAATATAAAAGGAATTATTTCAAGAAACTGACATGTGTGATTTTAGGTTGATTAACGTGGATGGCTTCATAAGGTGGTGCTGCATGATAACATTTCAGGTGCATTGAAAGACTGGCTCACTTTCTCTTTGGCTGAACTGTCTCCTGTAGGCCTTTGTGATTTAGTTACTGAGATCCATATTTTCATATTATACACCATGCTCATCATCTGCTGGTTTCTTCCTATGTTGGTCCTGCTGGTTGGCAATAGTTTAATTTCTGGCTCTGGTTTTTGCCAGTTTAATCGTTGAAATTATAACTAGAGTTGCGGACATAGCTACTTGGTTCCTATCTGTTCTTCTGTTTGTAAGGCCGGGTGTTCAATTGTGTTTTCCTACGTCCTTATAATATAGTTGATCTTGCGCATATGGATGTGCTCGCAGGTACAGGCAAGGGAAATAGAAGCAAAGCAATGCTACTCTGGTTATATTTTTTTTTCACTCACGTGACAACAGGATGCTTGCTCTCGGCCTCAACTCTCAAGTGTTCAGTTTCTGCCACCATCTTGACTCTTATTTATTATTAGTATAAAAGAATCTTGTTTATTACCACGGACTAGGATGACAGGCACGCCACGCCCGCATTCTAATCAGCTAAAACTAATCTGCACAGTAGGCAGCGATGGATAGCTTTAAGTTGTATTCAACATGGCATTATGAGCGTTTTCTTTTGCTGACACAGCAGGTGCCGATACAGTTGTTAAACTCACGACCTAGTATATGTAACAGAGTAGACATGTATCATTCCCCTACATCAGTAGGGCCATTTGGCAGGGCTGTGGCTCCGGCACAAGCCGTCTTGAAAACATTTGGCAGAACAATTTCTTTTGCCTTTTTACGACTCATGGAAGGTGTCAAATGCTTTAATGGATCTTTGGTTAGACTTGGTTGACAGATAAATTTGTTTTGCTCTCTAAATTAAAAATATGATTTCATATAAGATGAAATATTGTCATTGTCGAATTTTGGTCACAATGTTTGATCATAAGTCTTATTCAAAAAATATTATTTATTTTGTTTGCGGCGTATTTTATCAACAAAAGTATTTTAAGCATGATTTATCTTTTTTATATTTGCACTAATTTTTGAATAAGACAAATGGTCAAACGTCGTGACCAAAAGTCAACAACGACATATTTCAATATGGAAGTAGTTTTTTTCACCGCTTTTCTTTTCTCTCTGTCCTTGTTATCTGTTTCTCTCAATCCTTATTTTTCTCCCTGTTGCCCCAGTCTAGACCCACCATCCCACAAGTCGTGCTTCGCCGCCGCTTCTCCGCACACCATTGCTGCTTCTTCCTCGTCACCCCATGCTCTTTCTGTACCGAGCCACATATTTACCAGTCTAAAGGCAGGGCACCATGGGGCGGGGAAGCAGCCTTAGTGCCAGATAGAGCTGAGCCAGGTGATTTTTTTCTGTTTCCTGAGTTTTTTAGATAATGGAATTAACATTCCGGCCTCTGCGGTAACGCACATCTGTGTGACCACACACAGCCAAACTTATTACAAAAACTAAGAATAATAAAAAAAAACTTTAGTACATGAAGATATATGTACTAAAGATCTACTACATCCAAAAAAGAATTGAGTTTACTACTCAAAACAGTGCTAAAGATATCGATGTCGCTTCATGGTGGTCTTCGAATCAGCCACCACGCCT
>CM014276.1:63764113-63790199 GCA_004135705.1 Alloteropsis semialata
AAGAGTCCGAGGCATAATCAAAGCCCCCCTCGAAGGGGCCCTGATCCTCCCTCCACAGCCCATCCTGCCGAGCCTGCCGACGTCGCTCGAGGTACTCCGCCTCGGCCTTCTCGCAGGCCAGCCGCTTCTTCTTCTTCTTCGCCTCGTCCTTCTCTTTCTTCAGACGGGCGGCCTCCGTGCGCGCACGGTTCGCGGCCCGAATGGCCGCGTCCTCGGGAAGCGGGGGTCGGGAAACCCTGAACGACAGGGGGTGCTGAAGAAAAAGAGGTTCAGATGAATCTCCGGATTGAAAAGAGGAACGGCGAAGACAAAGGAAAAACCCCAACAACTAACCTGGATGAGGGGCTCGCCCATGGGGAGCATGACGGGGTGATCCGGCAGCGGGTACCCCGCGGACGAACGCTGGACCGCTTCACGAAGGCGGGCGCCCACCTCCTCATCGGAAAGTTCCCCGACCGCCATTACCGACCCTGTCCAGTCCGCCGCCAGAGTCATCTGGTCCAGTCGCAGACGGCGGGCCATCAGGGGGAGGACGCGGCGCGAATGGTACGCCGCGATAACCCCAGGGCCGGTAACTCCGAGCTCGCGAAGCCGGGCGACCGCGTCACGAAGCCCGGTCAGGTGATGCCGCTCCGCCCGGGGCGGGCCCCAGTGCCAGCAGCTCGGCCGCTCCTCGATAAGCCTTCCTGTGAAGGCCGGGAAGGGAGCGCCCGGGTCGCTCCGCAAGTAAAACCACCGCGGTTGCCACCCCTTGTTGCTGGAGATCAACGGGAGCGAGGGGTAACTCTCGCCCTGACCAGTGCGCAGTCGCACCCCGGCGCAGCCGTGTGGCCTCGGCCGCCCATCCGCCTTCACTTCCTCGACATGGAAGTAGGACCTCCAGAGGTCGAAGTGGGGCTCGATGCCGAGAAACCCCTCGCACAAGGCAATGAAGACCGCCACGTGAAGCAGTCCGTTGGGGTTGAGATGATGGAGCTCGATCTCGTAGTAACGCAGGAGCCCGCGGAGGAAGTAGTGTGGAGGAAGTCCCAAGCCCCGCTCATGGAAGGGGACAAAGGATACCACGTACCCGTCGGCCGGAGCAGGGACCTCCTCGTTCCCCGGCGCCATCCATTCCACAAGGTTGGTTCGCGGGCACAGGAGCCCGCGCCCCACCAGGCGCTCGAGCTCACCCTCCGTGACGGAAGAACGGGACCAGGCCATGACCGGGAGGCGAGGAAGGCAAGGAGGAGAAAGGTACGGGCTCTCCCTTGCAGGCGGCGGCGGCGATTTGAGGGCAGGCGGGCGGAAGGAGAAGAAAGGTACGGGCTCTCCCTTGCAGGCGGCGGCGGCGATTTGAGGACAAGCAAGCGGAGGAAGAAGAAGGTCCGGGGCCCCCTCCTCTCTGCCTTAAATGGGCAGGTGAGGGAGTAGGCGCGACGCCTCGGGTCTCCCACCTGCGCCTCGGCTCGCAAGGGCCACGCGGCCCACGACGCACGCCCTCGATCTCCCACGTCTCCCACGTCTCCCACGTCCCGGGATTCGCGCCCAGGCACTCTCTCTCTCTCTCTCAACCCCTTCGCATTCCATATCCCGCCTCTCTTTTATTTATTCCGCGTCTATTCCCGTTTCCTTCTCTTGCGCGTTTGTTTTTCAGGAAAAACAAAACAAGCCTGGACCGTTCTTAGGCCGAAGGGACACGACGCGAAATCGAAAACAGCCCAAGAGTTCGAAGGCCGGCCCTAGGGTCCGACGGCCGCTCTGAAGCGTCCGAGCGAAGGGGCAGAGATGGGCGGGCCCTCTAGAGGCCGTAGTCTCGGCACACGGGTGTCGAGGACGCCCAGACCTGCGTTCGAGCCTAAGATTCCTGACCCCATGTATCTCCACGAAGAGAGGCGACGAGCCCCTGTGGTCGGTCGAACGACCACGGGAACTAAAGGGGTCGGGAACTCTAGGGATTATCCGAGGTCGATCACCAGTTGATCCGACGGTCCTCTCTCGGAGGAGGACCGAGGCCTCGCTCGATCTAGCCCGTTAGTAGCTCACCGGGAGCCGTATTTCGGCCTACGCGGTAAAACACGAGGCATGCCCTTACCTTCCGTCCCGCGGAGGGATTGCGTGAGGGGAAAACGATAAAAAGACGAAACGGCTTCCCGCCCGACCGACTCGGGGGCGCACGGGGGAGCTGAAATCGCAAAAAGAGGCCGACTGCGCGGCCGCAGAAAGACACCCCGAGTCAACCAGATTCCTTTATTTCTCAAATAAGGGCAAAAAGTACACGTGGCCAAGGGCCGTGAGACAACACAAACGGGTTTCGCCACCCTCGGTGACGAAATCAAGCGACGAAGGGCGCAGGAGATCCGATGCAACAAGAAGGGCCGAACTGCGAACGTCGCAGTCCTTCTTGTAGCATCTCCCCGCCCGCCGACGCCACGAGGGGAACTCGGCGGAGGATCACGCTGTGGTGCCGTGACAACGGAGTATCACCACAGACTCTCTCCGTCGTCCTGGGGCCGACGGTCGCCGGCGACGGCATCACATCGGCGCTCAGGAAAGGAGAGGGAGCGCGCAGGTGGCTGTACACGACCCCTGCAACTGCCCTGGCGAGGCAAGTCGGGGGAACGGCGACACTTCCGCTCATGCACTCCCCCTCGAACCCGTTCCACCGCCACTGAGGCAGGGCGAACGGACGGGAGGAGTTGTCGGAACCAGAGCCGTCCTTCACTTGCGACGCCGAGCAGCGCTCCTCCACGTCGGGACTCCCCGAGGTCGCAGTCATTCTTGTGGCATCAAGCGACTAATCTCTCGCCCCCCGGACCAGGGGGACGCCCTCGAGGTGGTTCGCTGACTAGGGATCTCATGCTAACAAGAGAAAGAAGAAGCAGGATAGTTGCGTGCCCCAGGAAGAAGGCCCGGGGACCCTATTTATAGCCCGGAGATACCTGAGTCAGCACTCAGGCCGGGTGTGAGATCGCGCTGCGTGGCCCTCCATGCAAAGCGACAGAGCATCACCAACGAACAGTGACCTCAGAAAGGACGACATGACGGCTCAGAAGGGAGACAGTGCCTCTGAAAAAAGCGAATCATGGTCCGGTCCATTGGACAAAACACGGCGTCATCCTGTAGGGACCGCACAGAGATGGCAAACCTTACTTCAGCCTATAGGCGAACCACCGTTCCCCTACAGGCTCGGGGGCTACACCCACCGGGTGCGCTCGCGCGCCCCGGTGGGAAAAAGGACAAACTTTACTCCAGCCTATAGGCGAACCAACCGTTCCCCTACAGGCTCGGGGGCTACACCCGGTGGGTGCGCTCGCGCGCACCCCCGAGTGACATCTGAACAGGCATCGAGAAAGAGCCTACACGGAGAACCACCTGTCCTCCAAGCAGGCTCGGGGGCTACTGTCGGATATCAATATCCGACCCTCTCACCGACGGGTGGGACCACGCGGTTTCAGGAAGGAGATGGGCATAGGAAAACCCGTAAATGAGAAGAATGTCAGATCAGGGGAGGATCGATTTTCCCCTGACTCGACTGACCTGGTTCCGTCCCGGCCGACCTATGTCCGCCTCGGCCGACCCTCGTCCGTCTCGGCCGACTCCCGTCCGCCTCGGCCGACCCTCGTCCGTCTCGGCCGACCCCCGTCCGCCTCGGCTGACCCATGTCCGCCTCGGCCGACCCACTTCTGTCCTGATCAACCCTACGCTATCTCACCCGACCTCTCTTCGCCTCGCCCGAATCGGCGTGGGCCCGGGCCGGAGTGGAGTGTCAGGAAGACCCGGCATAAGGACGTGGCGCCACTACGCCGCTCCCCATCAGCATTAATCGGCCTTACCGAGCACTGTCCGGTATGGCTGAAGGATGTGACTCCCACTGTTTTGCCCGTCCGCAGGCGCCGCGCAAGGAGAAGCACGACCCCAACAGGCCCGAACAGCGTCCACAGCGTCCCGAACAGCGTCCACAGTGTCCCGCAGGCGGCGGGGCTTCTTCAGCAAGTTTCCTATTTTTCGCCTTTCTGAACACGCCTTGTACAGCGTCACCTCCCCTGAGTATAAATAGAAAAATCAAGCCTCAGGAGAGGGGGACGAGACACGAAAAACACAATCTCCGAAACACACACGCTCTCTTACAGACACACTCACAGAGACTTGGGAGCCCCTCCTTCTCTCGACCGCTTGTAACCCCTACTACGAGCAACGCGAGTAACACGAGCAGATCGACACTGGACGTAGGGCGTTAGTGCCTGAACCAGTATAACCCCTTGTGTCCTCTCGCGAACCATCCGGAGCCCAAACGCGCAATCCACTAAATTTACTTGTTGGTTATTTCTTACACCGACACCTGGGCATCAGGACGAGGCGGATCACGACTGGGCTGCAGATCGGCGGACCTAGGCGATCCAAAAACTCCCGAATCCAGAACTGTCCTCTCCACACTGCGAGAGCGTTTCCGGGTTCGGGGGATAATCGCCTTGGGGCTGCTTGGGACCTCTTTTTCCAAACCAGGTGATGGTTCAGGTTGTTCGTTGGTCGGGGCCCCGGTGCCTTGATCAACGGGCTGATCTCCCTCCTCCTCAACATTGATGGCACCGCTCTGGGCGGGGGCATCAACAATAGCTGGGGCCTGGTCGGGAAAAAAGAGTTGCATCATATTAATATTAAGCAAGAAAGAGCTTTTTCTGAATAACAGTTTACCTCTGGAGGAGGGTTGTCAGCGCTGTAGGGTGCTGGGACGTTCTCCCAATCTGGGGGATCAGCTCCAAACATCTTCTTTAGGCGTGCAGCCACTTCTGTCTCTGGGACAACTGCTAGTTAAGAGTCATGAACTCAAATGACCGAACAAACTCGGAAAAACAATCGAACAGAAAAACAAATACTCACCATCGGGTTTCATTCTGTTCGGGTCATTGTCGCCCCTAAATGTCCAAGCGTAGCGGTCGTGAGTCATAAGCGGAATGAATCTCCATCTATTGAAGATTTCTGCTACATGAACCGCCGTCAGACCAGCATTGCGGAGCTCCAGGATCCGATCAATATGCTTCTGCATCTCCGGGGTGATCCTTGGTAAGGCTTTGGTCTCTTCCTTGAGGTAGGGCATCAGATACTTCCCTTTTGCCACTGAGGCCGTGGGAAGAGTGATGTAAAACCAATGACGCTCGTATCCTTTCCAGCTGTCCTTAACTGGAAAGGAGATATAGATCTCCCGTTCTCTCAAGGAAAAGCCTATGGACCCGATCATGACTTGTTTCTTGTAGTATGCAGGGGTGTAAAAATATCTCCACAATAGCAGCGAAGGTTTAATCCCTAACCAGGCTTCGCACAGAAAAGCAAAAACGCTAAGCATCGTCAAAGCGCCAGGCTTAAGGTGCACGAGCTCTATCTGATAATGCTCGCATATGTTGTGGAAGAAATCAGAAGGATAAACCCCGAATCCACAATGGAAGAACTCCAAGAATGCCACCATCTCAAGGGTGTTGGGGGTCGGATACACTTGACCTTTGGCATGCCGGCGAGGGAAGAGGCTGGTGTCGTGGAGCAGTCCGAGGTCCTCCAACTTCTGCAGTTGCTTGGCCGTCATGGTGGATTTGTGCCAATACTTGTCCGTGGTGCAGACCGTGCCCCCGCTGCGGAGCTCTCGCCCGGTGGCGGCGCTGCTCTGGTCCCCTGAGGACTCAGTGGCGGATGAGGATTGGTGCGTGGATGCCATGGCGATCGTAGGCTAGCCTAGGGAGTTGGAGGAGCAGGGGAATGAAGGGAAGAAAGCTGATAAAAGATGGCAAGTGTTCTGTAGATGCGAATGGAGAAGACGAAGGCCCAAATGGAGTCCAGGCGGCCGCGCTTGGGGGCTTTTATGGTTCAGCCAGGGAGCACGAACCCCGAGAAACCTGCCCTTGAGCCGCGCAATCCGCAGTGACTGTTGGGTCAAAAAGATTCTTTCCTTTTTCTACAGCACGCGTCGTTTCGAAGAATGTGCAAGTCCAATTCAATGCATTTAGGGTTGTTAGCTTATTTGGTAAGTTACCAGTTTTAAATGACCAAACGATCGGTGTGAATCAAGGAAATGCCCCGATCATGTCTGATCAGGGTCAAATTTCCCGAACACACTGAAGATAGTTAGTCTGGTCGGAAGAAATTTTTCGTTCGGGAATTTTGTTTCTGGATGAGCAATTTCGTGAACAGATTGACACAGATAAATTTCCAAAGCACAAGGGATTTAAGTTACATCCATCAAGTGAAATTTCTTCATTAAATCCAAAAGAGGGAACATTTCACAGGGGATTGATAACTATCCTGAAATCAAAATACAAAAGCGCCCTGATCTTGGGTTGATGATCGTCAACCAACCTGATCAGGGCGATGGTGTGCTCGCCGGTGGATCATCATCTACCGCGTTCTCTTCTTCAGAGTCGCTGACGAGATCCACGAGCGCTTCGTCTCCAGGGATCCTGATCAGGTCGCGGTTCAGGGAGACGAAGAGGCGCCGGGCAAGTTCTTCGTCGCCGCTGGTGTCCACCGGAACAGAAGACGAAGATGCGCATGCGTGCGCCGCCTCTAGCTTCAGCCGGATTCCGCTCCCTCCTTGTTCTGGCTCGTCGTCGGAGGAGAGGGAGACAGGAGACGCCGGGGCTGGGGAGGAAGACGCAGGGCGTTTCCCGGCGGCAATGCTTGACGGAGCAGCCTCGGGAGACGGCGGCGCCACCGCCGGAGCCTCCTCCTCTGGTGGCTCGACCTCGACTCCATCATCCCCGTACCAGGGGAGAGCCAGGAGCGGAGCTTGGGGAGGAGCAGTGGCTGGTGACGTCTCCGGCAGGTCCTCCGGCTTGTCGGGTGGTTGTTCGCCGGAGCTGTGAGGGGAGTCCCTGAAAAGGAGGCGAGGAAGCTTGAACCTGCGGCTAAGCCTTTTCTTTCCCATGGCGAGTGGAGGAAGAAGGCTTAGGATGGAAGTTTCAAGTACACATCAATCCAGGAGATCTGATATTTAAAGACTCAGGGGTGCGACGCTTCGCACGAGAATCGAGGAGCCAGAGCAGAGCCGTATCGCGTGCGCTGCTAAAGTTCTGAGAGACGTGCGGAGTGGGTTTTTAATGCACTGGGCAGCAGTTACATCAATCCTGGGGCGTTTTACTTTCCGAGACGGAACAGTTTTTTTTTGCTATTATTATGGCTGATATTTTTCTTTGACCTTATCATTCAGATGCAGGTTTCAACATTCAAGAGTTCGGGAACTTTTCTGGCTCTCATATACAAGTGATTGACGAGGTATTAACATATCCAAAAATCACCCGAAGAGCAAAAAGGCCCGAAGGCTACTGAACAGTCAACCTTTTCTGAACAAGATAAGCTCGGGGGCTACTGTTGAGGCCATAATACCAGGGTGCCCGATCACGAGGATTACCGACTACCGACTCTGAACTATCAAGACTCCGAACAAGACACGATGGCCAGATCGCAGAAGGAAAGCCCGGAGATAGCTAGAGTCCTACTAGGTTTAGGTCTGTTTTGTCTTGTATGGCACGTCTCCCTGGATATAAATAGCGGGGATCCTGTACGTAGAGGGTATCCACAATCTTAGACAATCCACCTGAGGGTACTTGTTACGCATTGTAATTTGTACTCGACGAAATAATACAAGCAGCAACTGGACGTAGGGTTATTACTCGATCTCGAGGGCCCGAACCAGTATAAAAATACCGTGTCTCTCTATTCGTCACCGTGATCAATCTTCGCACAAAGCGGGGTGCCTGCCGGACAAATATCTGACGAGTACAATTTCTGTCATGACGTGATAACAATTTCAAACTACATGTCTGCCACAGAAGCACAAAAAAAAAAATCAATTATCAAGCTCATAAGCGAATACACACACAAGTTCGTCAGGGCAAGAAGCAAAGAAACCATGTAGCTTCTTCAGGGCATTCCAGTTTGCAGCGTGTATGGACAGGCGGGAGGACGCTGTCGCAGTCAGCCAGTCCTCTTGATGATGTGCACCCCGCTCTCTGTATCAACCACGTCACTTATCTCCCCCACCTTCAGAGCAAATGTGGCCTTCTCGAAAGGCTTTTGCATCTTACCCCTCCCAAATGAACCTGCAACAATTACCATAAAGTTGAATCACCATTGATCAATGAGTTTTCAATTATGTACATAAAGCAAATAGCATAGGCAGAGGGTAATTTTTGCGAGATCCATAATGCAAGATTAGATTCCATATTCATGCCTTTGTGATCCCATTCACAAGGACCTCAGCATGCCAAGAAATCCCTTTATATCTAGAATTGTTTAGCAAGTAATAAAATGTGGATAGTACTGCTGTAATGCATGGTTGATATGCATTCGCCTACCATTTGACAAATCATGTCTAACTACGCTGCATTAAGATCAACATAAGCATCATTTATAAATGATAATATATTCTACATTCTCCCACCGTTATCAAGTAATTCCTTAAATTCCTGCTACACTCAATTCTTTGGTCCTGGCCTCTCAACTAGCCTACTCACTGGGAATAATGATGAGTAAATAAACAGAAGAAATGTAGTAATGGAAAAAACACAAAAAACTGCCAGGCAAATAAAACATGTTGCCATCTCCTTCCCTTTACTCCGATGCAGCATTCAGAAACCCTCATCCACTGCCTCATTCAGAAAACATGTGTTGAGTTACATTTATGTCCAAACAAATCGTCCCACTTTCCACCACCGGCAATGACAGGCCAATGCGTGAGGCACCACCCAGACTAAAACAGGACCACTATGAAGCCATAAGCGATTCCTGTGTTCTCCTTATATAATACAGTGTACAGGTACAAAACTTGAAGCTGCCAAACTTTTAGTTCATACAGACATCAATCTCTGATTTTATTCTTCACTCCTCTGAGGAGCAAATGAGACAACTCATGCTGTAACTCATTCCAAGTTGGCTAGCATGTTTCATCACCATAGCTTGTTCTAGCAACATAAACAAAAGTTTTTATAGTATTCTTGACAATGATAAAGGTGGACAGGAGTCACATGATTTCCAAAAATAAAAACCATGCACACTATATCCACATGTAGCCAATCAAGCCAGTGAGGCAGTTAAAGGGAAGCAACATATAGCCTGACTTGGCATAATAAGTGATGGTACTAAATTAGCCGCAACTGTCGGAGTAAGGAGTGGGATGTTTCTTGTATGAATTACACTACTACAGTGCAACAGCGACATGAACTTTCCATTATTGTGCATAATTAAACACAAAATAGATTCAAATACACCAACCATCCGAATCTACAAGCTAACCACAACTACTGCATCTAGATCAGAGTGAAAGATAGAGAGAAACAATTCCATGTTCTGTACTACAGAAGCTGGTATTTGTTCGTAATTCTAATCAGGAACAAGTTCAATTCAGTTACCCAATTAACCGCTCACACAAAAGCAAACCCTACACAGATCGCGTATATACCAACGGGTTGGGCAAGGAGGAACGAGCAGTACGGAGCACTGACCGAGGTCACCGCCGCGCTTGGCCGAATTGCAGTCGGAGTTCTCGGCGGCGATGTCCTCGAACTTGCGCTCCCCGGAGACGATCTGCTCGCGGAGCGCGCGCGCGAGGTCGGCCGCGTCGTCGCGGGTCGTGGCGGAGATGGCGACGCCTTCGGGGTCCCTCCACGAGGCCTTGCGGCGGGAGCCCTCGTGCTTGATCAGGATGTGGGAGGCGCGCACCTTCTCCTCGGCCGAGGACGGGCGGCGGCTGTGGTGGTGGTGGTGGCGGTCGCGGGAGCCCGAGGTGGACGACGGGGGATCCGGGCGGCGGCGCTTGTCGGAGGGAGCCGGAGCGGGGGCATCGCCGCCACTGGGCCGCTTGCGGGCGGCGTCGCCGACGCCGTCGGCGGCGGGGGTCTCCGACCCTATCTTGGCGTCCTGGGTTGCGACGCGCTGAAGCGGAAAAAAAGCTTCGGTTGGGTGGGTTTGGGTTTTGGGCTGCAGCTGGGCCTGTCAGGATTTGGAATGGGGTGGTATAAATAGCTGCAGCGGTAGCGCCATGGGGTGATGGGCCCGGGCCACGGCCTCAACCTTTTTTTCCTCCCCAGGTCCAATCAGCACTCGTCGTACACCCCAAAGTTAGACGGGACTTCAAAGAACCAAGCGTGTTCGACAGGTGCTGCATAAGCATAACTAGTGTTGTGTGTTTATTCTGTAGTCTGTATGTTATCAAAATGTTGATGTGCGTATAGCATAGCATCATGCTATCTGATTGTTACCATAACCCTTTTGGGATATCTAGAGGATTTGTAGTTAATTCAATCTGAGCATAGAACCTCGTTGGAGGTTGAACACCATAAAAAGCGCTGTGAAATATGTTTCAGTCTGTTCCAACAACTATGGTAACTCATTGCAGGACCGACTGAAGCACTGAGTCACTACCAAGATATAAAGCATCCGAAGGACTCGATGCACATATCTTTTATTTACAGAGCAACTGTGCTACATAGACACTCATTTCCGCACTCCAGTGTTACTTTGTTGCCCTTTCTAAGCTATCTGGATGCAGTCATTCAAGACATGCACGCCATTCTCGCTCATCTGCTGTACTTCTGAAGGCGATAAAATCTTGATGCACCTGACACAGTTGATGAATTCCCTGCAAAGAGGTAGAAGCACCTTAGAATGAGCTGAGTTGCTATGGTGGTAAGGTCCGTTTGTGCTGGGTACAGATCAGGAACCAAAGCATACATTACGATGGCAACGCAAGCTAATACTTACTCCCATGGATCATCTCCAACGAGAAGAACATCGTTCTCGTAGTCGACATAAACAAGCTTCCAGTCTGAACTGCCAGGGTGTTCCAGTTTCCCCTGGAGTCCAAACATGCACGCAATGGCTGACCTCAACTCATGGTAATCTCTATACCGTGTAACATCAATAGATCTTCCAACTGATCCCAGCTTTTGAACCTGTTAACAAGGAAAACAAGACAGCATAAGCAAAAACAAATACTATGTCACATTACATATCTAGAAGTACTTCAAAAATTAATAGCTCGTTTTTAGAATCTTTTTAGTGTACCTTTGTATATGTCCGGACAGGTGGTTTCAGCGGCTTCGCACTCCGATCAATGCTGTACTCGGTTGCATCCATACTGCACGAAGGTGTTCCCATGGAACTGTTATGGATCTCTTGCAGAGGCAGCACTTGGGATTCTCTTAGGTTTGGCAGCTTTGAGAACATCCCAGCATCAAGGCTCCCAGTTGTCAGTGGTTCAGAGCATGAGCTGTTTATATGGATAGCTTCCATGTGCAGGCCACTTAAGGATGCACTCTGATTTCCACTCTCCTCTGAAAAACTCATTTGCACATATGAGTTGGATGTGCTTGGCAGGTTGCTCCCATCATGTTGGTCATCCAGATGTTGCATGTCAGGCGACATAAATGTTAGTGAATTCAGATCTGAGCTGCCGATAAAATCTTGAACGGAGTTAGGAAAGCACTCTGAAAGGCAAGAGGTTTGAAATGCCTCCATGGTATCAGCATTTATAGTGGAAGTTATATCTGCCGATTGATTGAAAATGTTCTCTGATGCACTAACTGAATGAATGCCGTTGGAACCCTGGTAGTAGGAAGGCTGAATCATCCAATCCAGACCCTCGAAGAACTGCGAAGAACACCCTTGGTTTGGAAATGAGCTGATTGACATCCCTCCATCAGGTGACTTTGATGATTCTAACTTTGGCGGTGACAGCAGTTCGTGTTGCTCAACCTGCTGAACTTGCAGCTCTCCAGCAAAATCGCCTCGAGTAAGTGCACCACATGAATCTTCATTATTTCCACAGTTAACTTGTTCATCTTCACAATCAACCAGTTTTGATTCTGAACCATGCCTCTGGTCATCACAAATCTGAGAAGGCACTGAAGAAAGCTCAGATTTATCTGAAATGGTTTTGTGAGACAAGCCCTTCTTGCTCCTTCGAGTTTTTGTTCTAGGCTCACCCTTGCTGTTTTGATCCGAAATACTTTGACTTGAGTATGAATCTGTGTTCCTTGACCCTCTTGCTTTAGCATTTAACTCCTGTGCAGAAATTGTCTCGATACCTGGCTGAACTTCACAGCTTACTTGATCATCTTTCGGAATTTTAGGAGCACTCAACTGCTGTTGGGCTTCATTTGAAAGCATGCTTTCTTGCTTTATTGAACCAGTGGAAGCACCAAATGTCGATGGAGGGATATAACCATGCTTAACATTTTGAATAATGCTAGAGAATGAGGATTGCTGACAAGCAAGTGGACTCCCGAGATTCTGGCCAGATTGATTGAGAAGCATCAAGGCCAACTCTGAGCCGATCCCTGGCATGTGTTGCAAGCTACCAAAAGAATTTCCTTGTGCCCTTGGAATTGATGACATATTTACTGATCCAATTTGTAGCCCAGGAACTGCAAATGGGCAAGAAAGATTGTTTCAGCTTAGTGCTTGATCATAAAGAAAAGTGACCTGAAGAATGGTAGACAAGGAAAGTACCTCCATAACTGGGAAGACATTGCCGCTTTGAATTCAATGGAGAAGAGAAAACCACTGTATTCTCTGGAGATTCTATATCCCAAAGGCTAACTCTTTCAGGTCTTTCTCCATACCCATGTTCGTCCCATTCTACCTGCAAGTTGCGCCATTTTGAGTTCGGCCATCGCATCGGATCATAGTCGCTAATTCCCACAATTGTTCCTGTGCATCTGCAATATAGAGCAATTGTGTATGGAATAGTTATGGCCCAAAAGTATTGACCCTTCAATAAGATGCAATATCAAATATGATTCTACAATTCCAAATTTAAATGGCACGGTATGTTAATTAAAATCATACTTTTAGAGGACCCATGAAAAAGGTTAATTACTCTTTTTGCAAAGCACAAAGTCCCAACTAAGTACATTACCCTCATCAAGGATATGTACAAGGATGCGACAACTTTTGTCCGGACATGTGATGGCGACACCGGTGACTTTCCAATTAAAATAGGACTACATCAGGGGTCAGCGTTGAGCCCTTATTTATTTGCTTTGGTGATGGATGAGGTCACAAGGGACATTCAAGGTGATATCCTTTGGTGTATGCTCTTTGCTGATGATGTGGTGCTAGTTGATGAGAGTAAGGCAGGGGTCAGTAGGAAGTTAGAGCTATGGAGGCACACATTAGAGTCGAAAGGCTTTAGACTTAGTAGGACCAAGATCGAGTACATGATGTGCGATTTCAGCGCGAGTAGGCATGAGGATGGAGACGTTAGCCTCGATGGGCAAGTGGTGGCCAAGAAGGATACTTTTCGGTATTTAGGATCGATACTACAAAAGGATGGAGAAATTGATGAAGATGTTAGGCATAGGATTTCAGCTGGCTGGCTGAAATGGCGTCAGGCTTCTGGCGTCCTCTGTGACAAGAGGGTGCCACAAAAACTAAAAGGTAAGTTCTATAGGACGGCGATTCGCCCGGCGATGTTATATGGTGCCGAATGTTGGCCTACAAAAAGGTGACATGTCCAACAACTGAGTGTAGCAGAGATGCGTATGTTACGTTGGTTTTGCGGGCACACTAGAAGGGATAGAGTCCGGAATGAAGATATTCGGGATAGGGTTGGGGTGGCACCAATCGAGGAGAAACTGGTGCAACATCGGCTGAGATGGTTTGGACATGTCCAACGGAGGCCTCCTGAGGCGCCAGTGCGTAGTGGGGTTTTAAAGCGGATAGATAATGTAAAGAGAGGTAGAGGACGTCCTAAATTGACTTGGGACGAGTCGGTTAAGAGAGATCTTAAGGAGTGGAATATCTCCAGGGATCTAGCTATAGATAGGAGCGCTTGGAGATTAGCAATCAACGTGCCTGAGCCGTGATCTTTTTCTTTTTCCCTAACTCTACCTTTTGTCTTTTTTTGCCTTTTTATGTCTCTCTTATCCTTGTTTCTTTTGGGTTTCATCTCTAGCCTACCCCAACTTGCTTGGGACAAAAGGTTATGTTGTTGTTGTTGTTGTTGTACTCTTTTTGCAAAAGATGAGGAAACATTCCAGTAATATTTATTTGTTTAGCCTTAAAAAGCATGTTCACTACCCTTTGACACTAGACATCAATTTCAGATGAGTATACTAAATTTCAGAACATAGAATTGGAGCTAGAAAAGTGCTATGTGCATATGAAGTGCAGAAACAAACCTGCGCTTGCTTGACTCCTCTGTCTCAAACATCATTGCAAACCTCATTCCAACTGATGGTTGCATATATGTGGCCTTATTGTACCTTGCAAGAGGAATCACAAATGGCGACGGGCTTGTCCTAAAGAGATTTCAATAACAATGTATGTAAATATGCCTAGCAGAAAAACATAGTGCTAAATAACAGGTAAAGCGTCTAGATAAATTACACACCGAGGATTGTAGTAGATAGTAAATGAGCCACCACTTGATGCTGCATGAGCTGCAGCAGCAAGAACGCCTATGTGCATACTATCAGTAGACAAGACAGATGATGACAAAGCTGGTTGTTGTCGGGTGGCACGCCTAACACCCACAAGGAGTTGTGACTTCTCATCCCTGCACCATTTTTTTTTGTCACTGATGACTCCACATAGTACAAAGTTAATTATGTGGCAGATTATAACATTAAAAGCCAATTTATATTAAGTAACTTTGGCACCATTGTGGCATAGCCCAACAGTGATCGCTTTCATCATAGCATTGGCAAACATTGGTCCATAACTTGAGTAACGGCAGCATAGACCTTGAAAACTCAGGAAGTTTAATATGTATATTGGTCACCAAATACTAGGAATATGTCAAAAGAAAACTACTAGGAAAGGCAGATATGGTAGCAGACCAATGCACATGGTTTACCTTCATTACAATTTGCAAGAACATAAAATTAAGTCAAGGAAGGTTTCTCTAATGTAATCATTTTTCATATCCCCATGCATGATATCACTTGACCACATTAATATAAAACCTAAAATATTTATTGCTCAACACTCAACAGTGCCATATGCCTTTTCTTACAATTATACATTTAGCATGCATACCTGATAAATAAGACAGAATCTCCTGCTTTAAGCCTTTTCGCCCCAACAAAAAGGCTCCATCCAGTTGTTAGAAGGTGTCTCTTTGGTTGCCCTGCAAGGAACATCAACACAAGAAAGTTTTAGACAATAGGTACCAAAGGCAACCTGCACTTTTCATCCATGAACAAAGAAAATAAAGTCAAACATTGTCCGACCCTACCACGATAAATGTGACGAAATGTCCACAGATTATCATGTAGATCTCGAACAATAAGCTCCTGATTAGGAGGCTGCATTGAGTAATCCTGGGGATTCATAACATAGCCATGAGCTCAACGTATCAGAAAAAGATCAGCCTAGTCAATGGAATGTGGAGAAAAGGTCCATACAAGTTGTGGGAACAACTTCTCCGCAGCCCTTCGTGGCACTGAGAAACCACCATGCGTACTTGTATCACTTGCAGTCAAATTTTTACAGAAATATTCAGTGGGATGTTTGCTTTTGGTGTAAGCACCGAGACTTGGAATTGGGAAGACATCAGTTTCCTGAAATGGTGAGCATGAATAAAGGTCAATCAACTTCTGATTGTTTCAGTGGTTCCATTTCCTATGGTTACCGCCTTACCGGCGGGTTCTAGAAGCAGTGCGCGTTACTACAGTGTCAACTAGTTTCTTTGGTAGCTATCAGAGATTTTTAAAAAATAGTTCGCACTTGTTGTTTGAAGAATCTCAAAGCCAAACTCTAAAACTCATACATATTGCATCAATGTAACAACATTTACTTACAGAGTGCACTGGTTGAAGGGTCATCTGAGCATAAATCTCATCCGTTTCCTTGTCAGCCTGTGCAAGCCAAAGATCCAAGCATTGGTTATTTGAGGAATACACATTGGGCAGTCCAAACATGCAATCTGAATTATCATTTACACTTACATGCAAAGTAATGTTGTGGACTTGGCATAGCAGCTGAGAGGGGAGGCTCGGGTAATTCGGAATGCGCGAATTCGGTATCTTCTTAGTGGTAGCCGCAACCTGCAACAGAACAGCTTCAGCAACCAGCATCGATAGTTCGAAGAGCACTTCTGAAGCGAGGATAGCTAATGAGCAAGCATTCCAGGGGCAGGTAAAGGAATTCAACCAAATAAATCGCCGGCATCAGTCAATAATCCATAGCAGGAACATTTGCAGGCAGGCATTGTATGAATATGAAATTAACAGGAACAGAATATTCAGAATCCATTCGAACCTGCTCGCTGTGCCCCTGGGGGAAGTAGTAGACGAGGCTCCCCCGCTGCGGCAGGCACACCAGTGGCCCCGCACAGGCGTGCCAGAGCTCAGAGTTGATCACCTTCTTGGCACCTGATGGAAGCACGGGAAGAACACTCGCGTCACACTCACACCTAAATGCAGCGGACCAATGCGAAATTCTGCATGAGTAAGCTGCAGCAGCAGCAGTTGTATCTGAAACACTACTCACCCTGAGTCTCTCCCATGAGCTGCATTTCGTCGAGCAGCGCCGCCGCGTTCCTCAGGACACCCGACGTGGCCTTCTCCTGCGAGGACGCCATGGCCAGAAAGAAACCCAGCAAACTGAAGCTGAAAAACCGCAGGTTTCTTGATGCCAAGCTCCGAACGAATGCTCGATTCTTCCGGGCTTATGCTCACTTCGCCATTGGTAGCTCAAAGCTCAGAAATCAGAATGCCTGCATGCCACTGTGAGAGAGGAAGAGGGTGTTATTCAATGGCAAGCTGTTGTGTTGGCGAGCAGCAGGCAAAGAGGAGGAGAGTAAAAGGCCAGGTGAAGAAGATGGCCCCAACCCAAATGCATTCGGAGAGGACTAGTTGGGGCTGGGTCCCCATGGCTAAACACGACCCCGCCTTTCCCAAGAAAGCAGGCGGCTTTTGTGTCCTCACGCCACGCAGCGCATGCCCTCCTACGAGGCAGTAGGAGTAAAGCCCGGCAGGGCTAGGGCCTACGCGCAGAGTGAAAAAACAAAAATGGGCCCAAAGAAAAGAATCTTGGTCAGCTAGCTAGTCCGCGCTCGAATGAACTCGACCCGAGTGCACGCCACTTGGCGCCCGGCTCCTGATTCCTCCTCAGAGTCCTAGCGTTTGCGAACCTGCAACGGCATGAAGCTCGAGCATGGCCAGCCTCCTGTAGACAAGGGAGCGGCAATAGCTCTTCCCTTTCCCTAGGTGGTGAACGACCGGGCAAGCTAACTGCAACCGCAAGCATGGCCGCCTCACCCTCACCGACGGCAATGCCGGTTGACGGGCAAGAACAGAGTTTGAAATTGCAAGCGGCTGTGATGTGTGATGTATCAGTACCAAGAACTGCAGCATTGCCCTTCCGTCAAATCCGAAACAAGCAAACAAAACATGGAGGGGAAATAAAAGAAGGCGGGCTCCATCTCAGAAGAGGCAAGGCAAGCGGAGAAGCAAACGGGACAAGAGGGGAGTACTAGTGTGACTGTGAGACAAGGCAAGAGCAATGACAAGGACACACACAGAGCCCACCTTGGCTTTGTCTCTGTCTCCTCTCCTGAGAGGCTGGGAGCGCCACAAGCCCGGGGCGGTAGCGAGGGAAGTCGGCGAGCAAGCAAGCGAAGCCCCAATCCCCAGCTCGTTGGTCTGATAAATATAAGCGAGAGCTAGGGGGAGGGCGAGCACGACACTTTGTGCCAAACGCGCGACGCCAGGGGAGGCAGAGGCAGGCCTCTGATAAAAGGCAGTGGCAGAACGGGGAGGAGGGAGATGGGGGCGGGCGAGGCCGTGGCACGCGAGGAGGTGCTAGTGGTGGCGGCGTAGTATGAACAGTAGAAGCAGCTGCAGCTGCAGCTGCGAGCGCGGGGTGTGTGTCCTGTGCGTATGGCGCGGCGTAGGGCTTGGGGGGCAATGATACCATACGCGCGCGAGGTGGCCAGTAGCCATCGCGCCGTGTGTGTGCTCGCCTTTTGCTCGCGCCCTCTGTATCTCTCATCTCCTCTGCGATGGGGGCGAGCGAACTGTGAATCTGTGATGTCTGAACAAGTGGTGACCGCTGCTGCGGCTTTGGGCGAAAGATGCCGACCTTTCGAGGGGTGAAGCCATCATGCCTCATTTGCGCAGGCAGGCATGCTTTGCTGCTGCCTCCCTGTGCTCCCACGGTCCCGCCCCCGACTCCCTCTTTGCGTCTCTGCCCCGCCTTGATCCCCACATGTCAGCAGCGATCGGCAGGCGGGCAGAGGCAGCGCTCGCGTACGGCGTGCCTACGCGTGCTGCCAAGCGCGACGCGCCACGCCACGCCACCATCTCTCCTCTGCTCTCGCGTGGCGTCGCGTCGCGCGGTGGGTGGGTGGACGCGACGGGTGGGAGGGGGAGGTGCAGGCGTGGACGGTGGATCTGCATCTGCTCGGTCCAGGAGGGAGGATCGTCCGGCGGTCGACGCGGCTACCCGCTACCGACGCAGAGTACCGTGCGTACGGCGATGGTGGCAGCAGCCTTGGCGCAGGGGAAGGAAGAAGAAGGCCCGGCCCGGCCTGGCCTGGCCTGACGGGCCAGCGGCGCACGACACGGCAGCGCGACCGAGCCGTGTTGGTTCGCCTTGGACCGATGGGGGCTGGAGCGCGGAGACGACCGGACCGGAAAGCGGGGAGAGGCGGAGACCAGCCGTCCAGTCCAGCCCTGCCCGTGATGACGCGCGCCGTACCATGTCAATGTTATGCATGCGCATTGTACATTTGTACGTACATGCCGCCTCGTGGCCACCTGCCATACAAGTACCGAAGTACAGTACCACTACCGGGTACAGTATATCGATGGAGACGTCTACTCGTATACTATACTCCATCTTTTCGCCTCGAAATTCCAAGCCCCGCGCACACACGAACCGGACCATAATGAGATTCGCCGATGTGGAGAGCGGCCGGCCCTTTTTCGCTGTTGACGATAAAAGGTCGCTTTTTTTCACCTCCTTGCTTACTTCCCAGGCGGGCCGAGATCAGGATCAGCATGAGGAATAATCTGCCCCCGGATGCACTGATCTCGTAGGACGCAGAGCAGCAAGCGCGGATGCTCTCGCTCCAAATCATTTCGTTCCGTCACGCTTTTAGGCCAGTACGTGCTGCTACACAAGAAAAATAAAAAGGTCGCATAGCTCGCCAATCGCAGGTAAAGGCGTGCTTGCTTGGTGTGTTGCATGCGCTTGCACTACAAAAGAAAAAAAACATCAAGTGCTACGATCTGTTTGTCACATTAGGTTTCTCGAGTCAACATTTTTGGAGAGAAACCGATTCAGGGGGTGTTAAGGTGCGTGAAAAGGCTGAAAAGTTTATGCATTGGACCGCGTGCACAGAGAGAAGAAATGAACTGACATGGTTCCCAGTACATAAACTTTATGCAAAATGATTGGAACTAAATACGCCCTCAATTCTAGTTCTGCTGAGGAACATGTTTCTTCTGGTTCTGGTTGTGTTTCTGAATCGCTGCTGAGTCGTTCGGTGGGGATTCATCTGTTTCCAAGATCAGATTTCTTATTTCTAAATAGAAACGTTTGCAGACGAAAAGGCAGTGTACCAATGCCTGATTTTTACTGTGCGTTTGAAATGCAGCTGTCTACCTGCCTATATTTTTTTTTTCTGAAATGATGCAGAGGAAAACACTTTGGTCAGTAGTAGCTTTTTTGACTTTTGAGTTAGAAGAGGCGTGCACCTTGTACGGGGCGGTGTATTGGCATGCGTCACCAGTGTGGCTCTCAATTGCATTTTCAACGATGCCGCGCCTTTTTCGCCTTTATGCGTGTGATGGGGAAAAAAAGAGTTGACAACGCTACAAGTTGTAAGACCACCACCAATCGTCCAATCCAATCTAGCACGCCCTTATTCAAAAGACGCGAGGACGCAATGGATCGCTGCAATCATCAATATTCCTCTGGTTTGGCCCTATGGATGTAGCAACTGTGTAGCTTCCATTGCAGGACGACCAAACCTTTGGCCTTGTTTAGATTCACCAATTCAGTTGAATTGGCCACCTCGAAGCACGTGCCCTCTCTCTACTTTTTCAATTCCCAATGCGTTGAATTCAATCGAATTGGTCCAATTTCACGAATCTAAACAGGCCCTTTGTTTGAGCCGGCTTTCATCTCCACAACTACCATGGGAATGAATAATTTCTTTAGATTTTTTAATTTTCTTTTCTGCTTTACACGACGAGTAGTTCCAAAATTTTGAGTTTGGAATCTTGCTCATTTGTGGTAGTATTTGCAGGCCGTGTCAAAATTACTACTGATCCCTAGCCCGTTTGTCCATGTCCTGTCCCAGCACAGGCAAGACAAAAGAAACACACAGCACAGCACAGCACAGCAGAGAGCAGACACGGCGCCGCTGACGAGCCCGTCGTCGCCGGCCGGCCACCTCGGGGCAGACCGAATCCGATTACGATCCCTTGTCTCGGGCAGGAAGCTCGAGTCGAGCTCACAGTCACAGCTCAGCTCAGTCCACGGGGCGCACTGCTCCGCTCAGTCCGACGAGTACTTCTCGTCTCCCCGCCTCTGTGGCACACGGACACGCGACGCGCGTCGCGTTGCGCGTCACCGCCGGCCGCGACGCGCCAAGGCGTGACGCCTCCTCCCGTATCCCTTCCCCGTCCGCAGACACAGGTTGTCCAGACAATTTGACAACACGACGGACGCCGCGGCGGGGGACCGCCGCCTCCGGCTCGATTCGGCTGCCGCGACCGAACGCTTCCGGTTCCGGCCACGAGGCCCACGACTGGCCCCTCTCTGGCTTGCCTGCCGCGACGTCTCGGCGGTCTCGCGCCGCGCCTCGTCGTCCGCACTCGCGAGCGACGCCAAGCGCCCTCGGCTGCAGCGGCAAATGGAGCCAGCGCGGCCCGCGCCTTCTGGGACGTTGCCAAGGATGGAACCCTTCTCCACGGCCGGTGACGGTCAGACACCGCGCGCGCTGACGGCCTGCCTCTCAGGTGACCTTGCCGGAGCGCAATTTTGGCCGTGGCCGCTGGCCGGGCAGGCAGAGGCAGGGCACCAGGTGGCAGTTCCCGGCGCCGCTGCACGAGCAGAGCACGACTCGGACGCTGGCGCTGCATGGCCGCGGACGAGACGAGACGGGACGACGAGGGAGCGGAAGCAGGGGGGGTGGGCCCGCGGTGGAGGGCGCGGCGGGGGGCAGAATCCCGGGAATGTCGTGGCGGGGCGAGGCCACGACGGGGGACAGGACGTGTCACATGACGTCACGGCCAAGGGAATCAAAAGCAGAGCAGAGAGCGCAGAGGCAGGGCAGGCTCCCTAGTAATCATACAAGCGGGGCCTTTCTTTTTTTTTTGGATCTGTCTATGGCGTGCTCGGGTGAAACTTAGGGATTCCTCACCTGGGTGAGGAAAAGGTATATCTCACCCAAATTTCAAACGAGTTCAGATTTGGGTGAAATAAACATAATCCTCACCCAGGTGACACAAACATAATAAAACACTCAAAAACCTAAAAAGACATATTCGAGTGAAATGTAAGGAACTTTCACCCAAATTTGAGAAAACATATTTACATATTTATACAGCTACGAGCAAATGCAAACTCAAGTTCAAACAGTGGCAAAAGCAACCAGCTGATTGTTCACACAGATTACTACAAACAAACTAAAGTACTTTATGTACAAAGACTAATTAGAACTGAGAAGTTTAACAACTGCAGGGCTGAAAACAAGATATAAAATCTGAAGCAAAATCCATTTGAGATTGAAACTTTTCGGAGTCCATTTGCATCAGATCAAAAGTCTTGCGTAGATCATGTTCAACCTGACAAAAAAAATCCAATAAATAAGTTAAAAGCTATTATATCAGATGAAATTAAAATCAGACTAAGATACAAGATATGCAGTCCAAATGAACAAGACAAAGTTTAAAATGACAAATCACGATAAAATAGCTATGTATTGCAAATAATCAAAATTTATGGTCATCAAGAGGAATCCAACATATGCAAATGTCATATGGACAAATGCAGAATTTGAGAAATAATCCAAACTACAAACAACTTGTAATAAGTAGAAATGACCTATAAAAAACATACATGGCAATTGTAGTGAACTTACAGCATGAACTGCATTGTAAGTTCAATACAGTGATACTGTCATTTAAATTATTCTATGGAATACATATACTCAAATATTTGTGGTACCGATCATAACAATCAGATGGAAATGCAGAACGTCATGTGCAGAAGAAGACATTTGCTTGCAATATTCAGATGTAAAATTACATATATTGTCAGATTTCGGTTATTGAGGGATAGCCAATATATGGAAATGCAGAAAGTCATATACAGAACAAAACAATCAATTGAGAATCAATAAAAACCCAAAAGATGCAAAGTAAGATGTCAAAATACAAATACAAAATATGCAAATTTCAAAATATCAAAATTTTTCTATGGATCACAAATATTCAAAAAATTTGGGAATCAAGAGGAACCACACCGATGCAAAGTAAGATGCAAAGTAAGAGGTAAAAAAACAAAACAAAAATTCAAATTGCAAAGTAACAAAACATTTCTATGGATTACAAATATTCAAAAATTAGGGAATCAAGAGGAACCCCACAGATGCAAAGTAAGATGTCAAAATAAAAACAAAAAAAATTGCAAATTCCAAAGTAAAAAAACATTTCTATGGATTACAAATATTCAAAATTTTAGGGAATCAAGAGGAACCCCACAGATGCAAAGTAAGATGTCAAAATAAAAAAAAAATGCAGATGCAAATTTTTGGAAGTAGAAAAAAAATGCAAACATCAGATTAGCAATAAAGATAACCTTGGGTTTCATTACATAGTAATTGTACTAAACTTATGATATGAACTGCAGCATAAGTTCATTTAACTTATGCTGTCATTTTATTTCATCAAGTAAGCTTACTCGAAATATAACATTAAAATGAATGGAATTTTAGATTTTGACTAGAAAAGAATTGGGAAAGATATATGGACATAAGCAGAATTTTAAATATAAAACAATATACAAACAACTTATGATTTGTACAAATGATAAAACTGTCATTTAAAATATTTCATCACATCTGCTGGCACAAAATTAAACATTCAAATAGAATGAATGCAATTAAGGTTTGAGACTAGAAAACACCAGCCAAGTTTGAGTTACCAATACAAATCAACACAAATTACCTATACTATACAAGCATTACATGGCAATTACTCAGAACTGACAGTAAGAACTGCATTGTAAGTTCATGTAATTGATACTGTCATTTTAATTATTTCAGCATGTATGCTTGCTCAATTTTTAGCATTCTATCACAATGTATCCAAGAATGTTTTCTGACTCAAAAAACAAGATTTTTTGGACCTACCACAATAGCAGAACAACTTCTGAATCACAAGAGAAGGGGAAATGACAGTAGAAAGAGTAATGTTCCATAGACCAAAGAACAGAGACACATTCTTTTGTTTTTTTAAGTTGACAAGGTCTCCCTGTCCTACTCAAATAACAGAACTACATTACCATTGTCAATTTCAGCAATCAAGATATCTCATTTGCCAAGTTTGCTATCAAAAACAACAGCAAAGTGAGAAGCACTACAATGCAAATCTGGAACAATCATAACTCAAAAAAAAAATCAGATGTATGTTAAAAAGGTTCATACACACAGAGCTGACATATATCATAACTTCCTTTTTACCTCACATACTACATCTACCATAACCACCAGCAGAAGCAAAGTAAGATGTAAAAATAAAAAATCAGAAATTACAAAAAACAAATTATCAAAAAATTTCTATGTATTACAAATATTCAAAATTTTAGGTAATCAAGAGGAACCCCACAGATGCAAACTCATATTGCCATAATACAAACATAATACAAATTATCAAAATTATCAGAATTTTGCAAAGAATTCATAATACAAACATAATACAAATTATCAGAATTTTGCAAAAAATCCATAATACAAACATCAGATCATCAGTACAAATTACCTATACTATACAAGCATTACATGGCAATTACTCAGAACTGACAATAAGAACTGCATTGTAAGTTCATGTTATTGATACTGTCATTTTAATTATTTCAGCATGTATGCTTGCTCAAGTTTTAGCATTCTAACACAATGGGTTAGATGTCAAAATAAAAATTCAAAATTTGCAAAAAATCAAATTATCAAAATATTTCTATGGATTACAAATATTAAAAAATTTAGGAAATCAAGTGGAAACCCACAGATGCAAAGTCAAAATTTTATCAAAACTACAGTACATGAACCAATCAGATGCACAAAACACTGAATAATTTAACAAAACAACAGTAGCAGACTGAATTAAGCTGAATTGCTTAGAATGGAGAAAAAGCTGACAAGTTATGAGGGTGCTGACAAATCAAGGCATGGGTAAGCACATCTGCTCCAGACATGGAGCTGCTGCCTGCCTCTCAGCTTCTTCCTATCGTTGAACTCCCAAATGACAGTCAAATTATAACTAAAATTAACTACAGTAGCAGACTGAATTAAGCTGCATTGCTTAGAATGCAAACTAATTGAACAACTCAATTATCACATAAGAAAATGACAATTAACTTAGACACAAAGTACAGTCAATATGCACTGTCATACCAAATAGTATTAACTGTAACTGTAACCAGAAAATTATATATGTAGAAAAGTTATAAACAAGGAGTAGTACAAGCACAGAAAAAAACAAAAGATAGTACAAACACAACAATCAAACATTACAATACAATAACACATACCACATGAATGATCAGTCTTTGTAGAGCGCATCGTATCTGGCTTTGACCCTACGCTGTGAGTCAATCCAGCCCTGTTCAACCTCACATTTCCACTGGTCAGCAGAGGCATTACTGACTGGATAGTCATCTTGAGGATCTGACATAGAAGGCACATAGACAACATGGTTGATCTTTGCAAATCCAATCAGTGAACTCTTGAATGATCTGGCCTTATTGTCAAGCAGATCAGCATCTGCAGGAGACTGGCATTGGAGAAGGATGTGACCATAAACTGCATCCTGGCCAAGACGAAATTCAGCATGTCCAAGGATAGACTGCACAACATGAGAAATCTTGAAAAATTTATCTGGGCCTCCAGAACGAACTTTTACATAAAACAGTGTGTGTGCAGGCCCATCAGCAAGTCCTAGATACTTGGCACATGTTTTTGAAGGATAGAAACAACCATCATGTAGAATTTCATCAACATTCAAGAAATCACTGATACAAAATAATTTAAAAAAGTTATCAGGAAAACAGTAAAAATGAAGATATACAAATGAAATTACATAAGCAAAAAAAATTGCAAACTGAATTAGAAATTATGTTGTACAAACCTTTCAATAGAAGCAACTGAAACAGGAAAACTATCTTGAATACATCTGACACCTTCAGGATTGAAAAAAACTTGATTCATCTTTCTGAATCCAATAACTGCACCTTTGAACACTTTCACCTTCATGTGCAGCATATCAGCATCAGCAGCAGATTCACACTGGACAAGATAATCCCCAAACACTGCAGTCTGGCAGATCTTGAAGTTGAGATTACTGATGATAGACTGCATGACCTGAGTGATCTTGAATACTGGATCTTGACCAACATTTTCAACTGCAGCGTAAACCAGAGTTCTACAAGCACCTTTGGACAAGCCTAGATACTTGGCCAAGGAACTTGCTGGAAAAACATTTCCATCAACAAATCTTTCCTTTAGGTTCAACATTTTTCTACAATCATACAAGAAAAGAAACTTATTACAATTTCAAAGAGTTAAACCAACTACAAACAATGAATCAAATTTAAAAAAATAATACAGAAATGACTTACAGATCTAAAACAATGTTGAACTTGATAACAATATTAAAGCTGTTTTCACATAAAAGTAAAAGCAAATAATAAAAAATTACCTGATCCAGGGAATGAAAATTCCTGATTAATGAAGGACACCAGAATAATCCTGTGGATTATATAATAACAAATTGGAGTCAGGCAGAGAAAGCAAAATAAAAAAATAAGATGTACAAAAGAAATAAAAGAAATATAACAGATTGGTGAGATAGAAACAAGAACAAATTTAGAATATACAATTGAA
>CM014276.1:63791199-63804003 GCA_004135705.1 Alloteropsis semialata
TAACACAAGACGCAAGGATTGACAGGTTCGGGCCGTCGAGATGACGTAACACCCTACGTCCTGTGTTGGCGGCGATTGTATTGCTATGTATGAAGTTCCTGGAAGGATCTCCGTAGTTGGGTTCTGTCCTAGGGTTGTATGATCGTGGGTTGTAGTTTTTCGTGCTCTGGAGGGGGGTCTCAGGGCGCCTTATATAGTCCGGCTGCCTTGAGTTACAAGTCGGCCAGAGATCGTAACCTACCCGAATTACAAGGATTTGATCCTATAACGATTACAGATATCTTTCCCTATAATTCCGGCTAGTTTATCTTGATCTCCGATCTTCTTGCGGGATACGCCGTGTGCTTTCCTTGCTGCGCGCGTCGTCGCGCCCATTCGGTTCGCCCGACTGGTGGGCCCCCGACTGGCGGGCCAGCCAGTCCGACAAACCGATCCAGATGTACTCGGATTGGGCCGTCCTTTGATGGTTGGGCCAATCCGCCTGCTGGGTACCCCTGGGGGTCTACCCCCGACAGTAAGTGTTTCCCGCAATACATATTTCAACACACACATATATACATATATATATGCATGCTTTCTACATTTGTCACCACTATATCGCATATATATGTAGGATTTTTACAGATGCGCCCCGGGCCACGAGGTGGAGGCGGGTGAGCAGGCAAAGAGGGCGGCTCACAAACTGGTCAAGGACATGTACTACGAGGCGCGGATCCAGGCCGTCATTGACTACTGGAAGGACAGAGGCACAAAGTACTCCAAAGAGCAAGCCAGAACCATTTACCTGACCCACGATCAATACATCTCGGTAAATATAAAACTTTAATTACGATTTCTTATATGATTAAGCACGTATAATCTAATCTTCTTCTACATCATCCTGCGTAGGTGATTCCCTGGTGGTGTGCCTCGCATCCCCAGGCTTGGGAGAAGTGGGTGACCTACTGGTGCTCCCCTGAGTGGATGGAGACACACCTGGCTGCCCGGGAGCGCCGTTTGCTGATGCCAGGTCCAGCACACCACCAGGGCAGCCTTACCCTCCCCGAGTACAAACAAAGATGGGTATGACATCTCATTTTATAATTGAAACGCTCAATTCTGCAATATTTGTAATCATATTGTTTTTTTTGTGTTTTGTAGTCGGCGGCACATGGAGGCGAGGAGCTGACTGACTTCCAGGCTATTGCCGTGTCCCACATGGGCAGGGCCACGTCCGAAGTCCGCTACAACCCCGAAGCCGGGCCGGAGGCGTACAGCAATCCCATGGTCCACGCCCGCCTCACCACCTACTCGGAGATGGGACGCCAAAAGCATGGGCCTGAGTGGGATCCGGCCGCCGCGCCGCTTGATGGTGAAGTCATCATGAGGATGGCAGGAGGCAAGAGGCATGGGAGGTACGCCGTCGGCGACAGCACGATCGACACGGCCAGTACCCCCACTCTCTCCCAGATCAAAGCCGGTAGCGCTAACCCCGACATACGCCAGCCGCAGACCGCTAGCCACTTCAACATGCAACTAATCCAGGTTATTTCTGCTTTATTACACTTTAGTTCATTTTTCCTTACCGTTGAATTCTAATGCTTTGATGGAATATTGCAGGCCCAGCTAGAGGAGGAGAGGAGGAGAACGACCATGCTAGAGGCCCGGCTGGATGAGGAGCGGCAGTGGCGGGAGGAAGAGCGAAGGCGGCGGGACGAGGAGCAAAGGCAGCGGGACGAGGCCGACCGGCTCCGCATGCAGCAGATGACCGAGTGGTACAACTGGTTCAACGGCATGGCGAGGGACATGGGCCGATCTCCGCCTCCGCCTCCGATGACTTTCGCCCCGCCAGTGATGCCACCTCCGTCATATTCTCCTGTGAGTCACCGCTGAAACTTTATAATTTCATTTCGATCAATGACAGCCTTAGAAAACTTAGATTCACAACCGTAGCTTAGAAAACTTAGCTCTACTTTGTTTCTGTCCTAAAACTTGTGCAGAACTTTGCTGGATCGGCGGCGGCGTCGAACGAGGCTCCTGCGGCGGAAGAAGACATGCCGACACGCCTCAGCCGCAGTCTGTTCGGCCCACCGCCTGGGCCTACTCAGTGATGCTGTGCTTATGAACTTTGTGATTATGAACTTAGTGTGTTTGTGAACGACTTGTTAGTTGTGAACTTATTGTGGATTTATGGTTGTGGATGAGATACTATTTGCTATGGTTATTGTGGATTTATGGTTGTGGATTTTATCTATATCAACTGCCTATAATATGTATATATATCTATATGAACTGCCTGTGATGTATTTTCAGTGGGGGCACGTTATACCTGAGCAAACAAATGAAACAGGGGCAATTTGGCACCTTTGCCGAGTGTACACTCGGCAAAGAGGCCCTTTGCCGAGTGTTTTTGACCATGCACTCGGCAAAGGTGCTATTTCTGTTACATTCTGATGCACCTTTGCCGAGTGCCGAGCCTTTGCCGAGTGTTTTATTTCGGGCACTCGGCAAAGGTGCATCAAAATGCAACCCTGCGGTCAACCTTTGCCGAGTGTGTTACCCTGGACACTCGGCAAAGGTTGGAGCTTTGCCGAGTGCCGCGTGGCAACACTCGGCAAAGCCTGGCTCTTTGCCGAGTGTTGCCAGGTGGCACTCGGCGAAGGCCCGCCGTCAGCCGTCCGCCGCCGTCGCCGCCACGTCGGCGTGACGTCAGCAAACGGCTGCGCGCCGTCCGCCGGGCCGTTACGTGCATTTTTTGCCGAGTGTGGGCCCAGGCACTCGGCAAAGCCTTTGCCGAGTGCCCGAGATAATACACTCGGCAAAGAGCCCCTTTGCCGACTGGAGCTGTGCCGAGTGCTCTTTGCCGAGTGTAACACTCGGCAAAAGCTTCGCCGAGTGTATTTTGCCCTTTGCCGAGTGTTTCAGACACTCGGCAAATACGGGGTTTCCCGTAGTGGCTTGTGCCACTCCCGGAGGAGCAGGTCCGACGGGTTCTCGGCGAAGGCCACGTTCTGCACCTGCACGTCGTCGGCGTCGCGCCCGGTGTAGAGGATGGCGAGGCGGCCGTCGGGCATCGCGGTGGTCGACCCCGACCAGCAGCCCCCGACGTCGAAGGGCGACGTCGGGTCGAGCGCGGTGCCGAGGAAGGCCCAGTTTACGAGGTCGCCGGAGATGGAGTGGCCCCAGGAGAGATCGCCGGCGCCGAACAGCGGGTCACGCGGGTTGTACTGGTAGAAGAAGTGGTACATGCCGTTGTGGTACAAAGGCCCTGCCGCACAACAGGAAATGGCTGCCACGCTCGGTCTCATTCATATAACACGCTTTTAAAACTGGACTATGTTTAAGATTAGACTGAATTTTCTCCAAAGACATCGAACGGAGAAGCCAATAACAGGTGAAACTATTGGCAGAGAACTGAGAGATGAAGAAGAATGAGTACCGTTGGGATCTGTTCAATTTCATCCGAACACGTGTGACGTGTTCCAGCAGAATGGACGGACCCAGATCCAAATGAAAACGAGGAAAAGTCAGTTTGTGTTGTTTCTGAATGGAGTGTTCGATGAATTCTGATGTGATGAAGCACAGAGAGCGTGCGTACCGTTCATCCAGTTCTTGGCAGGCTGGAAGTGGTAGGCAGTCCTGCCATGGCGGCCATGGTGCAGGGCCTGCTTGCCGTTCATGGCGTGAGTCGGGGTGGAGGACGACGAAATGGAGGGCAGAAGGCGAAAGTGAAATTGCACGCCGTTGCCATGGCCGGACGTTTTTTCCCCTGACAGAAAGGGACGGTGCATGGCGGGGCAGCGGCTGGACTGGACTGCAGGACTGGAGCTCGTGAGTCGTGTGAGTCATGCATCATGCCCTCTCATCCATACAAAATCTGAACGTGGCGTCTCGTTCTTTTTCTTTTTTGGTTGCTTTATACCCTCACCTATGAACAAACAATGTGGTAAAAAGAAGGTGAGCTTAAGCAACAAACACATCCTTGTCCACCTTAGGGACTGCGCAACAATGTAAGTTAGCGATTGACAAAAAAGACTCGTACAATGCACCTCAAGCTTACTACACGGACATATAGTGAGTAAAAAAGAAAAGCCTTCTCTCTTTTGCGCTCTCTCACTCCAGCAAAAGCCAATAGTTCAAGGTCATCGCTCTTGCCCTTAGGCCTTCACATTCACGCGCGCAACCAATAGCACGGATCCAAAAGCAACTGACGCCAAATGCTTGACACTGATTTTTTTTTTTGAACTTGGTAGCACCGGAAATTTGGGGGACAGTGGATGCCATTGCAGGCCTATCCCCGACCACTTGACACGGCAGATGTGCTCAGTGACTTTTGATTCACGAGCGTAACAATGACAAGCATCCAAAAGCATATGTGCCATACTCCAACCATCAGTCCATCCCACTTTCTTTTCCCTCACAAAAAAAGGACGATGCATGTTGTCCATACAGAATCTGAACTTGATCCTTGCGGCTTGCGCTGAATGTTACACGGCACGGCCATCGCTGCCGCGAATTTGCTCGCGTGCGCTCCCAACGAGTTGCTCTAAGCGTCGTTTTGACCAGGACAAATTCTCCCAATCCGCTTGCATTAACACACTACCGTGTTCCGATTGCTCATCCATCACCGAGTGTCATCGCCAGTCGCCACCTACCACTCGCTCTCATGCATGCGCTGCGTCCTATATATTCGGCACTGGGAGCGAGCTCATTCGCCACCAACTTCTTCTTCATCCCTCCCTCCCCACAGCTGACTCTCAGGCACTTGCCCTACACATAGCCTCGATCGCTGCATTTTCCAGCAGCACCCTAGCTACCCAACATCGTCGTCGTACGTACGATCTCGAGATGAAGATCACCGTGCACTCCTCCAAGGCCGTCAAGCCGGCCTACCCCGGCGGCGCGGCTCCGGCCGGCGCGCCCGACGCCGTGCCGCTCACGGTCCTGGACAAGGCCAACTTCGACACGTACATCTCCGTCATCTACGCTTTCCGTCCCCCGGCGCCGGCCAACGCCGCCCTCGAGGCGGGGCTCGCCAAGGTGCTGGCGGAGTACCGCGAGTGGGCGGGCCGGCTCGGCGTCGATGCCGAGGGCAAGCGCGCCATCCTGCTCAACGACGAGGGCGCCCGGTTCGTGGAGGCCACGGCCGACGTCGCGCTCGACAGCGTGATGCCGCTGGAGCCCACCCCCGCGGTGCTCGCCCTGCACCCCAGCGGCGACGACGCCGTGGAGCTCATGCTCATCCAGGTCACGCGCTTCCCCTGCGGGTCCTACGTCGTGGGGTTCACCACGCAGCACATCGTCGCCGACGGCCGCGCCACCAACAACTTCTTCCTCGCGTGGAGCCAGGCCACCCGCGGCGCCGCGCTCGACCCGGTCCCCGTGCACGACCGGGAGTCCTTCTTCAGGCCCCGCGACCAGCCGCTGGTGGAGTTCGAGCACCGCGGCGTCGAGTTCAAGCCGTACGAGAAGGTCCACGCCGCCGGCGGCGAGGAGGAGGAGGAAGTTGTGATCCACAAGGCCCACTTCAGCCGGGAGTTCATCTCCAAGCTCAAGTCCCAGGCGTCGGCGGGCCTGCCGCGGCCGTACAGCACGCTGCAGTGCGTGGTGGCGCACCTGTGGCGGTGCACGACGACGGCGCGCGGGCTGGACGAGGGCCAGTCCACCAGCGTGTGCATCGCCGTGGACGGGCGCGCGCGGATGAGCCCGCAGGTGCCCGACGGCTACGCCGGCAACGTGGTGCTGTGGGCGCGGCCCACCGCCACGGCCGGCGAGCTGGTGGCGAAGCCCCTGCAGCACGCGGTGGGGCTCATCAACCGGGAGGTGGCCCGGATCAACGACGGCTACTTCAAGTCGTTCATCGACTTCGCCAACTCCGGGGCGGTGGAGAAGGAGCGGCTGGTGGCGGCGGCCGACGCGGACGAGATGGTGCTGAGCCCCAACATCGAGGTGGACAGCTGGCTGCGGATCCCGTTCTACGACCTCGACTTCGGCGGCGGAAGGCCCTTCTTCTTCATGCCCAGCTACCTGCCCGTGGAGGGCCTGCTCATCCTGCTGCCGTCCTTCGTCGGGGACGGGAGCGTCGACGCGTACGTGCCGCTGTTCAGCCGCGACATGGGCACCTTCAAGGACTGCTGCTACGCCATGGACTAGGCTACGCCTACGCTAGCTTCGCCGTTGTTTGTCCTATCCTATTGGTTCGTTCAATCGCCGCTGCTGCTTCTTTTCTCTGAGGCAAATTGCCCGTGGTGTATAATGTTGGCAGAGAGTGAATAAAAGAGAAGTTTCGATAACCTGCTGCTCGACTCAAATTTATCAATGATCCAATCCATCGGCTGCGTATGCTCCAGTTTTTTTTGGTTATCACTCTGCTGCGGCGGCCACCCTGCTCTCGGCGCAGTTGAACTTCATGCGAGCCTAATTGAAGTTGACCCACACGAATTCGGCTCGCTTCCAATGTATTGGGCCGGTCCGTTAAATGTGGGCTTATAGTAAAGTGGCCTCCAAAAGGTTCTCTTGCATTTCGGCCATTTAACTTTTCATAAAATTGGATTCCCCCTTTCCGAAAGCGCCGAGTCCATTTAAAATCAGGGATCCGAAGTTTCTAATACTGGTCTTTTAAATTGGAAGTCCTAACTACAATTTCTCTTCTGTGACAAAATTTGAAACTTCCAACGGAGAGTTTATATTTTGAAGAAAGTTCCAAGTCCTAATTCAAAAGGTCATATTTCTTTACTGGTACAACGACTGTGTACCACTTGCTCTAATCCATCTCTAGTCGTTCATTGGCTGGAAATTTCCCAGGACAACTGAAAAGTCCCTCCCACAAGTACTTAAAACTTGCTACATTATATTCTAATAATCAACGGACAGGCAAATGCGTGTCGATGTGTAAAGACAAGGTCAATATGTGGTTTAATTATTTCATCGTCATCTAAATTTGTTCCATCATGCATGTTGTCACGATGTAATCATCTGAACCAAAGTACTCATACTAATACGCCAAACTTATGCACAAATTATCGGATGTAGCCAAGCCGTCTTCTTCAGGTACTACATTGACGCTTGCCGTGGAAAGCTCCCAAGCCTCGAGCTTGGACACCTTCACTGCATCCGATCCATTGTTGAACACGTACAAGTGGCTGTTGCCTGTTGCGACGTGCTCGGGGTACACCCTAGCAGTCATGCACGTCCGCCCACCACCTCCAAAGCTCTCAACGATGGAATGATCGATCTGTGTGTGTAGCATGAGAGGGCACATTATCAGTGACAAGCACACAACACAGTGTAGTACTTGCAGATTATATTCATTTTCAACATGCTCAGGCACATTCTCCAAAAAAAAAAACAAAGTTCAACATGCCAAGTTGTAAGCTCACCAATGTCCTCAGGGATATGCTCTTGTCCTTCTCTATGTCCACGTTCACGAATCCTCCGTGCGTTGGTTTGTACACCCCTGCCTTTGTAGAGGACCTGCACGTATTCGAAGGTTCACAGACTGTCATGTCATGTTACGGGCCAGCGGCGTATACTACTCTTGTCCCCGAGAGAGATACGGCCCAGTAATGTTCACGGCCCAAAAACATCGTTTCCGTAATCCGTACCTGGTGAGGTCCGTGCACATGAGGACGGTGTACTCGTGGAGGAGCCGGAACACCCTGAAGAACACGGCCGTGTGCTCCCGCAGGTCGTCGCTGGACGCCATCACCAGCAGCCCGAACGGCCCGACTCCGCCCTGCACGGAGGGGCCCTTCTCTCCGCACAGCGCGTCGGCGTCCAGCAGCCGGCTGGGGTCGAGGCCCTCGGCCCGCTCGAGGCGCGGGATCTCGAACACGACGTCCACGTCCGCCTGCGCGCTCACGATGCCGGCGATCTCGCGCAGCCCGCCGGACTCCACCTCCGCGTGCAGCAGCGCCGCGCGTCTCCTCCGCAGCGTCTCGATCTCCTCGACGGGCCACTGTACCAGCTGCCTCCCGCCGCGGTCCAGCCACAGCGCCCGCGGGAAGGACTGGAGGCCGGACCAGCCCCTCGCGACGTCGTCGGCCTCGCTGTCGGACTCGTTCACCCACGCCCAGAGCACCCGCCGGTTCTTGCGCGCGTCGAAGAATGTCTTGGACGCGTACAGGTGCCCGTGGTCGATCCTCCGCCAGCTCCGGTAGTCGCCGCCGCCGCGCGCGCCCTCCTCGTCCGGCACGAAGGTGTCCGCCTCGTCGTCGTACCGTCCGACGGCGTAGTAGTCCTCGAGCGTGTCGGGCATGCTCACCTTGAGGACGTGCTTCACGCCCGGGCCGCGCGCCGACGTGTCCAGCCCCTCGGCGCCGCGCTCCGCGACGGGGAACAGGTCCGGGCACTCGGCCATCACCGCGTCCCGCGACGCGTGCAGCGGCGCGGCGTTGCGCTCCCAGCGCAGGAAGTCCGCGCTGCGGTACACCAGCGTGGTGCCGACGCCCCTGGCCACGGCGGAGATGGCGAACCGCCACAGGCCGTCGCGGCCGAGCCACGCGGTGGTGGGGTCCCGGAAGTTGTTCGCGGAGACGTCGGCGGGGAGGGGGACGATGGGGTTGTAGCTGGGCTTGGTCCACTCGCGGAGGAGTGGGTCGCGCGGGTTCTTGGGGAACGCGATGTTCTGGACCTGCCGGCGGTCGGGGTCGATGCCGGAGTAAAGGATCACTGGCTGGCCGTCAGGGAGGATGGTGACAGACCCTGACGCGCAGCCGCTGGCGTCGAAGGGCGCCGTCGGGTCCAGCGCGTTGCCGAGGTCGGCCCAGTTCACGAGGTCGCCGGAGACGGAGTGGCCCCAGGAGAGGTTGCCGATGTCCCAGAGCGCGCCGTGCGGGTTGTACTGGTAGAACAGGTGGTACATGCCGTTGTAGTACACGGGCCCTGTTGGTCAACGGGCAATCAGGGAGTGAGGAACCAAACCAAAGAACAGATCATCGAGTACAAGGACAAGAGAGCACGCACCATTTGGATCTGCAAGCTCCCGTCGTGCCCATGAATTTCCATCCAGAAGAGAGGTTCCACAACCGTAAGAGATACTTCACTAAGATCCATGGCTGCTCAAATTCACATCAAGGTATCAGAAAACTTACCGTTCTGCCAGTTCTTAGCCGGCTGGAAGTGGTACGCCGTTCTGACATGGTCCTGCGTCCTCGCGCCGCAGATAGGGGAAGAAGAGGAAGAGGAGAGAAGAAGGCAGAAGATCGCCGTGACGGCGCTTACGGCGAGTGGAAGTGCTGCCATTGGCACTGACGAAGAAGAATGAAAGTGATGGATCCTTAGAGTAATAAATCACTGGTGTTATTGCTTGTACTAATTTACATTTTTCAGAGCGCTTGAAATGGACAGCCCTCCTAGAGTCCTAGGGTTTAGTTTAGTTTATGACCTGAGGCCATGTGCACTATGTTTTGTGAGACACTAATGGCCGATTAGTCCAATGTCAGATTCCTACGTGAGCATCTTGATCAGATCTACTCAGATCCTTATAATATAATGTTTCTATCCAAGAATTAGTGAATTGAAGAATGTCATTTACCGAATTTAGGACGATAGAGAGGAAGTTACTGTCATTTGGCCTCGGCGCCATTTTGGCACCGGCGGCTCCTAAAAAACAGACGCCACGCCATCTTGGGAATTGAGTACGACAGAATATGTTTCACAGGGAAAAGCAGCTCAGAAAACTAGTGAGCACATTCAGGCTAAAAAAGGAGGGTTTGGATTTCGTGTCAGATTCAGATTAGAAAAGGAGGTTCAGATTTCTTGTCGGATTCAGGCTGGACGCCTTCAAAGCAGTTTTCCCCTCCCCTCGATCTCCATATAGTCATAGACGACGCCGGATAATTCTCAGAAGAAAAAAGATCGAGAGCGGCGTAAGAGTTTCAGGACACGGCAAGCCCACACCAACGCTGGATCGACTCGCTCTAGAGGGGAGCTGAAGCCGGGCCCGGCGAGCGCTGACAGGTTTGCCTGCAGAGGCTTGCCGTCGTTCATGGCGGCGGAGAGAGGCAGTCCGGGGACGCTTGCCGACGCAATAGCAACGGAAGCTTCGGCTGATCCGGGGGCAGTTTCTACTAAAAGGATGAAGATTGAGGCTGCGGCGAAGGAGTTGGTGGGTGGGAGCAACACTGGCACAGGGGAGGTGGCGCAGCAGACGATGACGCCAGCTGCAGCAATAGGAGATAGTTTGAGTGCCTCACCTTCTGATCCGATCAACACCCCGCGGCGCCTACGCTTCCCGCCATTCCCAGCGCAAGGCAAGGGGAAGGCTGTGCGGGACTGGAGCAAGGAGTGCAAAAGGATCCGCGAGATTCTTGCAAAAGGTTGTCTAATGAATTTCTTCCTGCTCTGTCTGTAAATTATACCAATTTATTTTTTTATGTTGTACTTTGTTAGGCTTTTTATTTTTTTTTGGATGGGCAGTATATTTAGACTTTGTTTTGACAAAGAGGAGCTGTTTGGGTGTTGCAGCTCTGAAGTTTTGAAAACCATATAAATCACTAAAACGACAGTTTTTTAGTTTTGCAAAGTCCAGCAGAGAGATCTTTTTACCTATTAGTCCATTGGTAAATCAAATCCATGTCCAATTTATTCATTTTTTTGAGCTATAAAAAGAACATGTTACTTTTTCGTCAACGCGCCGTTGTTTCCTAAATATTGGAAGTCTAGATGCGTATGAGTGCATACAATTCGTGGTGTACTATGTGTCAGAGAATTAAGATATTCATATAGAATTGTCATCACACAAAGTGAACATACCCTAATGTTTGCTACATTTTCAATCATACCTTCTTTAGATCCTCGTCTAAAACTTCCTACGCGGAGGAAGCCCAAGGATCCAGGTACCACAAATGCTGTGCTGAGCTCAAGAGAAAAGGCCGTGGTTCGGGATGCCGCACGCTCCATCGTCCATGTTTCCTCCACCACACACGGTAAAATAAGCTGACACGCTTATAGTAAGATTCACGCACTCAATTCTTCCTGGCTGATGATAGCATCCATGTTTGTATTTGCAGCTGGATGTACTGGCATCGTCATGGGCCATTGGGAATCCAATGGGAAGCAGCGCACTCTAATAGTGACTTGTTCTAGAATAATCAGCAGCGGGGGTACATTATTTGATCCTTTACCCAAGGTAAAAAACAGAACCTGCAGTGTTAAATTTCATGGAGCAGGCAAGCCCTTTTGTTGAGGTATATTGTAGGAATTAACATGGGCGTAATCTTCATCACTTAGATATTGGTATCAAGGACATTTTTAATTGGACTGCATAAGATTCTCATCGGGCCATGACATTTCACATTTGCTAGCCGTCATGTTTTTGTGCTGTTTTGATCCACTTATCTTGCTTGTTCAATTCTAATATTTAAATGTAATTGCATGCAACTTCTTTTGTTATTCATAATCCACACCTCAGCTTTCTTGATGATGACATCCTACCCTGCTTATATGTACCCTCTCCATGACCTATGTACCTACCTGAAGTGTGCCACATTGCAAAATCATCACTTTCAGCTTTGTATCTTTATCTTGTTTATCTTTATGGAGACCTTGTTGTTCTGGTGATGCCTTTTCTGACCAGTTATTATTTCATCCCTAATCTTGAAAGTATTGCACAACTAACAATGTCTGATCAAACCTATCTTTTCAGCTATCTGTTGGCTTGCCGAATAAAACCATCTTGGACGGACAATTTCTATTCTTCAATGATCATTATGATATTGCTCTACTAGAGATCGATGCAGACCTCCAGCTGCAGCGCCCTTCTATTGGATCTGGGCCAGAATATGGTCAGGAGGTTTATGTCTTGTTTAGGGACAGTGGATTGTCCTTGAGGGCTAGGCATGGGGAAGTTTTATGGTTGGAGGAATCGGATTATATAGACCGCAGCTACCAGATGTTTCTCAGCTGTGAAGTCCCTGTGGTAAATATTATATCATCAATTTTTTGGAAATTTATTGCTGCTTAATTTCTCATTTAACTCACTAGTATTTTTTAGATGCAGGCTGGAAATGGAGGACTGGTGATCGATCATGATGGCAATGTCACAGGGATGGCATTTTATGGAAAGCCATGTACTACTGTTCTTTCCATCTCTACCATCGTGACATGCATTGAGATGTGGTTGAAGTTCAGGTTTGTTAACCTTATCTACGTTCACTGAAGTGTAGATTATGGTTAGGTTTATTAGCCCTTTTATTGCTGCAATTGCTGTTTGAACTCAAGTAATGTCTACTTAGAAATATGGCATTATATATTGAGTTTGAGAAGTATGACCAACAAATTTCTGAAGTGGTATGAAGTGCTAATTATTGGTAAACCTTAAGTTTCATGGCATGAACAAAATTTTTAGATTTACCGGACTTTGCTGTTGTTCCTCGTAGTCAAATCTAACACATGGAAAACTTGTACTGGAATTATTTCTCAACAATATAACATCACTAGATTGTTTTATGACTAATCTAATGTATATTTGAGTCAATGTATCATTCAATCTGGTCTAGGCAATATAATGTTCAGTTCAATTTATATTGTTGGTCGGCTAAATCGAACTTCTATTTCAGCCGTATTGCACGCCCCATACATGGATTGGGTGTAAGGACATTTGAGCTCTTGGATGTGTCCCTTCAGGAAGAGATCTCTCTTGATCACGGCATCGACAGTAGTTTCATTGTAGATTCGGTAATGGAAGTATTCAGTCTTTACATAAACTCTATTTGTGGTGGTCCTTGGTAATATTGTAACTCTTTAAATATCTAGGTATCATATGACTCTGCTGCAGAGAGTCTTGGGATTCTGCCTGGAGATGTGATTGTTTCATTCGATGAC
>CM014276.1:63807026-63853931 GCA_004135705.1 Alloteropsis semialata
AATATTCCATCACTTGAGGAGTTAAAACGGCGTGCTTATTGTAAATTCCATAATTCATTTTCTCATGCGACTAATGATTGTAATTTCTTTCGTCGACAGATTCAATCGGCTTTAAATGATGGACGATTGAGTTTGAGTGAGATGCAAGTGGACAAGCGCCCATTTTCAGTCAACAACATGATGGTCAATACTATGGATCTTCAGGATGCCAAGATGTTGGTTCGGCCCGACAATGCCGATACGACAGGAGGCAAGAATGTTGTGATTGGTGAACCGAGGAAGGTGATGGAAACTGACAAAGTGCTTGGGAGAGAGGTTGTGATGAAGCAAGCTCCTGATGGAAAGAAGATCTTGACTATTACAGTGAAGAATTCTGAAATTAGGGGAGAATCAAGCTCTCAAGCGCGGGATCAAAGGCCGGTTGCTCCTGCTGCTCAGGGAGCACCGGTCAGACCGGTTGGCATGACCGGTCAGACCGGTCCGGCCCAGAGGCCGGTCCGAACGTTTGTTCCTAAACGTCCTGAAGTGGGAACCTGGAAGACGAACCAGGACAAAGATCAGGGGAAGACATTCAAGCCAAAAGCGACCTTTGATCAAGTCATGGCGAAGCATATGCATAATGCGGCCGTTCAGCAAGATCGGTCACCAAAAAAGAGACCAAGTTCACCACCAAGGAATTCTGGTGCAATGAAGGCGCCAAGAGGACAGTGGAATCAGGGTCCAAGCTCATCCCATGGTGCTGGTCCTTCTAGGCCATGGAGGCCGTTTCCACCTCCCCCTCCTCAGCCTATTTGGAGGGATGGGATTATGTATGTGCCTTACTGTCCTGCACCAAATCAATCACGGCCTGGGGTTCCTGTTCATGCAAGGATGAATCCACCACAACCTAGGCCTGCGGATTTCAACCAAGACCGGCGTTTGTGCCCCAGCAGCACGGACCGGTCAGACCGGTTCCGCCGACCGGTCAGACCGGTGCCCAATGGAGGCCGGCAGCTGTGCCACAGCAGCAGCCACCGGTCAGACCGGTGCCGCCGACCGGTCAGACCGGTCACCAGAGGAGGCCGGGCAAGGAGCCGGCCAGGCAGGAATATCGCCCCGTGCAGAAAAAGGAAGAGCCTGCCCCTGTGGTTCCAAAGCCAGTTGTGAAGAGCATGATTCAAATTGGCTCTATGGCAGTTGACACATCAATGGCAGATGGGCCCAATGTTATTGGCGCATCGGCCGCAAAAAAGGTGAAGAAGGTGCCATTGCCTCAGTATACGCAGCCAAAGTGGTGTCCTCCTGGTTTGACTCATTCTCAGAAGAGGAGATTGCAGCGGTTGCGCACTCAGAAGCAAAGGGAGGAAGAATCGGCTAAGAAGCGGGAGGAGTGGTTCAATGAGGTTAAGCCGATGATTCCAGCAGCTGGTCAGAATTCTCAGGATGGTTCTGATGATCAAGATGTTCAGGCCAAGACACCAGAAAAAGCCGAGCCATCTGCAGCAGTTTCGGCTGACGTGACCGAGACCGGTCAGACCGATGTCCCTGACCGGTCAGACCGGTGCCCCAGTGTTGTTCCTGTTCCGGCAACCGAAACCGGTCAGACCGGTCAGGGAGAACCGGTCAGACCGGTGTCGCCCAGGGAGTCAGTAGCCGATGCGTTTTCGTCTTCGGCTAAAGTTTCGATTCCGCCCACTGCAATTACAGATACTCAGATGGGCAATGAGGACGAAGCTGTTGATTTTGAGCCTTCACTTAGCAGGACGGACATGGACATCAATGTTATCTACTTGAACGCCGACTATTGCTTTATCGGAGATGATGAACGGATGGCTCAAGTTGACTTTGCTCCCAAGAATGCCGTATTTCAGAGGCCCTTAGAATCGGATAATCATCTGAAAGCTCTTTATGTGAAGGGTCACATTAAAGGAAAGCCGATTTCTAGGATGCTTGTTGATGGTGGTGCTATTGTGAACCTCATGCCATACACTTTGTACAAGAAATTGGGAGGTTTGGACAGCGAGCTCATCAAGACAAGCATGACGATCAGCGGCGTTGGAGGAGGAGAACCGATGAGTGCCAAGGGAGTTGCATCCTTGGAGCTTACCATTGGGAGCAAGACGCTGGCAACTGCTTTCTTCGTCACGGAGGTGCAAGGTAACTTCAGTGTTATTTTGGGGCGCGATTGGATTCATGCGAATCAATGTGTGCCTTCTACCTTGCATCAATGCTTGATTCAATGGGTTGGTGACGAAGTTGAGGTTGTTCATGCGGATACTTCGGCATGTGTTGCTATGGCCGATGCATCTATTTTGGGAACTCATGATAATGTCAAGTGCTTGACCGGGATTGATATTTCGGACTTTGAGTTCCTTGCTTGTACTAAGGATGGCTTCGTGTCTGCTGCTCTAAGGCCGGTGTCAAAATCGGTTGATTCAGATGATGAAGAGTAGATGGATACAAGCGAGAAGTGGTTGAAAGAAAGGGTGGAGCATTATCGGTCCAATATGAACGATGCATGTGAAGCCATTAATGATTTTGAAGAAGTAGAGAAGTTAGGACAAGGATTTACGTCGGCTGATCCTTTAGAAAAGATAGACATAGGTGATGGTTCTATTCCAAGGCCGACTTTTGTAAATCAAAATTTGAAAGCCGATTATAAGGTTGAATTAATCGAGTTATTAAAAGAGTATTCTGATTGCTTTGCTTGGGAGTATCATGAGATGCCTGGTTTAAGTCGTGATTTAGTTGAACATCGTTTACCGATTAAACCTGGTTTTAGGCCATATAAACAAGGCAATAGACGATTCAATCCTTTGTTTTATGATCGCATAAAAGAAGAGGTTAATCGTTTGCTTGAAGCTAAGTTTATTCGGCCATGTCGCTATGCTGAATGGATCTCTAATATTGTGCCTGTTGAGAAGAAAGTTCTAATAAAATTAGAGTGTGCATTGATTTTAGAGATCTTAATAGAGCGACTCCCAAAGATGAATATCCTATGCCTATAGCCGATATGCTTATTAATGATGCTTCTGGACATAAGGTTATTAGCTTTCTTGATGGCAATGCGGGATATAATCAAATCTTTATGGCCGAGGAAGACGTATACAAAACGGCCTTTAAATGTCCCGGTTTTGTTGGTTTATTTGAATGGGTTGTGATGACTTTTGGTTTAAAGAATGCCGGCGCTACTTATCAAAGAGCAATGAATTTGATTTTTCATGACTTACTTGGTGTTATCCTAGAAGTCTATATTGATGATATTGTTGTCAAATCGGCTGGATTAAATTCTCACTTGGCTGATTTGCGTCTTGCCTTTGAAAGAATGCGTCGGTATGGTTTGAAGATGAACCCATTGAAATGTGCATTTGGTGTATCGGCTGGGAGATTCTTAGGCTTTATGGTACATGAAAGGGGCATAGAGATAGATCCTAAGAAAATTGGTGTTATTGAAAAGATCAAAGCGCCTACTTGCAAGTATGATTTACAGAAATTCTTGGGCAAGGTTAATTATTTGAGGAGGTTTATTTCTAACCTGTCCGGGAAAGTTAGTGCTTTTACTCCTATACTTCGGTTAAAGAATGAAGCCGATTTTACTTGGGGGGCAAAGCAGCAAGAGGCCTTTGATGAAATCAAGAAATATTTATCTGCACCGCCTGTTCTCAAAGCACCTAAGAATGGGGTGCCATTTAGGCTTTATCTTTCGGCCAAAGATAATGTTATTGGGGCTGTTTTGACTCAAGAAATAAATGGCAAGGAGCACATTATTACTTACTTGAGTCGACGGCTTTTGGATGCAGAAACAAGGTACAAACCTATTGAAAAATTATGCTTATCTTTATATTATGCTTGTACAAAGTTGAGACATTATTTGTTTTCTAGTACTTGCATAGTTGCGTGTCAAGCCGATGTTATCAAGTATATGTTGCATAGGCCGATTTTGAGTGGAAGAATCGGAAAGTGGGCATATGCGCTTATTGAATATGATTTGGCTTGTGAACCTTTGAAATCTATGAAAGGCCAAATTGTAGCTGATTTTATTGTTGAACATCGGATTAAGGATGAGCATTATTTAGAAATTGATCACATGACTTTTACTCCATGGAAATTGCATTTTGATGGACCGATTTGCAAGAACGGATGTGGAATTGGAATCGTTCTTGTTTCTCCTAATGGAGCTATTTTTGAAGCTCTTAGCCGATTAGAAATTGAATGCACAAATAATCAAGCCGAATATGAAGCTCTATTATTCGGATTAGAAATTTTGCATGACATGGGAGTAAAGCATGTTGAAGCCTTTGGTGATTCATTACTGGTTGTGCAGCAAGTATCTAAGGTTTGTCAATGTTTAGAAGGTTCATTGAATATTTATCTTGACAAGTGCCTTGATATTATACCATGTTTTGATGAATTCACCATTTATCATGTTCCAAGATGTGATAATCCTAGAGCTAATACTTTGGCGCAGCAAGCATCAGGCTATAATGTCCAGAAGAGACATTTTCATAAGAAAAAGCCGTTGATTGCAATTGCCAATGGAGAAGCTCTAACGCTTACAGCAGAATACTGCCCGACCGGTCAGACCGATACCCGAACCGGTCAGACCGGTACCGTGTCCTCAGCAACCGGTCAGACTGTTCCCGGAACCGGTCAGACCGGTCAGGCGTCTGCTGATCCAAATTCGGTTGCCAAAAATCCTCAAATTACAAAAGCCGAATTGGATGATTGGAGAGCGCCCATTATCAGATATTTGAGAAATCCCAGTTCTGGAACAGACAGGAAAACTCGGCGTTTGGCTTTCAAATATATCTTAGTTGACGATGAGTTGCATCGTCGCACCGCCGATGATTTATTACTTAAATGCTTGGGTGCTGATCAAGCTAGAGTGGCCATGGGTGAAGTTCATGAAGGAATTTGTGGAACGCATCAATCGGCTCCTAAGATGAAGTGGTTGCTTAGGAGAGCTGCATTCTATTGGCCTACAATGATGGCCGATTGTTTTCGTTACTACAAGGGATGTGAAGAATGTCAGAAGTTTGGTAATATTCAGATGGTACCTGCTGCATTGCTTCATCCTATTATTAAACCTTGTCCTTTTCGTGGGTGGGGATTGGATTTCATTGGAGAAATACATCCTTCTTCTTCAAAGGGACATCGCTTCGTGTTGGTTGCTACGGATTACTTCACTAAATGGACCGAAACTGTTCCTCTCAAGAATATGACCCACAAGGAGGTAATTGAGTTTATTACTGAGCATATTATTCACAGATTCGGCATTCCACAAACTTTGACTACGGATCAAGGCACATCTTTTATGTCTAAGGAAGTGCGATCTTTTGCCGATATGTATAAGATCAAATTGCTCAATTCATCTCCATACTATGCTCAGGCCAATGGACAGGCCGAGTCTAGTAACAAGACTTTGATAAAATTAATCAAGAAGAAGATAGAAGAGAATCCCCGAAGATGGCATGAAGTCTTGTCCGAAGCTTTATGGGCTCATCATATATCAAGGCATGGTGCTACAAAAGTTACTCCTTTTGAGCTTGTTTATGGTCAAGAGGCCGTTTTGCCCATAGAGGTAAATCTGGATGCTTATAGACTTGCTAGACAAAATAAGCTTTCGGTTGGTGAGTACTATGATTTGATGATGGACAACATTGATGAAGTGACCGATAAGCGTTTACAAGCTCTTAAGAAAATTGAGAAAGACAAGATCCGAGTTGCTAGAGCATACAACAAGAAGGTTAAAGAGAAGACTTTTCAAGTTGGTGATCTAGTATGGAAGACAATATTGCCACTTGGTACTAAAGACAATAAGTTCGGCAAGTGGTCTCCGAGTTGGGAAGGTCCATATAGAGTATTCAAGATCAATGGCGGGAATTCCTACATGGTGGAGACATTGCAAGGAGGACGTTTGCCCAAGGCGTTGAACGAGAGATACTTGAAGAAGTACTATCCTAGTGTTTGGCAAGAGGCATGAAGTGGCATACGGCCGATATTTGAGTATCGCCCTTAGAAAAATATAATGGCCGATGAATTATGTTAAGGCATCGCCCTTAGATGACAATTTTGGTACTAGAATGTTTTATGGTACGCAAGCTTTACCAAAAAACAGGGGGGCATATGTTGACAACCAAAATTGGCATGAAGACCAGGAGGATTGCAAGGCAAAAGACGGCGCATGGAGCAAGACAAGAAGCAAGACAGAAGACGGCGCGAGGTGCTGGCACGCCCGGACCGGTCTGACCGGTGCGGGGGACCGGTCAGACCGGTCACCTGAGTTGTAATCCGACTAGGACTCTAAAAATTGGATTCCGAGATTGTAACGAGTTGTAACTTGGTTTCCTTGCGGGACAAGACCTACCCTCCCTATAAATATAAGGGGATTCGGCCGATTGAACACACAACAATCGAATCTATCAAATTTACTACTTTTATCCTTTACTTTTTGCATCTCCAAACCCTAGCTTTTCCAAACCTACTTGCTGTTCTTCCTGTGTCTCCACGACGTTTGAAGGCGTCCTAGGTGGCCTGCCGACCCTAGGGCACCCCTGACGACGTTCTCCCTGACGGATCCTTCCGGGAGGCGTTTTTAGGGTTTTACCCCGTAGCTCGCCGCCGTAACCGGTCTGACCGGTGCAGGTGACCGGTCTGACCGGTCAGCGCGAAGGCAGCTGCAATCTGGTCCTTTGCGACCCGCGCGAACTAGCGCTCTCGTGTGTTGACCAAATTCTGCGTCAACAGAAACTACATCCTCCAACCCTGGATTCTTGATGTGGGCCTGCCATGAATTTTCTCTCTCCAACCTGCGGCGCTTGCGTTCTCCTTCTCTCCTCACGGCACCGGCGGCGTCACTAACCGAGGGTAGTGCAGGGGCTCAGCGGCCTCGCCGCGGACTTGGGCGACGCGGTGGGTCGCCGGCCTCGCAGCATGAGGAGGTGTCGCGGGCGGCGCACGGTGCTGCGATTGTGCCCGGCCTTGCCGCAGACCGGAGGGACGCGGTGGCTCACCGGCCTCGCAGCAGGAGGTGCAGTGGGCGGGGCGAAGGCTGCGACCGGCGTTGCTGCAGGCTACGGTGGGCTGCGTGAGGGCCTCGGCCGGCCTTTGACCTCGTGCAGCGAACGACGGCAAGCACAGGTGGGATTCGGCGAGAACGCACAGGTGACACGATGCATGTTGTGGGATGATGTTCCTGGGCAAGCTCAAGAGAAAATTGATTTCCTTCCTGGATTTGTTTCATGTGCTCTTGTTTCTTGCCGAATGCGAGATCATGTCGCTGAGAATTTTAACGGCCTGGACGTGTGATGGAGTTCAGCTCATGCATCGCGAAAAATCCCGCACGCGGTGGACACAGGTCTGCACGCCACGGCAGGATAGCGCGCGGTGGCGGGCGGCGGCGAAGCCCCCGCAGGCTCGTGAAGGAGGTAGCAGCAGCAGGGGACGACAGCGAGGCCCCCCGCCCCCATGCGCGTGCGGCGGCGGGCATCAGCCAGCAGTAGTGGAGGGCTTCGACGGCCGGGAACGAGCGGCACAGAATCAAAGGATGAGCGCCAGCGCGGCGGCGCGGCCCAGGTGGGCAAAGGACGGCACGGCGGGGCGCGGCCACGCAGGGCGCACCAGGCGCGGCGAGGCAGTGGTACCGGTGTGGGTCCCACAAAATACGTTGGAAGAAACGTTGTCGATTCCCATCGCGTGTCTGCCGGTGTCTTCGCGCTTTGGATATCGGGACGACATCGTTTCCTGCATGAGAAACGGTGTCTACGATTTTTCCCTTCTCTCCTCGTTAAATCTCTTGCCATGTCAGCTTTTTGATGATTTGGCAAACTATTAAATGCTATGGAAACCAGGTGACATGAAGGGTTGGAGATGGCCTAAACAGGGCCTAACTCCTCGACCAGGCCGGGCCAGGCCATGCCAGCCACCAACTCCTATGAATTCTTTGCTTGACAAATCAGCAAGCGCCCGGGCCACAGTGCCTCAGTTTCAACGCGCCGCGCGCACGCGGGGGGTTGGTTCACCAGCCGCGCCGCCGCCGAGGAACCACCACGCCGAACCGAGCGAGAGGAGAAGAGCCGCCGAAACAGGATGCGTCTAGTATAGCACCAGTCGCGCGAGGAAGAGACTGACACGACGATCTGCCCGTATGAATTGTACACCTCCTTTTTCTTTTTCGATCATGTGCCCGCCGAGAAATTAAAGAGAATTACAAGAGACATTTCGAGTTTTGACTCCGCATGCATTCAGCTGTAGTCACGCTTCACTCACATGAGCTGCGTGCCTGAGTCTGACCAAGTCAGTCACGCGCTCTACGGCTCTAGTTCACACGTACGTTAATTAATCGCACATGCGCATGTGCTTGTTTTACCGTGTGCGCCTGTAATTTTCAATGCAATATTTGGAAAATGTGTCGGGAAGCTAAGGATCAAAAGGTTGGGTGTACCTCCCCGTTCTAAATTAGTCATTTCAGTTTGCTTCAAGTTAAAACTATGCTAAATTTGACCAAATTAAACGTAATGATCGGAAGTTAAATGCTGCGATGACATTTAGGAAGCGATGAAGTATGGTAAAGCGTCTCCAGCCGGGCCCTTAAATGAGCCTCTATCCCTTGTTTTAGTCTCCCAATGAAAAAAACAACTCCAGCCGGGCCCCTAAACGGGCTACTATTTTGTGGAGGCCTCCAAATTTTGGTCCAGGCCCCTAGAACTGGAGGCCCTCTAAATTTAGTCACCCGGCTGGAGTTTGAAGCCCCTAAATTTTTGTGGACCGGCCCCTAAAAGCAATATAGAGGCTCAAATTTAGTCCCCCGGCTGGAGTTGTTACTATTTCATTGACAAACTTTTACAACGATTGCCACCAACCTCATCAAACTGCATCCATCGTCTACCCGTCGTAAGAGCATCTCCAGCCGGGCCCCTAAATGAGCCTCTATCCCTTGTTTTAGTCTCCCAATGAAAAAAAACAACTCCAGCCGGGCCCCTAAACGGGCTACTATTTTGTGGAGGCCTCCAAATTTTGGTCCAGGGCCCCTAGAACTGGAGGCCCTCTAAATTTAGTCACCCGGCTGGAGTTTGAAGCCCCTAAATTTTTGTGGACCGGCCTCTAAAAGCAATATAGAGGCTCAAATTTAGTCCCCCGGCTGGAGTTGCTCTAACGACATCTAAACTGGAATACAATGTTATGGAACAAAAATATAACGGTTTAGATTTCGTACATCGATGCGACATATACGGTGCAATTTTCATTATCAATTTCGAAAAAATTATAAAAAGCTTTTCATGATAAATTCAGTGGCGTCAATCTTATATTACAAAATTGTTTTTATTTTCAACTATTGATAAGCAGATATGGATAAATCTAACTTAAGACACTACTTGCTATAGGAAATGATATATGCTCCATATAACACGTGATCAAGCCTGATGGTTGGACTAATCAGAAGTACGGCACACAAATAAATCCAAACGTTTAGCACTCGGCCAGACGATAAGGAGAGCTAGCCAGGCCGGCTAGAAGCTAACATTAAGGCTAAATGGCAAAATAGGTGATTTCATCCTTTAGTTTCATCCGAGGATCAAATTTGTCACTTAATTAACTTTCAAGTGTGATAATCTAGTCATCTGACTATATTTTTTTGGGTCTAATCTCGTCCCTCGTCCTAGCTGACCGTCCATGCTGGCATGCCATGTCATCCATGTACTGTATTCCGCTAAGTCAACAGATGTTCCGTGGATATGTGGTATATGGTAATGCGCCCATTATTATATATACGATTTCAGTGGAAAGCTACCGGAAACGCAGTGCTTTATCCTTGATTGCAGCCATATCGACAGTTCGTTGCCTAAAGGCCAGCTAAAGTAACGATCCACACCATCTTATCCGTCTCTAGTTAATTTTTATCGAAGCAACTCATCCCGGTTAGTTTTTTCAGTAGCTCACGAATATAACACAGTTTAGGTAGCATCTCCAGCCGGGCCCCTAAATGAGCCTCTATCCCTTGTTTTAGTCTCCCAATGGAAAAAACAACTCCAGCCGGGCCCCTAAACGGGCTACTATTTTGTGGAGGCCTCCAAATTTTGGTCCAGGGTCCCTAGAACTGGAGGCCCTCTAAATTTAGTCACCCGGCTGGAGTTTGAAGCCCCTAAATTTTTGTGGACCGGCCCCTAAAAGCAATATAGAGGCTCAAATTTAGTCCCCCGGCTGGAGTTGCTCAAACCAGAGCTAAACAAGTTCAGCTTCAGATAAATCTAAAACTATTTTCGGAAACACACCATATTACATCAACGTATCATTGTGTGCACACCCCTCGCGTGGTCTCCTCGAGGAGGCGACCCGAGGGCCCCCGAGCGGCCGCCGAGCAACTCCCGTAGCCTCCTCCCCCGAGCGGCCGCAGCCGCCACCACAGCGGCGGTCGGCAGCGGCCCCAAGTGGCGGCCCTGCAGCTCCCCTCCCCCTCCCTCCTCCTTCCTCCTTCCTCCACCGCCACCCCCTCTCTTCCCCGCTCCTCCCCCACCACCATTACAAGCTTGGGCACCGGATTGGAGATCCTGGTGGCCGGATCTACAAGCTCCCACAAGGATTCACTCGGATTCAGACGGATTCACTCGGATTCGGCCGATCCCTTCTCCGGTGTGCTTTTTTCTCCGGCGAGATGCTGTGGCCGGGGTCCTGTGGGCGCGCTAGGGTGCTGGTGTCCGGGCCTCTGGACACCCGTCCCACGGCTCATCCCCCCACCCTGCTCGGTCGGCGCACGAGAAGCGTCATGGCCGCCGACTCAGGGGGGTGCAGAACCCCTTCGCTCGGTGGTCCGTGCCGGTGGTTCCCCTACGTGTTGCTGGCGTCGTGGCTCCAGGCGCCAACGCTCACGGTGTGTTGGAACTCTTGCTCCTCCCCACCGGACCCTCGGGTGAAAACCTATTCCGATTCTACCGGAACGGTGGTGACGACATTCTTGATGTCGTGTCCTACCTATAGGCGCCGTCTACGAAGGTCCTTCGCAGCTTGCTGGTGCTATACATGGGGTCTTCTTGCTCCTTTCACTTCATGGGTTTGCTTGCATTAGCTGTTGGCTGCTACTGTGGCTTGACGAGTGTCCTCCTTCGGCGCCTCCGCTCTCCTTGGTGATGCCATCAAATCAAATGTCGGGTGGTGTTTCCACCGCTTCTGTCATTCTCCTTCAAGGCTTCCTCCCCTTGGATGGCGTTGAATGGCTGGACGTGGAGCTCGGATGTGCCGCAGGTGTCATCACCAGTCTCACGAGAGGTCGTCGTTTCCTGTGAGTTTTTGCTTGCGCGTCCTTCACCACCTTTAGTCCCCATTCCGCAGAGCGGTCCCTCAGATGGAGGGTGGGAGTGGAACGGCGTAGATACGAGGGGTGATGTGGATGCAATGGTCATTATGAAACCGGCAAGTATGTTGTTCGGCGGTGGTGCTATTCGGCGATCGGTGGTTGCTGTCAGCTTTTGTCATAGCTTGTCTTTGAATTGTTAGTGAGCTGTGTATCTTCTTCCTGGTGTATCCCTGTTGTACCTGGTGTTCTTTCTTTGGTCTCACCTCTCTCTATCTGTATCTAGGGCTGTGCCCTAAACCATGTAATGGCGCCTAGCGCCCTCCATTCCCGGCCTTGCCGGCATAAGTGGAAAATTATTCAGGTGGGGACCCTCATCCCCTGGTGACTTCTAAAAAAAACTATTTTCTATATTTTTTTTATCGGAGAGAGAGAGGAGACAATATGCTCCTTAATTATGACACACTCACACACAGCCAAGCCAAGGTGCTGGACTGGTCGATGAGAAGCAAGGGGCTCAAGTAAAACGTTCAATTATCGCATGTTAAGGAGAGCTAGTAAGTCTTCTAGTTAATCTACTTATTTGTGTTGTGGAGCCCAGATAGATCGACCTGATGGAAGCTAACATTTGGATTTCTCAATATAGTTCCATATCGCTCTCTAGCAGGAGGGCTATAGCTGCGTGAGTTTCAGAAGGCAAAACGAGACTTGAGAAGGCAAAGGCAAATCATCAAAGCACCGATTAGTTTGACGAATCCGAGCTGTTTGGTTGGTTGGTGTGGACTGGCCAAGCTAGTAGCTCTACCAATTGTATCGCAGTTTCGCCGAAACACATGTGAGATGTGAATATGTGATCATCATCAGGAACTGATGTCTCAGTCTGAAAGCAACAGTAAGCGCCACCTGCTACCAAGTCGGGACGACGGCTCGGTAACTAACCGTAACTGACTCGACGTCTCTTTCACACGGCGGTCGTCGATCTGAGCCCATTTTCCTCGTCGCCAACCCCCCTCCCAAACCAACCGTAACGGTCTCGACGTGTCTTTGACACGGTAGTCGTCGATCTGCGCCCAATTTCGCCCGGCCGGTGACCGTTTCCGTTCCAGTTTTTACTGAAAGCAAAAATGGTCTCGTCACTCGTCAGTCGTCAGCGCCGGGTCATCATCCCGTCCTATTGTCGTCCCCGACCGCATCACTGGCTCACCGCGGCGTACCGACAGAGAGATATTTTCGACCGGCCGTACGTTGGGAGCTTGGGACCATGCATATGTGGATGCCTGCGTGCGGCGTGAACCACGCGCTAGCTATGCCTTGGAGGCTCGCATTGTAGTAGCAGGCCAGCAGCATCCCACGTTTTTTCCCCTGACAGAAAGGGACGGTGCATCATGCATGGCGGGGCAGCGGCTGGACTGGACTGCAGGACTGGAGCTCGTGAGTCGTGTGAGTCATGCATCATGCCCTCTCATCCATACAAAATCTGAACGTGGCGTCTCGTTCTTTTTCTTTTTTGGTTGCTTTATACCCTCACCTATGAACAAACAATGTGGTAAAAAGAAGGTGAGCTTAAGCAACAAACACATCCTTGTCCACCTTAGGGACTGCGCAACAATGTAAGTTAGCGATTGACAAAAAAGACTCGTACAATGCACCTCAAGCTTACTACACGGACATATAGTGAGTAAAAAAGAAAAGCCTTCTCTCTTTTGCGCTCTCTCACTCCAGCAAAAGCCAATAGTTCAAGGTCATCGCTCTTGCCCTTAGGCCTTCACATTCACGCGCGCAACCAATAGCACGGATCCAAAAGCAACTGACGCCAAATGCTTGACACTGATTTTTTTTTTTGAACTTGGTAGCACCGGAAATTTGGGGGACAGTGGATGCCATTGCAGGCCTATCCCCGACCACTTGACACGGCGATGTGCTCAGTGACTTTTGATTCACGAGCGTAACAATGACAAGCATCCAAAAGCATATGTGCCATACTCCAACCATCAGTCCATCCCACTTTCTTTTCCCTCACAAAAAAAGGACGATGCATGTTGTCCATACAGAATCTGAACTTGATCCTTGCGGCTTGCGCTGAATGTTACACGGCACGGCGATCGCTGCCGCGAATTTGCTCGCGTGCGCTCCCAACGAGTTGCTCTAAGCGTCGTTTTGACCAGGACAAATTCTCCCAATCCGCTTGCATTAACACACTACCATGTTCCGATTGCTCATCCATCACCGAGTGTCATCGCCAGTCGCCACCTACCACTCGCTCTCATGCATGCGCTGCGTCCTATATATTCGGCACTGGGAGCGAGCTCATTCGCCACCAACTTCTTCTTCATCCCTCCCTCCCCACAGCTGACTCTCAGGCACTTGCCCTACACATAGCCTCGATCGCTGCATTTTCCAGCAGCACCCTAGCTACCCAACATCGTCGTCGTACGTACGATCTCGAGATGAAGATCACCGTGCACTCCTCCAAGGCCGTCAAGCCGGCCTACCCCGGCGGCGCGGCTCCGGCCGGCGCGCCCGACGCCGTGCCGCTCACGGTCCTGGACAAGGCCAACTTCGACACGTACATCTCCGTCATCTACGCTTTCCGTCCCCCGGCGCCGGCCAACGCCGCCCTCGAGGCGGGGCTCGCCAAGGTGCTGGCGGAGTACCGCGAGTGGGCGGGCCGGCTCGGCGTCGATGCCGAGGGCAAGCGCGCCATCCTGCTCAACGACGAGGGCGCCCGGTTCGTGGAGGCCACGGCCGACGTCGCGCTCGACAGCGTGATGCCGCTGGAGCCCACCCCCGCGGTGCTCGCCCTGCACCCCAGCGGCGACGACGCCGTGGAGCTCATGCTCATCCAGGTCACGCGCTTCCCCTGCGGGTCCTACGTCGTGGGGTTCACCACGCAGCACATCGTCGCCGACGGCCGCGCCACCAACAACTTCTTCCTCGCGTGGAGCCAGGCCACCCGCGGCGCCGCGCTCGACCCGGTCCCCGTGCACGACCGGGAGTCCTTCTTCAGGCCCCGCGACCAGCCGCTGGTGGAGTTCGAGCACCGCGGCGTCGAGTTCAAGCCGTACGAGAAGGTCCACGCCTCCGGCGGCGAGGAGGAGGAGGAAGTTGTGATCCACAAGGCCCACTTCAGCCGGGAGTTCATCTCCAAGCTCAAGTCCCAGGCGTCGGCGGGCCTGCCGCGGCCGTACAGCACGCTGCAGTGCGTGGTGGCGCACCTGTGGCGGTGCACGACGACGGCGCGCGGGCTGGACGAGGGCCAGTCCACCAGCGTGTGCATCGCCGTGGACGGGCGCGCGCGGATGAGCCCGCAGGTGCCCGACGGCTACGCCGGCAACGTGGTGCTGTGGGCGCGGCCCACCGCCACGGCCGGCGAGCTGGTGGCGAAGCCCCTGCAGCACGCGGTGGGGCTCATCAACCGGGAGGTGGCCCGGATCAACGACGGCTACTTCAAGTCGTTCATCGACTTCGCCAACTCCGGGGCGGTGGAGAAGGAGCGGCTGGTGGCGGCGGCCGACGCGGACGAGATGGTGCTGAGCCCCAACATCGAGGTGGACAGCTGGCTGCGGATCCCGTTCTACGACCTCGACTTCGGCGGCGGAAGGCCCTTCTTCTTCATGCCCAGCTACCTGCCCGTGGAGGGCCTGCTCATCCTGCTGCCGTCCTTCGTCGGGGACGGGAGCGTCGACGCGTACGTGCCGCTGTTCAGCCGCGACATGGGCACCTTCAAGGACTGCTGCTACGCCATGGACTAGGCTACGCCTACGCTAGCTCGCCGTTGTTTGTCCTATCCTATTGGTTCGTTCAATCGCCGCCGCTGCTTCTTTTCTCTGAGGCAAATTGCCCGTGGTGTATAATGTTGGCAGAGAGTGAATAAAAGAGAAGTTTCGATAACCTGCTGCTCGACTCAAATTTATCAATGATCCAATCCATCGGCTGCGTATGCTCCAGTTTTTTTGGTTATCACTCTGCTGCGGCGGCCACCCTGCTCTCGGCGCAGTTGAACTTCATGCGAGCCTAATTGAAGTTGACCCACACGAATTCGGCTCGCTTCCAATGTATTGGGCCGGTCCGTTAAATGTGGGCTTATAGTAAAGTGGCCTCCAAAAGGTTCTCTTGCATTTCGGCCATTTAACTTTTCATAAAATTGGATTCCCCCTTTCCGAAAGCACCGAGTCCATTTAAAATCAGGGATCCGAAGTTTCTAATACTGGTCTTTTAAATTGGAAGTCCTAACTACAATTTCTCTTCTGTGACAAAATTTGAAACTTCCAACGGAGAGTTTATATTTTGAAGAAAGTTCCAAGTCCTAATTCAAAAGGTCATATTTCTTTACTGGTACAACGACTGTGTACCACTTGCTCTAATCCATCTCTAGTCGTTCATTGGCTGGAAATTTCCCAGGACAACTGAAAAGTCGCTCCCACAAGTACTTAAAACTTGCTACATTATATTCTAATAATCAACGGACAGGCAAATGCGTGTCGATGTGTAAAGACAAGGTCAATATGTGGTTTAATTATTTCATCGTCATCTAAATTTGTTCCATCATGCATGTTGTCACGATGTAATCATCTGAACCAAAGTACTCATACTAATACGCCAAACTTATGCACAAATTATCGGATGTAGCCAAGCCGTCTTCTTCAGGTACTACATTGACGCTTGCCGTGGAAAGCTCCCAAGCCTCGAGCTTGGACACCTTCACTGCATCCGATCCATTGTTGAACACGTACAAGTGGCTGTTGCCTGTTGCGACGTGCTCGGGGTACACCCTAGCAGTCATGCACGTCCGCCCACCACCTCCAAAGCTCTCAACGATGGAATGATCGATCTGTGTGTGTAGCATGAGAGGGCACATTATCAGTGACAAGCACACAACACAGTGTAGTACTTGCAGATTATATTCATTTTCAACATGCTCAGGCACATTCTCCAAAAAAAAAAACAAAGTTCAACATGCCAAGTTGTAAGCTCACCAATGTCCTCAGGGATATGCTCTTGTCCTTCTCTATGTCCACGTTCACGAATCCTCCGTGCGTTGGTTTGTACACCCCTGCCTTTGTAGAGGACCTGCACGTATTCGAAGGTTCACAGACTGTCATGTCATGTTACGGGCCAGCGGCGTATACTACTCTTGTCCCCGAGAGAGATACGGCCCAGTAATGTTCACGGCCCAAAAACATCGTTTCCGTAATCCGTACCTGGTGAGGTCCGTGCACATGAGGACGGTGTACTCGTGGAGGAGCCGGAACACCCTGAAGAACACGGCCGTGTGCTCCCGCAGGTCGTCGCTGGACGCCATCACCAGCAGCCCGAACGGCCCGACTCCGCCCTGCACGGAGGGGCCCTTCTCTCCGCACAGCGCGTCGGCGTCCAGCAGCCGGCTGGGGTCGAGGCCCTCGGCCCGCTCGAGGCGCCGGATCTCGAACACGACGTTCACGTCCGCCTGCGCGCTCACGATGCCGTGTTCAGATTAGAAAAGGAGGGTTTGGATTTCGTGTCAGATTCAGATTAGAAAAGGAGGTTCAGATTTCTTGTCGGATTCAGGCTGGACGCCTTCAAGCAGTTTTCCCCTCCCCTCGATCTCCATATAGTCATAGACGACGCCGGATAATTCTCAGAAGAAAAAAGATCGAGAGCGGCGTAAGAGTTTCAGGACACGGCAAGCCCACACCAACGCTGGATCGACTCGCTCTAGAGGGGAGCTGAAGCCGGGCCCGGCGAGCGCTGACAGGTTTGCCTGCAGAGGCTTGCCGTCGTTCATGGCGGCGGAGAGAGGCAGTCCGGGGACGCTTGCCGACGCAATAGCAACGGAAGCTTCGGCTGATCCGGGGGCAGTTTCTACTAAAAGGATGAAGATTGAGGCTGCGGCGAAGGAGTTGGTGGGTGGGAGCAACACTGGCACAGGGGAGGTGGCGCAGCAGACGATGACGCCAGCTGCAGCAATAGGAGATAGTTTGAGTGCCTCACCTTCTGATCCGATCAACACCCCGCGGCGCCTACGCTTCCCGCCATTCCCAGCGCAAGGCAAGGGGAAGGCTGTGCGGGACTGGAGCAAGGAGTGCAAAAGGATCCGCGAGATTCTTGCAAAAGGTTGTCTAATGAATTTCTTCCTGCTCTGTCTGTAAATTATACCAATTTATTTTTTTATGTTGTACTTTGTTAGGCTTTTTATTTTTTTTTGGATGGGCAGTATATTTAGACTTTGTTTTGACAAAGAGGAGCTGTTTGGGTGTTGCAGCTCTGAAGTTTTGAAAACCATATAAATCACTAAAACGACAGTTTTTTAGTTTTGCAAAGTCCAGCAGAGAGATCTTTTTACCTATTAGTCCATTGGTAAATCAAATCCATGTCCAATTTATTCATTTTTTTGAGCTATAAAAAGAACATGTTACTTTTTCGTCAACGCGCCGTTGTTTCCAAAATATTGGAAGTCTAGATGCGTATGAGTGCATACAATTCGTGGTGTACTATGTGTCAGAGAATTAAGATATTCATATAGAATTGTCATCACACAAAGTGAACATACCCTAATGTTTGCTACATTTTCAATCATACCTTCTTTAGATCCTCGTCTAAAACTTCCTACGCGGAGGAAGCCCAAGGATCCAGGTACCACAAATGCTGTGCTGAGCTCAAGAGAAAAGGCCGTGGTTCGGGATGCCGCACGCTCCATCGTCCATGTTTCCTCCACCACACACGGTAAAATAAGCTGACACGCTTATAGTAAGATTCACGCACTCAATTCTTCCTGGCTGATGATAGCATCCATGTTTGTATTTGCAGCTGGATGTACTGGCATCGTCATGGGCCATTGGGAATCCAATGGGAAGCAGCGCACTCTAATAGTGACTTGTTCTAGAATAATCAGCAGCGGGGGTACATTATTTGATCCTTTACCCAAGGTAAAAAACAGAACCTGCAGTGTTAAATTTCATGGAGCAGGCAAGCCCTTTTGTTGAGGTATATTGTAGGAATTAACATGGGCGTAATCTTCATCACTTAGATATTGGTATCAAGGACATTTTTAATTGGACTGCATAAGATTCTCATCGGGCCATGACATTTCACATTTGCTAGCCGTCATGTTTTTGTGCTGTTTTGATCCACTTATCTTGCTTGTTCAATTCTAATATTTAAATGTAATTGCATGCAACTTCTTTTGTTATTCATAATCCACACCTCAGCTTTCTTGATGATGACATCCTACCCTGCTTATATGTACCCTCTCCATGACCTATGTACCTACCTGAAGTGTGCCACATTGCAAAATCATCACTTTCAGCTTTGTATCTTTATCTTGTTTATCTTTATGGAGACCTTGTTGTTCTGGTGATGCCTTTTCTGACCAGTTATTATTTCATCCCTAATCTTGAAAGTATTGCACAACTAACAATGTCTGATCAAACCTATCTTTTCAGCTATCTGTTGGCTTGCCGAATAAAACCATCTTGGACGGACAATTTCTATTCTTCAATGATCATTATGATATTGCTCTACTAGAGATCGATGCAGACCTCCAGCTGCAGCGCCCTTCTATTGGATCTGGGCCAGAATATGGTCAGGAGGTTTATGTCTTGTTTAGGGACAGTGGATTGTCCTTGAGGGCTAGGCATGGGGAAGTTTTATGGTTGGAGGAATCGGATTATATAGACCGCAGCTACCAGATGTTTCTCAGCTGTGAAGTCCCTGTGGTAAATATTATATCATCAATTTTTTGGAAATTTATTGCTGCTTAATTTCTCATTTAACTCACTAGTATTTTTTAGATGCAGGCTGGAAATGGAGGACTGGTGATCGATCATGATGGCAATGTCACAGGGATGGCATTTTATGGAAAGCCATGTACTACTGTTCTTTCCATCTCTACCATCGTGACATGCATTGAGATGTGGTTGAAGTTCAGGTTTGTTAACCTTATCTACGTTCACTGAAGTGTAGATTATGGTTAGGTTTATTAGCCCTTTTATTGCTGCAATTGCTGTTTGAACTCAAGTAATGTCTACTTAGAAATATGGCATTATATATTGAGTTTGAGAAGTATGACCAACAAATTTCTGAAGTGGTATGAAGTGCTAATTATTGGTAAACCTTAAGTTTCATGGCATGAACAAAATTTTTAGATTTACCGGACTTTGCTGTTGTTCCTCGTAGTCAAATCTAACACATGGAACACTTGTACTGGAATTATTTCTCAACAATATAACATCACTAGATTGTTTTATGACTAATCTAATGTATATTTGAGTCAATGTATCATTCAATCTGGTCTAGGCAATATAATGTTCAGTTCAATTTATATTGTTGGTCGGCTAAATCGAACTTCTATTTCAGCCGTATTGCACGCCCCATACATGGATTGGGTGTAAGGACATTTGAGCTCTTGGATGTGTCCCTTCAGGAAGAGATCTCTCTTGATCACGGCATCGACAGTGGTTTCATTGTAGATTCGGTAATGGAAGTATTCAGTCTTTACATAAACTCTATTTGTGGTGGTCCTTGGTAATATTGTAACTCTTTAAATATCTAGGTATCATATGACTCTGCTGCAGAGAGTCTTGGGATTCTGCCTGGAGATGTGATTGTTTCATTCGATGACCGGCATGCTCTAACTTTACCTCAGGTGAAAATATCTGTAATATTTTTATATTCTTTACAGAAATATTTCTAATCTTTGTAGATGATTTTCATCTAGATTCAATTATGATTCACATGGTCAAACTTTTTGGGCAGTTGGAAGATTATCTTCTCTCTCTTGGTTGGATATTCTTGAACAATTCAAGCTCCATGGTAGACATCAGGGTATGTTTGAAGTTGTGTGCACTATATAGTTGTTGAAACATTTATGATTAAAATGACAAACAACTCTTACGTTCATTTATTTCTTCTAGCTTGAAGTTTATGACCTCATGAAGCAGAGCAAGAGAAGCATCACTTTGCCCATACAATTCTGTGATGCTTGAGAGAGTGAAAACTTAAGGTTTGTAGTCTGTGGACCTGTTCTGCTATTTGCTTTCCTGCCATTTATCCTTGTATATACTTGTTGTACCATAGGCAACAAAGCTTTGTCCTTGATAAAGTTTTTTTTTGTTGAGGTACCTGCATTTTAGTGTATGCTATAAGGTCGAGAGGCAAAATTGCTTTCTCCTGAGCTTGCACGATGTGCTGCTGCATGCATGTTCTCTAAAGCAGTCTTGATGGTTGCAATTTATTTATAGGCTGCTCAATATATTATGGAATTACTTGGAAAATAAACATGTGACATATTAATGCAGATGGTTTCATGAGATACTTATAAGTTCATGTGTGTGATAAGACCCACCACTTCGTATTTTTTTCCTCTTTGGCTGGACTCCTATGTAGGCCTTTTTGATTTACTTACTGTTGTGGTACTCTTTTTTATTAGATCTGTAACACTGTAACTAAAGGTGTCGAGAGCGACGAAGTTTATAATGTTTCTGTCTATTTTATCACCTTTTTATGTTTGCAATTAAACAAGGTTGACCCCATGCATATCATCAAGAAAATTCTAACCTAAAGACAATCTTGTAAAGAGAGGCTGGCATGGGGGATGTCAGGCGTACATTTTGTAAGGCTGTCTCCAACAACCAGACCCAAACCCAAAAATGGGTTCGGCACAGTACATTTGGGTGTAAAATCCCTCCTCCAACAGACGACGCAAACACGGGAGGCAGTTTGCGTCGCGGGCGATGCGCAACGCAAAGTTGCGTCGTCTCCCACCGCAACGCATTCGCGGGCGGCGGCGCAAGCAAGGACGCGGCCGGGTGGCGCGCTGCGAGCCGAGCGCAGGGGCGGACCACCTACCCCGAAGCTCGTCCGGTGAGCCATGGCCTTCACGGCGGCGACCTCCCGCGGTGAGCCCGCCCGGCGGCGCCCATCCCTGGCCTCCGACGGTGCTTCAAAGCCTGGCAGGCTGGCACCAGCCACGGCTCGCCGCCAGACGGAGGTAGCCAGGTAGGAGGTCTGTTGCTGAACGCTCGCCCACCGCCCCAGCACTGCTCTACGTGGAAATTCGTTGGAAATTCCTTGTGCATGTTGAATCCCATCTCAATCAAATGCAATGGAAGCTTGGTCATTATCTTGCGAACCCATTTGACTACTCATCTTTGAGAATCCATGCAAGGACAAGCTGAATCGAGAAGGGGAAGATATTGCTTCGACCCGCCGGCGTGAGGCACGCAGCTCTGCCCCGGCGTCCGTGTAGGCTTGGCCAAGCTCGAGCCCGCCGTCGCCCTCCCGCCCGTGTAGACTTGCTCAAGGCCGCGCCATCCGCCCCCGAAGCTCGTGATCGGCGGAATCGACGAGGATGGAGAGGCGGCTGTGGACGGAGACGGCAGGGGAGAGAGTGAGGAGAGGGACTGGCGGCGCAGTTTTGGGTCTGGGTCAGCTGTTGGAGAGTCGAATTTTTTTTGGGGTGAATGTTTTTACTGTACAGTATACAAACTGTAAAATAGGTCTTGGATTTGAGTCTTATTGTTGGAGATAGCCTAACTAATATTTGATTCCAATATGGCAACTCTGGATAAGTTGCAAAACCAAAGTTATATTCACTTTTCAAAGACATGAGACCACAATTGACCTTATTAATTAGGTCACACTAATAACCAAGGATGATGACTGCTCATCCGCATCAACCACAATGGAACAAACTGCAGCTTTATTTGAAAAAGATGATTCACTCCGCTAGATGGCTGCGCCTATTCAGTGCCATTCGAAAGAATTGGAACAGCCGGTGGCGACTTCAGACCGTCATCTTCAACGTTGACGCTTGCCGTGGCGAGCTCCCAAGCCTCAAGCTTGGACATCTTCACTGCGCCCGATCCATTGTTGAACACATACAGGTGACTGCTGCCTGTCACGGTGTGCTCAGGGTACACTCGAGCCGTGATGCAAGTCCGGCCCCCACCTCCGAAGCTCTCAATGACAGAGTGGTCAATCTGGTTTCCGTCAAGGTTAATCAAGAGACAGACGTTCACCATCGCCACTGAATATTGTAAAACCCTGAAGCCGTATGGGACAGAGAGATCTCACCAGTGTTCTCAGCGATATGCTCTTGTCCTTCTCCACGTCCACGTCGACAAATCCGGCATAGATCGGTTTGTGCACCCCCTCTCTTGTAGATGACCTGTACATGTTTCATGTTTCGGACACAGTAACGCAGAAATCGTTGAGTTTATTCAGAATCAGAAATTGTTACCCTAGGGCATTCATTCAGTGATAAGAGTTACAGTACCTTGTCAGATCGGTGCACATGAGAACCTTGTAGGCGTCATCGTGTTTGAACACCCTGAAGAAGATGGTGGTCTGCTCCTCCATGTCGCCGGACGCCATGGCGATCAGCCCGAACGGCCCCACGCCGCCCTGCACGGAGGCGCCCTTCTCCGCGCACAATTTCTGGGGATCCTGCAGCCACTTGGGGTCGAGCTGCTCGGCCTCCTCCAGGTTGGGGATCTCGAACACCACCTCCACGTCCGCCTGCAGGGTCTCAATGCCGGCGATCTCGTGCAGTCCGCCGGAGCCCAGCTTCGCGCCCAGCAGAGTGACCTGTCTCCTCCGCAGCGTCTCGATCTCTTCCACCGGCCACTGCACCAGCTGCTTCCCGTCGCTGTCCAGCCACAGGGCTCTCGGGAACGCCTGCACATTCGCCAGTCAGCAAAGCCAAAATTTTTCATCGATCTGCCAGACTGTGTTCGGAGGCAAGGCATCCCATGCCAATGATGCCATGGCAGCGGCGGTCACCTCACCTGAATGCCAGTCCAGCCCTTGGCGACGTCGTCGGAGCGGCTGTCCATCTCGTCGACCCACGCCCACATCACGCGCCGGTTCTTGCGCTCGTCGAAGAACGACTTGGCCGCGAACAGGTGCCCGTGGTCGATCCGGCGCCAGTTCCGGACGTCGGCCTGCTCGCCCTCCTCCACCGGCACGAACGTGTCGGCCCCGTCGTCGTACCGCCCGACCGCGTAGTAGTCCTCGTCGGCGGCCTTGCTGAGCTTGAGCACGTGCCTCACCCCGGGGCCGTTCGCCGACGTGTCCAGCGCCTCCGTGCCGCTCTCCGCCACGGGGAAGAAGTCGGGGCACTCCCAGCATGGGACGTCCGGTGAGGCGTGCAGCGGCGCGGCGTTCCGCTCCCAGCTAACGAAGTCCGCGCTCCGGTAGATTACGGTGGAGCCCACGCCGCCGAGCTCGGCGGCGACGGCGAACCTCCAGAGGCCGTCGCGGCCGAGCCACGCCGTGGTGGGGTCGCGGAAGTTGTTGCGCGTCACGTCCGCGGGCTGCGCCACGACCGGGTTGAAGCTGGGCTTGTGCCACTCCCGGAGGAGCAGGTCCGACGGGTTCTCGGCGAAGGCCACGTTCTGCACCTGCACGTCGTCGGCGTCGCGCCCGGTGTAGAGGATGGCGAGGCGGCCGTCGGGCATCGCGGTGGTCGACCCCGACCAGCAGCCCCCGACGTCGAAGGGCGACGTCGGGTCGAGCGCGGTGCCGAGGAAGGCCCAGTTTACGAGGTCGCCGGAGATGGAGTGGCCCCAGGAGAGATCGCCGGCGCCGAACAGCGGGTCACGCGGGTTGTACTGGTAGAAGAAGTGGTACATGCCGTTGTGGTACAAAGGCCCTGCCGCACAACAGGAAATGGCTGCCACGCTCGGTCTCATTCATATAACACGCTTTTAAAACTGGACTATGTTTAAGATTAGACTGAATTTTCTCCAAAGACATCGAACGGAGAAGCCAATAACAGGTGAAACTATTGGCAGAGAACTGACGGGGTGTTTAGTTCCCCTTCCATTTTGCAAAATGCCTCATTTTGCAAAATGCACGCTTCCCAATATATTTTTTCTCTCTGTGCACGTGGTCCAATGCACACCCATTTTGCAAAATGCATCCATTTTGCAAAATGGAGGGGTAACTAAACACCCCCTGAGAGATGAAGAAGAATGAGTACCGTTGGGATCTGTTCAATTTCATCCGAACACGTGTGACGTGTTCCAGCAGAATGGACGGACCCAGATCCAAATGAAAACGAGGAAAAGTCAGTTTGTGTTGTTTCTGAATGGAGTGTTCGATGAATTCTGATGTGATGAAGCACAGAGAGCGTGCGTACCGTTCATCCAGTTCTTGGCAGGCTGGAAGTGGTAGGCAGTCCTGCCATGGCGGCCATGGTGCAGGGCCTGCTTGCCGTTCATGGCGTGAGTCGGGGTGGAGGACGACGAAATGGAGGGCAGAAGGCGAAAGTGAAATTGCACGCCGTTGCCATGGCCGGACGAGGGTGTTTTATAGCTACTGAAAAAAATCGGATGGCTCGCAAATTGCAGAAGACTTCTGCCGCAATCGTCCATCAAGTCTCCAAGTTTAACACTTGTTTTTGACTTGACTGCGTGTGGCAGCCTCTTGATTCGTGCCTAAGCATGCGTCAGCACCAATAAAGTGGTGCTAAGCGGATGAGGTGCTGAGTAATTCAGGAGTTGTTTACTGGTGTAACGCACCATCTTGTCCATATCAAGCACTGATGAAACGTCAGGGTCAGAAAGCTCCTCGCATTTTCGCAGGGTCAGAAAGCTCCAAATCCGTGTCGGCCCCGCAGGCCGTTTATGGGCCGGGCTTGGCCAATGGGAATAGGGCCCGATACGTCCACGAAATTCTGGCCCGGTAGCCCTGTCATTTGAAATAGTAATAGTAAGATTTTCAACTTTTTTCCATTTCCCAAATCAACCAATATGGATTCCTCAACAATGATGTAGTGCTTATTCGAAAATTGAAACACAATTTTTCCCCTCTCCCCCCTAGCCATCAAATCAAACTAAACCTGGGAGAAACAATCTCCCCCTAGCCATCAAATCAAACTAAACCTGGGAGAAACAATCGGTCGCATACGAAGAGAGTAGTAGCCTGAAGCTAATATGATTCACTCTCGTTTTTGGATTCAGACACAACCAAGCCTTCGTCCCCAACGTTCACGGTCGCCGTCGCCAGCTCCCACGCCTCGAGCTTGGACACCTTCAGCTTGTCCGTCCCGTTGTTGAACACGAACATGTGGCTGTTGCTCGTCTCTACGTGCTCAGGGTACACCCGCGCCGTGATGCAGGCCCTCCCGTCGGCGCCGAAGCTCTCCACCACCGAATGATCAATCTGTTTCAATGACCCCGTGTTATTCGATTTCCTTTTGAGTCCCTTGCTAAAAAGAGCAAATCAGCGGAACTCACCAGGGTTCTTAGCTTCAGGATCTTGTGCTCCTCGACGTCCATGTCCACGAATCCTCCGTACGGCGGCTTGTACACCCCAGCTCTCGTGGAGGACTTTGTCAGGTCCGTGCACATGAGTGTCTTGTACTTGCCATGGTGCCTGAACACCCGGAAGAACACGGCGGTGTGCTCCCGCAGGTCGCCGGAGGCCATCACGATGAGGCCGAAGGGGCCGACGCCGCCCGGCACGGAGGCGCCCTTCTCCCCGCACAGCTTCTGCGGGTCCAGCAGCCAGTTGGGGTCCAGCGCCTCGGCCTCCTCCAGGCTCGGGATCTTGAACACGACCTCCACGTCCGCCTGCGACCCCGCGACGCCGACGATCTCGTTCATGGCTCCGGCGCTCAGCATCGTGTCACGGCGTAGGCCGACGCGTTTCCTCCTCAGCGTCTCGATCTCCTCGATGGGCCACTGCCGCAGCTGCTTCCCGTCCTTGTCCAGCCACAGCTTCCTCGGGACCGTCTGCATCGCACAAGCGCTGTCAGCGTTCGGGTCACCGTCACCGAGCAGGGTCAGTCAGATCGTCGGAGAAGCATGCGGGGGAGGACCTGAACGCCGGACCAGCCCCTGGCGATGTCGTCGGCCTGGCTGTCGGACTCGTTGGCCCACGACCACAGCACGCGCCGGTTCTTGCGCGCGTCGAAGAAGGACTTGGACGCGTAGACGTGACCGTAGTCGAAGCGCCGCCAGTTCCGGACGTCGTCGCCGCGCTCGGGCTCCGCCGGCACGAAGGCGTCCGCCGCGTCGTCGTACCTGCCGACCATGTAGTAGTCCTGGAGCGTGTCCATCACGCTGAGCTTGAGCACGTGCGTCACTTCGGGGCCGCTCGCCGACGTGTCGAGCCCTTCCTTTCCGTGCGCCTTCACCGGGAACAGGTCCGGGCACTCGACCATGCCCGAGGCGCGCGACGAGTGCAGCGGCGCGGCGTTCCGCTCCCACTGCACGAAGTCCGCGCTGCGGTACACCAGCGTGGACGCCACGCCGGTGACCTCGGCGGACACGGCGATGCGCCAGAGCCCGTCGCGGCCGAGCCACGCCGTCGAGGGGTCCCGGAAGTTGTCGCCGGGGACGTCGGCCGGAAGCGGCATGACGGGGTTGTAGCTGGGCTTGTGCCACTCGCGGAGGAGCGGGTCGGACGGGTTCTTGGGGAACGCCACGTTCTGCACCTGATCCTTGTTGGCGTCGATGCCCGTGTAGAGGATGGCGGGGGTGCCGCCGGGGAGGATGGTGGCGGAGCCCGACCAGCAGCCATTGATGTCAAAGGGCGCCGTCGGGTCGATCGCCGTGTCGAGGGCGGCCCAGTTGATGAGGTCGCCGGAGACGGAGTGGCCCCAGGAGAGGTTGCCGATGTCCCAGAGCGCGCCGTGCGGGTTGTACTGGTAGAAGAAGTGGTACATGCCGTTGTAGTACATCGGCCCTGTTGGTATGACACCGGAAATTATCGTCAGATTTTCAGTAACCGGAAGCACATCATGATCAGCAGATTCAGCAACTCGGTTTTACAGACTGACAGTTAGTGTAAGTGTATAACCAATCTGATTCGGTGATTTTAGCCAAAATGTGGATAACTGCACAGTTTTTTTTCTTAGCAATGATCTCAATTGGCTGCTTTATGTTCGTGCGTGCACATAAAAGTCCATTTTACCACCCTCACCAATCTACTTTGTCCGCTTAAACCCGTGAACAAAATTTGGGCACGATTTACTCCTCCGAACTATTTCGGTTGGTCCAATTTACACTCTAATGAGATTTTTCTTTTTTTCTCCATGTATAAATTGAGTTTTAAGTTCAAATTTTATGAGCTGGCAAAGAACATGATTCCTTATGTAAAAACAACATGTTAAGATTTTTTTTCATGATTATTTTTATATATTAAGAATATTTAATACAAAAAATGTGCATAGAGATACAAACCTACATGAAAAAAATAAAAAAAATCATAATATATTTTTCTAACATAGCGCATCATGCTATTAATTATCTTGCAAAATTTGAACTTAAAACTCAACTTGTATGCGAAGAAACAAAAAAATAGAAATCTCACTGGGTGTAGATTGAACCAATTGAAATAGTTTGAGAGTGTAAATCGAGCATACATTCAGCCTGTTCGATTGGCTGGCGGCTGGTGGCTGATGCTGATTTGTTGTGAGAGAAAAGTACTGCTGGCTGGCTAGTGGCTGGTGGCTGGTGCTGATTTGTTGTGAGAAAAAAGTACGGATGATTATGCTCAGGGGTTATGTGGACAAAGTGGATTGGTGAGATAGTAAAATGGACTTTTTTCTTTTTCTTTTTGTAAATAATGGAAGATACTAGTTAAGAATGATTCCACCTAAGGCTACATGCTCTCAAGCAGTAAAGCTTAACATCAAATCCAGTATTAACCACTCCGTAGACTAAACCGTAGACTAAATAGTCATCCGTAGATTTGCGTTCTTTACGGAACTGATGAAAAAAAGAGATATCTGTTCAGATTTACAACTAATCCACTCATGTCACCGAGCAAGCTTGTCATTATGCTAAAAGAAAAGAGCAAGCTTGTCATCGGAGATGAGATACACCCACACTCCAAGTAGGTCCACGTTGGCAGGCACACTTGGCAGGCCAATCTACCCTATCAACGTGGGCCACACAAGCATCTTTCGCTGATTTGTTCCTTTCTTTGCCTGCTTTATCACCAATGGATAGGTTTAAGCCGCTGACAACTATGTTCCTACCAGGACATCGTCCAAACTAATAGAGTTTAATTTGTGTGGTTCAACTAAGTTCACTCAAGACATGATTACGCTATCCAATTTAGCTTTATCAGAGCAAAGCAAATCCTATAGCAGTCAGGCATAGAAACAAAAGAGAACGTAAAGAAGAAAAGGAGGAGCCAGGAACCAGCACGTACCATTCGGATCTGCTCGGCGCCGGCATCATCCAAGGCCATCGCCCATCGGGATCAGCAGTTCGCCAGGCGATCGAACAACCACACGAATCGGTTCAGCTAATTCTGTTGTTGGATTGGACGAAGCAATCGCACAACACAAACGGCAGGGGTTAGAAAAGTCAGCGCGCGTACCGTTCTGCCAGTTCATGGCGGGCTGGAAGTGGTAGGCGGTCCTGCTGCCATGGCGGCCTTCGCTCGCGGCCGTCGGGTTCAGCCGAAGAGCGGCAGACGAGGACGCGAGGAGGCAGAGGTGGAAGGCGACGGCGGCGAGAGGAAACCTCGCCATGGCCGCCGCGGGACGAGAGCGAAGTGGACGGGTCACCTCACCTCACCTCCCTCTGCCTGCTCTGCTTCTGCTCCTGCTGCTCTGCTGAAGAGTGCCGCATAAATAGCCCCTCAACTCAAGTCCTCGATTCTCGAAAGTTTGTTAGCAAGCTGAAGACTCGCCGCCATGTTGCTAGCATAATTTTTAAGTGTGAGATGTACCTATTCCTCGGATGCACATGGAATCGTACAGTGCGTGTGAGCGATCTAGATTCCAGACCTTTTTGTTTGAGTTTTGAGGTCGTAGAAATTTGAGCTTGGTTTCAAGATCCGATCGGGGGCGGCGGCTCAGGTCATTTCTTAAAGGTCACCGGCCAGACGACAAATCAAGATCGTGGTGTAGCAAACGGGATCTACTTCGCCGGAAGCGATCCCTTCTCCTCTGACGCGAGGTTAACTGGAAACTCATCACCGGTCAGAGGTTAACACAGGAAGCTTGGTAGGCATAAGACAAGGCTGTTTCTTGGGGGGTGCTTCATGGCATAAGACAAGGTTGAATACCTTTTTTTTCTTTTTCTTTTTGAAACTGGACCCATAGTCTGAATATCTGATCTGGATTACTTAGCTAAACTACAGTTGTGGTTTCTAAATAATTTTTCTAGTCCAATGATGCGCCTGGGTTGCTTCTGCATCTGGCCAACTAGGACTAGGATAGAATATAGAGACGCTGGGTACTTTCAGGAGTTGTTAAACCCTGGTGGAGCCCACATTTATTTTAAAATTAGCAGGTTGTCATTTAAACATCACATGATCTTTGTCCTGACTGAACTTTGTCTCCGGCACATTACAAACCAAACAACTAATCTTCAGTTCTTCGCGTAATTGCTTCTGATGCTGCCAAGTAGGAGTATGTCCTTGATGAAAATGACTAAATAAGAAGGGAGACATTGTATTCACTGGGAAGAGCCCATAGTGGATAATGGCCCGTCCGCACAGACATTTACTAGAAAGTTGGCCCATATTGGATAAATAATGGCCCAGTATCAGAAGTATTCACACAAACGGCCCATTATTCCTCTAAAAAAAACGAACGGCCCATTATCACCTGCTTCACGACCTCTGTCCACACAAAATAGGGGAAAAATCAGAAAACGAAGACACTCTAGTCCGAAGCCCAAAAGAGTAGAGGAAGAAGACGACGCGGCACCATGGCGACGGCACAGGCTGCCTCGGCGTCCCCGACCCACCACCACGCGTCCCCGGGGTCGTCGCCGCCGCAGCCACCGTACCCTAGCGCCGCCAGGATCGCCGACTCCTCCTGCTTTCCCCAGTACACCGCCTCCCTCAAGTGTATGCGCCCAACACCCAACCGCCCTAATCCCGAATCTGGCCGCCGCCGTCTCCTCCTCTCCACGATTCCTTCACACTTCCGCTTTCGCTAGGAAGCTCTTTCTTTGCACTGGCATGCTGTATGGTCACTAGCTGATGCTATCGTTTTTTTTTTAAGGTTTGGAGGCCAACCAAGACAAGAGCAAGTGCCAGCAGCAGTTCGACGATTACAAGGAGTGCAAGAAGAAAGAGGTTTGCCTTTTGTCTTACCGATTCCTCTGCGGCTCTGCAATCATTGGTAGTGATACACGATAGACGGCTTCAGTTGTTTCACACACCGTCTCACTTCATGTTAGTTGTCCTAGATGCTTCAACGCAAGTTTAGGCCCTTTTTCCCTCAAATTTCTCTTCAAAAAGCTTCAAGCACGTTAATGGTGCATCCTAAAGGACCTCAGCGAAGGGTGTTCCAATGGTTACTTCATAGACTCACCTGAATTAACCATGTCATATTGGTGTACTATGTTTACAGCATATGATTTCGACACAGATCTGGCTGCTGTAAAAATGCATGTTTTCCTGTTTAGAACTTTAGATATGCAATGCAAAGGAAAAAAAAAATGCATAGCAGTAACCTAGTAACTCTGGCATCTACGGACAGAATTGAGAACTGTGATGTAGCATCCCAACTCACCTGTTGTGTTCAAAACTCTGTAGGGCGCATCTCATTCACGAGCGTACGATCAAATGAAAGCTGATTTAATATTGCTAGCAGCTACATGTTTAGGGCCATCCACTCTGGTGATTTTAGCCTTGTTTTTCTGTTTGTTACCTCATTAGCTTCATCCTTGTTTTCATAATGCTTCTTTCCTCCTTGGTCACTACCTTACAGTTCCGTGCACGTCCGTAAAGAACTAGTGTTTTGTAAGTTTTTGCTATAAACCCACAACACTGAGGGACCCCTTTCTGAATCAGGCTGGTGGTTTTGCCGGGGCTTGGCTTTCCCCTCCCCCTTCTGTTCCCTGAACTCCTGTATTTCTGTTTGCTCATAATGGAAATGGGGTAATGCCTCGCTTCGGGAAAAAAAACGCAACATGATCTGTTCCAAAGTACAATTTTTGACTGCAATGGCCTGAATACTAAATCATCATATGGTCATTTACTTGCAATTTTACAATGGTCAAACAATGACATCCTCTTACTACACTTTTTTTTGTTGTGTCTTCTGAACCTCCCATAGTGCCTATTCACCATCCTAAAGCTGCCCTGTTTTTTCTTTATTTCCCTTTTCTGATGTTAAAAGCAATAAATGCTGTGTCTTGAAAACAGAAAGTTATATGTTACTATCATTGATAGGTTTGGATAAGGTCACAGATGAACTCGATTTATGCCGCGCTCATAATTGTAGCAAATCTGATAAGATTTGAATGTAGCAATCATCTACATTAACAAATAACAATATAATTATGCATGCCTCATGAGCTTTCTGTTTTTGTTAACAAATGAATGATATTCTTACATCAAGTACTAAAATCCAGGTTCTTTGATTCACTAATCTTAACTAATGTGTATAGAAACTTTGCTTTTCAACATGAGTGTTTCTCCCGGTGCTATTTTCTGATACCGACTAGCACTCTGTATTACATTTGATTACAACATTTTTTAGAGAGGTTTTTTATTGCCACATTTTTTTCTTTCCATTTATTTGACACTTTTGAGTATCTTATGTCCTTTGTGTTTCAATATTTTGTAGAGGGAGGCTCGGCTGGAACGGAACAAAAGCCGGTCACTCTTTGGCTGAACAATGGCGTCCCACCTGACTACCTGAGCAATTTCCTGGTCATGTGCAATAAGTTATTTCCTGAAATTATGCGATTGAAATAACAGCTTTATTGGTTTCATGATGATCCTTTGTAACTTGTGCAAGGTAGGAAATAGTAGACCAGTCTCTAGGTTGAGGAAATGTAAGGTCTGAGAACAGCTCATGAGCTCAATGGTTTTGGCGAGCAAATCGAATGAGCAAGGATGTATTTTGAGAGTCATAAGGTGTTGTGACACGTGAATTTGTTCAATAAATTTGTATTTCTGGAACGCTTGTACTCCAAAATATTAACCCGCGTTCTTACTGCTTTACATCCACCTGTTCAACCTGCCGTCCCCTGTGGAACTGGAAGTTCACCTTTCCTGCAGCATGAGCAGGTCAGGTCGTGCTACTCTGATAAGCTTGGCAACAATTGCCTGTAGAGAGTATCCGTCGATTGTATAATGTTAGTGAGTTGTGGTGAGTGGCTCAATGTCGGGGTTTTATTGACCTTTTCTTTTTAGGTAAACTGTCGGTTATGGTTTTCAGACTTAGTTGCTCTTATAAACTGGGTCACTTCATTCTTGTATGGCGAGGACTCCTTGTCATCTCTTAAGTTTATTGGAAAAAGCTTTTCACCGTTTTTGTGGTCGATCAGGCACCGGCATCGTAGCAAGCTAATTATGCAGCGCTACGCCGCTACCTGGTCCCATGAGCTTTGTCCCAACACAGGACCTGGACATGCGATCTGCTGGATGGGACGATGTGCTCACTAGCTGATGCTGCACTTTTTCATGTGTGGAGTGTGGTCTTTGTAGTCTGGCAGAAATGCTCGAAGGAACAGCAAGAAGAGTTGGAGCCCAGTGACAGCAGTAAAGCATGTTGCAGGCTTGCAGCCATGGTTGGAACTTGGAAGAGCTGGTATGCCTGTACACTGCTCAGAGCTGATTCAGTAATCACAGAAAGACAAAAGGAGCACAGGAAGCACAGCTTATTTCATGTGCTTATGTATTGACGATCGAGACGTGGCTGCTAGAGATTCTCAGATCAACAATTGCACAGGAGCTAGGCAGGTTCTTTCATATTTTTTTTGAAGTTGTTGCATGCAAGGCTTGAGACAAATATCGCAGATGCCAAATGATCCTATTTGTAATGGGACTGACCAGACTCGAGATTGGCTTAAGGTGTAAACCAGGGACAATATCCTGCTTGATTAATGAAGCTCTTAATGATTGCCCAAAACAAACAAGACACAAGATCGATGCAATAGCCAGCCGCATTCAGTTTATAAGAAACCAACACAAGGTTGTTGGCTTGTTGCATAAAAGTAGTCAAAGATCTTCTGCAAAACTAATGCTGTTCACTCCACCTCACCGTGCTGAACCTCGAAAACAAACAAAACAAATGCTACATACACTGAAATTCAATCTACCGCTATCCAACACTAAACCAAGCTATAGATCTCCAGATAGCTGGCCTTCGGGATCACCCCATTGGGGCATGCCGATTCTCTAATGCCCTATGAGTCACAGCTCCACAAGAAAGTTTGCCTGATGAACTGTGCTCATGAGAAGAGTCTTCGGGACCAAGCGGAGGCAGGCACTGGTTGAACTGCAGCAGCTGCTGCTTTATGGGCCAGGCTTGCTGATTTCTCTTTGGCTTCTGCTATCCGTGCTCCCTTTGGATCTGCCAACAGGGATTTCTGGAAGGATTGTGGAAATCCTGTTGCGATGATTGTCACATGTATCTCGCCAGTGTAGCGGTCATCAACAACAGCCCCAAATATTATGTTTGCTGAAGGATCAGCAAGGCTTGTCACAATCTGCAAAAAGTGAATGAATTACTTTTGGGATGCATATTTGCTAACTTAATACTTCATATACCTACAAGGCTTGATTCCAGTGGGAACAATATCATCACTATGACCTAACATTCACATATCTGATCCATCTACTCTAGTTGAGAATACGCAGCACTTCTCCGTTTTCCAGAATTATTGAAAAATCATTAAGAATCACAGAAGCACTTCAAAATAACCCTAGACAGACCTGGGACACTTTGTTCACTTCTTGCAAAGTGATGTCCTTCCCACCAGTGATATTGTACACAACGCCAGTAGCTGCCTCAATGGATGATCCAATCAAAGGAGCAAGTGTTGCTTGCTCAGCAGCTTCTTGGGCCCGATTTTTGCTGGAAGAAACACCAACGCCAAGCATGGCAGTTCCAGAGTTTTTCATGACAGCTTTCACATCGGCAAAATCAACATTGACTAGGCCAGGTATCTGCAAAGTTTTTCTCAAAAGTTATGATCAGAATTTGCAACTGAGTTAGTGCGGCACAGAGAAGAAACCACCCACCGTAATGATGTCTGATATTCCTTGTACACCCTGACGAAGGACATCATCTGCAAGAAGGAATGCATCTTGCAAGGGCATGTTTTCATCGGCAACGTCTAACAACTTATCGTTTGGAATCACAATAAGTGTGTCTACACTCTTTTCCAGCTTCTCTAACGCTTCCAGTGCCTGAAATGAGTATACACAAGTCATGTCAACTAAAGAAAAAGTAAAAAAAAAAAAAGAGAGAAGGTATCTGTAAAAGCCTAAAAGGAAACTGTGATTGGTTGGCCAAAAAAACCGTTCATATAAGTTCAAAAGACCCAACAGCAAAATGAATTCACAGTGGTGAAAATTGTAATAATCAAAACTATTTTGATACTTTAACCACGCAAATACCACTCCACAAGTCACCCAGATACTTGCAAATATTTTTGGGCATCCCGTTTATATATATGACCAGCAACGGTAATATATAAAGGCAGGAACTAGAATTGATGAGAGAAATCACGGGTAATGCTATATCTGACCTCCGGTTCGTATATGATTGGCAAGAAATGCAGTAAATCATTGTTACTACTTCAAATAATTTGAATTCAGGGGGGAGAGGGGACCTCAGACACTTGCCTGTAGAGAGCGCTTACGGCCTTCAAAGCTGAATGGATAGGTGACGACACCAACAGTAAGATAACCAGCTTCCTTTGATATCTGGGCAACAACTGGAGCAGCACCGGATCCAGTACCCCCACCCATTCCAGCTGTTATAAAGACAAGATCTGAATCCCTCAGGGCCGTGGCTATGGCTTCTCTTGATTCCTCAGCAGCCTGCTCTCCCAAATTTGGATTTCCGCCAGTACCTGTGTGTTATCATATTTTGTGAATCTAGCTAATGTGTGCAGAATTTTCAGCGAAAATTTACATTATTTACACAGCCCAACTGTACTAGCCACCAGGGCACATTCATTCAGCCGATCAGAATTCTTCCCAGCATTATTTACATAATTGGTGAAGTTTCTTATATGATACAGATAGTACAGGAGCCACATTTGCATGAAAAGTTTTACACATGCAAAGCATATATAAAGGGGGCACATAAGATTACCTAGTCCACGAGTCAACTGTTCTCCAATTTGCAGAGGATATTGTGCTTGCGAAGTGATAAGGGCCTGGGAATCCGTGTTTATAGCATAAAATTCAATACCCTGAAATCATATAGTCCAGTTATCAGAATAGAGATGACAAGAACATACAGTAATTGTCACATTAAATCATGAATTGGATTTAACATTGAGTAAATGTTTCAATAGTTACATATTAGCATCTCATAAACAACAGCATGACTAAGCAATTCCTCTTAAGACAAACTTAAGCACCGTTCTATTGGTAATGGCAGGCATGGAACTGGATGGGGAGGAAGCAAAATGGTCGGACATCAAACTACTAACTTATTTTTTGAGAACCGAAAACTGTTGTTCTAAAGTTTACATCAGATTATCAAACAGCTTTACTCCACAAAGCCTCCTATGCTAAAATACAGCATAGTTATGAACTTATGATTTATGAACAATGTGACAGAATTTGACGGAGGGAAGAATGCGAAAGGGTAAAATTCCTCTAATAATCTTACAATAAACAGATCTAAACGTTGTTAGGAACGGGAAGAGAAAGAGCCCAATTCCGGGCTGAGACGGGTCAATGAACGCCGCCACTACCTGGAGGCCGCTGCCGATCATGCGGTTGACGGCGTTGTTGCCGCCGCCGCCGACGCCAACCACCTTTATCCTCGCCGTCTCCACCGGCGCGAACGAGCACCGGACGGTGGGGCGGCGGGGCCGCCTGTGGTCCCGCCATCCGCTCCGGGGCGGCGCGCGCAGGTAGGCCGGGCCCGGGAGGCGGACGAGCGCGGAAGCCGAGGAGGAGGCAGCGGTGGACGAGGCCATGGTCATTCGCTCCCCTCGCTGGCGAAATGCGGGGACGGGGAGGTCAGGAGGTGGGCGAGGGGATCTGGTCTGGTCTAGGGTTCTGAAAATTTGGAGGGTTTATAGTCATCTTCTGTTCTACTGCCGGTTATTTTCTCGGTTCTTTCTCGTGTAGCTAAAGAATTGTTTGGTAATTGGTAGTGTAATGTAACAGATTATTAACCTCCAGTTTCATGTTGCCACGTTTTGTCGTGAAATTCAGACTGTTATGTTTGAAAAGGTACATTTTGGATTTTTCTTTGATTGTTTTCAGTGATATAGGGAAAGACAAAGTTCTACGGAGTAGCTGCTTTCTTGCCCTTGGTATTTATTATGTTTTATTAGTTTCCATTTCAAAGTGTGCTATACTGAATATCCAACGTTATGAAAATCGTTAAACAAAAACACATGCTAATAACTGTTTAAGAAACAAGCATGTAGAAATAGATAAGGTATCCGGGGCATGCTGTCAAGTGCAAACTGGGAGCAAATCATCAAACACCTTCAAAGTTTTTGTTATGTGAAGCCATCCATAATTGACATGATGCTTTATTATCTTTTCGCATGTGGTTCGCAAGTTACTGTACCACGTCAAAACAGTGCATGTGTGGTTCCTCTGAACGTAGGCACGCAGCCCATCTTGTCTTGTTGGGGAACGAAGAAAGGCCCACAGCTCACCAATTCCGGGCCTTCTTTTTGCACGCATCGCGGCCCGTCTCAGCCCCACGATCGCTCTCTTTCTCCCCGCCCGGCCACGACCCTCGCTTTCCTCTATCTGCAACTGCAAGGCGTCCCGGGGCGGGCGCGGGTCCACTTCCGCAGAAAACCGCACCCCCTACCCACTCAACAACAACCGCATCCAAAACCGTGGGCACTCTCGTCATTCCACACCGGCTCGTCTCGCGTCCTCTCCGTATCGACACGGAGTTCCTCCCTACACACGCTCATGACACGTGGGCCCAGACTCCCAGCCCTCGCCATCATAAGACGTGTAGGAGTCCTGGAGGTGCGCGTAGAGACTCGTCCTTTTCCCCATCTTTTTCCTCCCTCCCGACGAAATGCGTCCTAATTAACAAATCGGCAGAGGCTAGACCCAGGGCCAGGAGAGAGAAAGAGAGAGGGGGGAGAGGCCGAGGAGAGAGAAAGAGAGAGATAGAGAGACAAAGGAAGAGAGACCAAGCGCCAGAGACACAGAGGGGGAGGAGGAGAGAGACAGAGAGGGGGAATCGCGGGAGGGAAGCGGGGTTTTTGGCGAGATTTGAGTTTTCCCACGCTCCCGCCATGGTGTCCGACCAGGAGATCGCCAGCTGCGTCGAGTCCGTCCTCCGCGGCTCCGCCGGCGGGCCCGGGGAGGCCTCGCTCGCCGCCGTGCTGCAGCAGGCGGAGGCCAAGCTCGGCATGGACCTCTCCCACAAGGCGCAGTTCATCCGCGACCAGATGGACCTCTTCTTCGGCCCGCGCCTCCAGCCGCAGCCGCCGCCCAAACCGCAGGCGGCCCATCCTCCGCCTCAGGCTCTCCCCCCCGCGGCCACCGCCCCGCAGCCTCAAGTCCTGCCGCAGGTGCAGGCGCCTCTTCCAGCACAGCAGATGCAACCGCAGCAACAGCAGCAGCAGCTCGCGGCGCTCCAGCCGCAGCTCATCTTCCAGGCCATGCCCCAGCTCCCCGCCGTCGCCACCGTCCCCGCGGTCTCCTCGCCCCCCGCCGTGCCAGCCATGGCGTTCTACCCGCCGCCGCCGCTCGCCTTCCGCTACACCACCGGCCTGGGTGGGGCCGCCACGGGTGGGACCGTCTCCTTCCAACAGCCGGCCCCTGGGCTCGGGGGCACTGCTTCCCCTGCCGCTGCTGCGCCGGTCGCGGGCGACAACAAGGAAAGGTGAGCTGTGGATGAAATTAGGGTTTTCGTTCCCAGATTGACTCGGCTATAGTATCTGTTATCAATTGGCGCTGAAATCTACTTTGGTTTGATGTCTAGTTGGTCGATTCATTTGATTAGCTTTGCTATTACTGAAGATTCAAGGTCAACACTGATGATGCCTATTTGAAATTGTGAAATGGCTTTATTCTGGCAAAGCTAGGGTTAGGGTTTAGAGTTAGAACCTTCTTAGCTGATTATCAGGTTATATTTTATACAAGTGGTTCATTTGTACTGTGGTGTTCAGGACGGTTTTCTTAGGATGGCATTTTCTGCCTTTTCGACTGGAGATAATTGTCTAGTAACTGTTCTGTTATAGTTTTGTTGCCAATTTCTGTTAACTGTATTGGTCAAACAGAGAGCAATCCAGGCATTGTTGCGTTGACTGTTTGTATCACGTGTTTTGTGCTTCCAAAAGTTTTTTGTCAAACAGAAAGGTCAATTTTGATGATACGTTTCAGGTAAAAAAGGATAGCGGTTTACTAAGATGTACAAACTACAAAGGGAGAGTGCTGTGTTCCATGAATCTGTTTGGATTTATATCACCACTTTTCGATTGCTGAGAACAATGGAATATAACTAACTATTTTCCTTGTCTGTTTGAATCATGTTTTCTGATTTCTTGTTGAGCTTGAAATGGTCCCAGTAGACAGTTCTTGTCTTTTGCAGACATTTACAGATGCCCCCTCAAGAAAAAAAATTTGCCCATTAACTTAAGTACTTGGGGGTATTTTAAATGTGTGTCAATAAATAAGCTGTCATCTCTATTTTTATATGTACTATTAGCAACTGCCGTATTGATCCTCAGCACTTGATTCTTTGGATTTGTCTGTAAGATTCGTTTTCATTGCTTGCTTAATTGGTTTGCATGCACCTTTTTGTATGTATGCCTTGTTTCTTCTTTGATGGGCATTGGCTAGCTTGTACCCTAAAACCATGTCACACATTTATATAGAATTTGTTTCGTTTTGCTGGTCAGGAATACCGTTCACTTTTGGGGACTTCACTCCAGCGTATAAACCAATGTGTACTTTCCTATAGTAGCTTGGTGCTTTTCCTTTTTTGAAACACACTGATTGTTGGCTTTTGTGTAATTTCTCCTAGTGCTTCTAAGCGGAAAAGAGGTGGACCTGGTGGTTTAAATAAAGTTTGTGCAATTTCACCTGAACTTCAGACCATTGTTGGCGAGACTGCCATGTCAAGAACTCAGGTACACCCAATATTTCATTATAAATAGAAATGAGCACACTCTGCTCTTCAGGTACTCTTCGAATGATTGACTCTAGAAAATTTCATTCAGATTGTGAAACAGCTGTGGGCATATATCAGGCAGAATAATCTTCAAGATCCTGATGACAAAAGAAAGATCATTTGCAATGATGAACTTCGTGTGGTTTTTGGAACTGATACCACCGACATGTTTAAGATGAACAAATTGTTGGCTAAGCACATAACGCCGCTTGACCCAAGTACACATGCTTATATTTCTTTTGGTCAATGTATACTAATCTATGTTTGTGTTTGTGAAAGTTTGCTCCATGGAATTTTTCTCAAGTACGTTCTCATGGCATTGCAGAAGATCAAATTCGTGACATGAAAAGAATGAAGGCTCCCACCATAACTCCTCAACCTGGACCTCCGATCAGTCAACCCTCTGTGGTCATTTCTGACGCACTAGCAAAGTTTATTGGAACTGATGGAACATTTCCTCAAGAGGATGCTCTGAAATACCTCTGGGATTACATAAAAGCAAACCAACTCGAGGTATGGTCCAGTCCTACCTTTTTGTTTGCATAGTAACCATACCAATTCTTCTTGCTTTTGCTACAAACCTGTGTTGAATTTCGAGAAATGAAATACATTCACTGTCCTTTTTTAGAGGTACATTGAATGCATGCATTGCAGACTATTCAATTCTTTGAAGCATTTTTAGTTAATTGTTCAGAAGGTATAACACTGAAAGCAGAACAATAACCTGGTAGATTCATTGCCTTCTTGCTAATGCTACAAACTTGCACTGGCCAGTTCCCTTTTCTGTACTATCTGGGCTACATCACTACCATGCATTTCTGGAGGGAAAAGTGAGGGCTGCCCATGTAAGGTTCTCAGGAGCTCCTCAGAAGATTTTAGGCCATAATGGCAGAGACAGACCATTGCGACATTTTGTAGATATTTGTTTATTTGGATGTCTTCATTGGTTCAAATATTGGGGGCCACTATGGCACTATGCATAAATTTGTATTAGCATTTAGCAGTGTAGAATACTACACAAGGAAACAAAACAAATGCCTGGCCAAGTTTCAACTTTCTGGGTGCTAGTGTGGTTTTTGTTTTTAACTTGCATTTTTCAAGAGTATTGTCAGCGAAAATGTCTATGATATAAGTTTCCTAATATTTTTCCCTAAGTTGATTATCAAGTGGATGAGTGGATTGTGAAATGTACACCTAATTCACCACACACATCAATTACTCTCTTTGGTTTTGCACAGGATGTCATTAATGGATCAATATTATGTGATTCAAAACTTCAAGAGCTCTTCGGCTGTGAGAGCATTCCTATGTCAGGATTATCAGAAATGCTTGGTCACCACTTCATCAAGAAGACATAGCAAATCCTTATTAACTGGTGAGTTTCTCACAGTGGCTCCTCTTTCTAGTGCCACATTCAGTCCAGATGACATCTTCCCTAATACATCTTTATGCTTGCACTACAACTTTGGAGAATTTTAACCTGATGATCTGAATCACAGTCATAATCTGATAAGGTCACGTTCTTTGTTCGATTCTAATTTAGCAACTTTCTTCCCTTGTGCAGATCTAGGATTGCAGTGTGGCAGATAGGCCTAACATTACAATATGGTGTTCTTGACAGAATGAACAGCATATAGCTTGTGTATTTCTTCGATGTAATGGATTATGAATTGGGTCGGGCAAAGATCAGATTATTTACGGTAGCCTGTAGCTTGTTATTCATTCAGGCAACTGCTGTGGTGTCTGGTGTAACCTTTACTGAATTCGTAGTGTTAGTTCCTAATGTCAAAAATGTAATGCTGACTATGTAAAGCTAAGCTTTCGATTTGAGTGCCAGGTTGAACTATTAAGAACCATATGCCGTTCTGTGTGCTTTCCTTTCGGAAAAACGAATATAGAGGCAATCTGAGTTCACTACCCACCAGTCCAAGTGGAGTACGAAGGTCGTGGTTTGGTGGTGGTGGTCTCTTCTTCGAGAAGGAGTACATGGATTTCTTTGTATTCGTTGTCTTCTTTTCCGCTTTTAGAAAAGGTTGTGCGTTCAATAGACTTCCTACTTGACTTTGTTACCTGATTGTGGGTGGACTATGAAATGTCAAAGTATGAATGGGTGTTCAATGCTTCAATTGGCAGCGTTATTCCAGAGCTCTGTACCTTGACAAGTTTGACCGAGCCAAGACAAAAGTCCTTTCAATCTGCAGACGTGTTATTCGGCTTGATGGGCCTCAATTGAGCATAATTTGAAAGCCTACATTACAGTTCTGCTGATTTTTTTGGATGACCGGATTCTCTATTCCTCAGGTTTTTTTTAGTGTTTGCCGGTTTGTGCCTTGTTATACCACTGCGTAGCACGTAAAAGTAAGCTAATCGGGAAATGTCATTAAACGTGAAAATGCTACATCGGCTGCTGACCGTAGTACATGCCCTTATGTGTCAAACAGACAGCAGTTGTCTAAACTGTTGTACATGCCTTTAGAGGTTTAGACATCCGCTGTCTGTTTGACACATATAAACAGCTAAATAGACAGCTTTACGATAGTTTAGACAGATGCTGTCTATTTTGCTGTCTGTATGATATTTAATGTCTCATCTGGCTGATGTTATTTTACATGGGACATTTTGCTGATGTGAACTCAAATAGACAGCTGTTGTTGTACATACCCTTATATGGTGCAACATAGAGTTTTGCATTTGCACACGGTAGGATATGGCCATTTACACTTGTCTGAATTTACCTAGATGATAAACTTGGTGGATTTCTCCTAAAATAAAAGAAATACAGCTGGATTTGTCTTAAAATAAAAGAAATGCAGTCTATTTGAATAAACTGAGGTGTCACGCAACCTGAAGATTAATCGTGGGGCGGAGGCCGATGATCCTCCCATACTCCCATGTGTCCCCAACACTTTATTTTTTCCAAAAAAAAAAGAAAGAAAAAGGGCGACAGCTCGATTTGACAAAAACAAGGGCACTTCTCCCCAACATTGTACGTAACTTACATGGACAGCTACACCAACACTTGTACTAAAACCCTACGATTACAATGCAGACTGACCGTCGCTAGCTTCTAAGCTAGCTTATCTTCGACTGGAACCCGGCATCGTTGTAGCCGCTGCTGGCCATGGTCGATAGCAGCTGCACGTCGTCGAACGCGTCCTCTTCCTCTTGCTCGCCGGCGCAGGCGACGACGGCGCCCACGCCCTGTAGCTCCTCCCGCGGCTCCATCACTGTCCTGCTCGCCTTGAGCTGCTCCTCGAACATCTTCTGCAGCTTCTTGCCCTGCGCCTCGATTTTCAGCTGCAGATTCCTCTGGATCTGCACACAAGAAAATATCAGCAAAAAGTTCGGTGTCATCGGCACACACAAAGATTATATCTATATATCTAGAAAGCAAAACTCCATCTAGGATTCAGTCTTTTTCTCTGTAGTGTTTGACGCATAGATGGAGCACCTCGAGCTGCTCGTGGAGGCGCTTCTGCACGTCGAGCTGGAGGCGTAGTGCTTCAGTGATTTGCATTCCACTGCAACAAAATAAAAAGGGATTCCTGCCATTAGTCCATGCTAACGGACATGGTTGCCATTAGGATCATTGCAAAAGGTAGACGACGACAGTTACGTGCTGGGGTCGAGATTCTGCGCGTCATTTCCCAAGGCCCTTTTCTCCTGCTTCCCTGCAATTCGACAACAGGATGACAACATGTGTCAGCCGGCGATAGGACGGAATATAGACAGGCAGAATGGCTACACAATGGCAGCATGTGTCAGCCAGGCATGGCAAGACGATGATGGAATAATGGAGCTTGGCGTTGACACGTTCGTAGAATAATAGTTTTTTTAGATAATGAACAGAAAGTCCCGGCCTCTACACTATCAAGGATAGTGGACGCAGCAGTCGTAGAATAATAGTACTGAACGAATTGATACTAATTAAATTCTTGCAGGATTACCTTCGGATGTCGATGCTGGCATGTACTTGGCTATCCGGTATTTCTGAAATGCAAGAAGAGGGGAATAGCAGAGTGTTAGTGAAATTCAACTAGATCATATCCTACTCCTACAAAATTGACACACAGCATGCAACATCCATCCGTTTAATTTTGAAATTCTCCACGGTTGATGAGTTCAGAACAAGTGGATTTCGATTTGCAAAAATGTATAATCTACCTGAAGGTGGCTCTTGATGTGGTAGATTGTGAGGCCATCAGAGTTCATCAGCTTCAGAATCCCCTTCGGAGTCGCCTCTGCAAGTGTCACGCAACAACAAGAGGAAGACTACACGCTATGAGAAACAGATTAACCAAAAAACGTAGCGGTCGATGTCAGGAATAGAGGATTTTTCAGATCAAGGACGCTTACTGTCCGCGCCGCCGAGCTGGTTCACGCACTCGACGAACCGCGCGTGGAGGTCCTGCGTCCACCGGATCCGCGTCTTGCTCGGCGCGACATGCCCAGGCGCGGCAACGACGTTCCCGGTGTGGGTCGCCGGTGCACCGATACTGCAGCTCCTGGACAGCGGGTTCTCAATTGGGCTCTGCATGACCGGCGCCTCCATCGCCGGGAGAAGCGTGTTCGCCGTAACCTTCAGTTCAGGGTTTAGCCAAACAGGAACGGAAGAATCGCTATCAGAACCTGATCATGGCATGATTAAGAGAAGAATCACATCGATAGTTCCACGATTCCATGCGTTCACTTACATGAGGTGAAAAAGAGTGCGCTTTGGGCTCGCCGCCGAGGAGCCTCCCGGTGGAACCGTTGCCGTACAGCCCATGGCCTCGCTCTTGCTGCTGCTGCAATGGCAGCTTGAGTGCAGGAGGCGCCTCCGTGGCGTCCCGCTGCTGCGGCCTGACGTAGTACGTCCTCACCGAGTTGTCGCGGAGCAGCAGCGGATTGACTGGACGGTACAGCTGCTCGGCCTCCGGCGACCGGACGAATGGCGCCGTCTTGGCCGCTGTCATCGTCGCCGGGAGCGTCGTCGTCCCGAGAGGGTAGTCGAACCGCGCCATGCCCAGCAGGTGCTCAGCGGCGAAGAACGCGGCGGTGTCGGAGCCGACGCAGCCGCCCTGCGTTGCGAGAACAGTCCTCGGTGTCGTGCTGTAATCCTCGTGCAGCCAGCTGCCAGCGCCGCCATGCTGCTGCGGCAAGGAGCTCACGAGTCCCGGGTGGAAGGAGAGCCCTGCAGCAGCGGTGCCCGGAAACATCTGGGGTTCGCACAGCGGCGACACGTAGTGGTGCTGGTCGTGCAGCTTAATCTTCTTGGTGTTCATCATCTGGACCACGAAGACTTGGAACTGATCAAACAAAAAAAAACAAGTGCAGCTAACTCGTCAATTATTTCGCCATGGTCTCGAATATATCAAGAGTTCATCATATACAGAACTTATTTAGGCATTATGTGAGACCTCAAACAGCAGATTCTAGCAACGAACTAAGGAAACATTTAGAGCAGGAGAGAGGAAGGATCAGTGCAGCGGCGATGCTTAAATAGGGCCGATGCAAAGGTTCCACCTCCATCCATTGGCACTTGGCAGAATAGGATCCCGCACCGGTCCAGATTCCCGGTGGCGTGCCGAGCAACGTGATGAGAATAATTCGACGGCGATGAGTGCTTCCGGAGCAAACACAGGGACACAAATACTGGGAATTGCCAAACAGCCGACGAGCATGCCGCAGCCGCAGGAGGAGGAGGAGGCAAGAACACGGCAATGCAAGCAAGTAGGGTGGGAAGGAATAGCAGCAGGTACATCAGCAGATATGGTTAGAGCAACTTACAACTTGAAGGCATCACATGTGCAGCAGCCTCTAGCACTGAAGAGAACTTCCTGGCAATTATCTCCCTCACTCTGTATCTGGAGGAAGGATTGGAATCTGCAGGAGAATTGGAAATGAGGAATGGGTGCAGAAAGGGCTCCTGATCATCCCAATTGGAATATGAACTCCTCCTTGTGGGGGCCAAGGCCTCCTGATGGAAGCCAAGCAACTAGCAACTGACAAAGAACAATAAGATGCAAAGATATCCACCTACTATATAAGTGCAAGCTGCATGTAAAGACACAGGGCTAGGGGACAAACTCTGGCTTTGATGCTTTCACCGTCTCTACCTTTCTCTTCGCTCGCTCATGGCCTGGATCATATGGCACCCATTTTAGCTGGATTGAAAGCATACAAAATTACAGTAAAGATCAGGGGGGATATCTCTATGCTGAACCCTTATGTCCTGTTTGTCCTTTGATATCCCAACAAGAGATGAATTGACACCCATAATTCCGGTAGGGTAGACCAGCTAATTGCTGAATCAAACAAAAAACTTCGAATTTGGACCTTCTTGGATGTGATGTTCATTCGTCCCTACATCAAAATAAACAAACAGACAGAGAACTACCATGAAAAGGACACGTTAGTAAAAGATCAATAGCCAAATAAATAGATAGGTTTTTCAATTGGGGATGGATATACACAAACATGTGATTCTTGGTAAGGAACAATCAAATAGCATGGTAACATCGATCCCTGTTTTTGTTTGATTTGTTCAATTATTGTTGTAGAATTCTCATTTGTTTCAGTCATCTTTTAATGGACTTGTATCTGTTAGCACATGTCTAAGTGATGCCTGGTTGGTTCATATCTTTTCCATCACTTGAGAAAGCTTTATAAACTGTATCAAGAACATTCCAAGGGATAATCCAGATTGAGTAAATTTCCTCACATGGCCTAGCTATCTGTTTGAGTGGAATTCAATTGGTACATGTTTTATTTTGATATTTGCGTAATTAAGAGATAATACACCATAACACCATGAGTATATTCCTGTCATTATTGGTTCATGTTGCCTTGAACTCACAGATCAATTGTAGAGTACTGCTAAATCTGCAGTGTTCAGCATTAACCTCTCCCTTCATCCTGTTGATTCCGAAGTCTTGTGTGCACTAACCCTTCCTCTGTCTAAAACTCTTCTTGCAAATTATGTCACTTTCAGATGAATCACATGTCCAAGCACACGCAGTAGAAGGCACTTCTCTTGAGCGGAGCTTTCATCAGTCTCTAACCGATACTAGAGTCAAATCAAATCAGCACTAAATTGATCAAATCATGACTTTGATCCAATGGAGAAACCATTGGGGGTCGTCACTGATCAGCCATTAGAAAAAAAAATTCTGGTGTCAAATGCACATTGGCTGGTTGCTTTTGCCTTTTTTTGGAATCTCCCTGATCTGAAAAGAAGAATGAGAAATCAAGGTCCCACTGATAACGCATTGACACTGTCAAATTTTAATTCCAGAATCCAGATCATCAGGAAATTACTACTGAGTTGGTGAAGTATGTACACAAGTACTAGCTGTACTTCAGTTTAACCTAGAAACACACAAGATTGTAGGACAGGTCATGGTGCGTTGAATAGTTCTAAATTTGCAGAGCTTTCAGCACTTTCTTGCTGGTAACTAAGTGAAGTCACACAAAAACGATCCAATCATAGGTTTAATTCAATCAATGGAGAATCCATGGTGGGTAGTGACTGAGCAGCTGTAAAAAGGAATTGCAGCTGTCTGATGACCATTGGACTCCCTGCGCCTTGGGAATCTCAATGACCACAAACAAGAACGAGAAATCA
>CM014276.1:63854931-63881524 GCA_004135705.1 Alloteropsis semialata
CCTGCGTACATGCTTCCTTTGTTGGATGCATCATGCATACTGCAATTCGAAACAGATGGAAGCTCGCACCTTACAGTGACGAGCGGCCGGGCCTGGAAGCTCGCATCCCGCGGCGGCAAGCGTGAGGAGTGGTCTCTGGAAAAGGCGCCGCTGTGCCCTCGCCTGGACGGAGTGGTCACGAGCAAACGGACGGCAACTACCCTCGCCGCCGGTCGCCGCCGCCGCAACAGGAGCAAGGGATTTGTTCTGTAATACGAATTCATACGAGGACTTTTCTGTCAACATAGAAGGAGGCTACGCTTGGGCTCAGTTTCGCAATTTCTTGGGCCATTAAATTGCGATGGGCCTATTAGATCCTTCTGGCCAGCTGGCCCATTGCACATGGAGTGGACCCTGATGTTTTCTCACTTGGTGGTCACGGGGCCGGGAAAGCCCATCTGAGCCCACATTCGTCATTTGCGGGCCCAGACGGAGACCGCTTCATTTCCCCCCTCTTTCATCTCGCCCCCATTGACAATGCAGTCGTCACTCGTCAGATCAAAAAGTGACACGAAGCTTTCATGGACTGGACCTTTAATGCAGACCAGCAGAAGGATTTGTTTTCTGCAACATTCTAGATGGATTCTTCGGCAGGTCCCTCGGCAACGCTGCCGTGCGTGCGTTCGAGTAACCGTGGCCGGCGTGTGCCGCGCACAGACTCCGACCACCCCCCGCAGGCGGCGGCCATCAGCGGCGAGCGAGCGCAGCATGATCGGCCTCGCCGAGAGCATATTGATTCGGTAGAGGTCCATGTCAAGAATCCCCGGGTGATGCAATGGTATCTCTCCCGTCGTTACAACCAAGCTCACGAATGATTGATTGCTTCGCTCTCGCTCCCATCCCATCCCATGCACCGATGGATCGGCCGGAGCCCTAGGCCCTAGCTATAGCTTTGCCCCAGTATCCCAACAGCTGGATTCGCCGGGCCTCTGCGCAGGCGCACACGAGACGCATGAGCACCCAAGTGCATGCTTCCATGGCGTCACGGCTGCAGTCGATCCCTCTCCCGGTTGTTATGCAGCCGAAGAATTGCTCTAGCTAGTCATGCATGGGCAATAATGTGAAGGCACCTCTCGTCACTCAACGACTGACCGCAACAGGATTGGGAGGAAGGGGAAGACGAGAGCGAGCCAGGCTGGAGCCCTGGTGTCCTCTAAAGTGTGAACAGGGCGGCCGTTTCGGAGTAATGCAAGCCGAGCAGATTTGAAAACGGACAGTGCCCAGAAGCCACGCAACATTAGTTGGAAGAGAAACTCTTCGTCGTTCTTGATCTGGTTCTGCTGCTCCTGAAACAGGTTGGATCACAGCGAGGATGGCAACTTGATACTGCCTGTTATGCTTCATCGAGCCAGGGGCCAGCTGTTCTGCACATCCTGCTATCAAGCTGCACATGAACTCTTATCCATGTTGCAGACAGATAGCAATCATGCTACCATGCATGGGTCTTGCACTGAAAAGCATGCACAATCACACAATTGAACCTGAACACATACCCTGAAAAGCATGCACAATCACACAATTGAACCTGAACTGAAGACATCCATATCCTCTACAGCAGAAGAGCACACGCAGCAGAAGACCAAACGGGGCCAGCATCTACTGCAGCAGAAGAGCACACGCAGCAACTGCAGCAATGCTCGGCGAACACCTCCGGTTGTGGGTTGTGCGTGCGTCGAAGACGACCCTAGTTTATGAGCTAATATGTTGATGTAATCTCCTAGATAGTTTTCTCCTCCTTTACATCCTCTTCTTCCTCTGTCTTGTGACGGGAATTGTAACACACAGTGCCTGCTCCTCTTTTCTTTTTTAAAAAAATTTAAATAAATTTTTTTCAGGTGGGCAATCCCCACTGTTGGTTTAATTCCCTCAAAAAAGAAGAAGAAAAAGACACACTAAAGACTACCGTGTTGCCTTCCACACGCCCGCATGGATTTGAATACCAGATTGCGATGTAATCTCAATAATAAGTGTATGGTAGGAAATATAGGATACTGTAGATCTAGATTGTTTTGGCAAAAGGAAGAATATAAGAAGAAATGCATGATGGTAAAATGGGAGATCTTATGCCAAACAATGCTTGCGAACTAAATGGAGTTTTAAGGTGATTGGCGATGAAGGATTGCAGGCCTGTATTGCGATCCTCGATGCTGTTAATTTATTTTACGCGTAGGTCAATAATATTGAAACAATAGTAAAACTTTTGAGTGTGCTTGTCATATTGAAACGATAGTAAAACTTTTCTGAGTCAGCAACTTTATTCGGTCAGAACCATTTTGATAAATTTCACCATGGATGCATCAATTTGTAATGAGTTTTGGGCATAAACATCTTAATGTGGAGGCTAAGGATATTTATTTATTCCTTTATCCGAAAATTATCCTATAGAGATATGGTCAGATGTCATTCCGTATTTCCGTACGGCGCACAGCTGAACTTCCTAAATTTCAATAAACGAAGATAATATAAGCACAGGCCCGGTGGCACATTTCGGCTATTATAAAAGCCTCGCGCCAGCGTACACACCACAACTTATTAACCTCCATTATATCTCGTTCCACATGGAGGCACTGCTCCCCAATTCCATCTCTCCAAAAATCAGCACAATTCTCCAATCTCACGTCTACCCGCGAGTCGGCGGCGTCCTGCGAGCCCTCGCCAAGCTCAAGTCCTTGATCCTCGATGCGCTCGGCAAGACGAAGAGGGCCGAGCGGAGGAAGAAGAAGCACGCCACCATCAGTTGCTGGTCGAGGTCCTCAAGGAAGAGGAGGAAGAGGAGCAAGCAGGTTACCAGCGACTTCGTCATGAAGCCGCCCCTCGCCTGGTCTGGCGGCTTGTCATCGTCGGCGGAGGAGATGCTGGACGCTAGCTACCACGTTTATCCGTCCGTGGAGTTGGGTTGGAACGTGGTGGTTCCGGCCCCCGTCGGGGTGGCCGGCGACAGCGTGGACGGGACGACGATGGCGGCGCCCGAGTACTGTGGGTACCTGCGCTGGCTAGAGGAGGAGATGCCAGATGATGTTCTGGTCGTCGAAGAAGAAGGCGAAGAAGTGGAGGACGTCGATGGCGGCGGCGGGAATGAGATCGACAGGCTAGCGGAGAAGTTCATCGCGAGGTGCCGTGCCAACTTCTTGCTGGAGAAGCAGGAGTCATACGACCGGAGGTGCCAGGAGATGATAGCCAGGAGCATGTAATCCATTTCCGTTGATACGGCCGGTGCGCATCGGGATCAAAAGCTTGGTTTCCGATGTGAATAAATTGTGAAGGAGGTGATGCGTAGTGCGAGTCTTGGTTATTACTAGTATTTTTAGGTTATTATATGTCGAGCCAGCGAGAGGTTGGAAGAACAGAAATGCAATTCAGTAATTCAGGCATGGCGGTGTTTGCGTTTTGAGATTGGTTGTTTCTTCGAGAAGAAAAACATGTGTAGGGTTCGGTGTGGTGTAAAAGTAAAGTATTTTTCAGGGATTACGTTTCACGTTTGCTGAAGGAAAATACTAGGAAAGAAACAACCCGGATAATAAATAAATAAAGCCATTATAGAATAGTAGAACACCAACACGAGATTTTTTCTCTCTACTTTTATGGGAACCGATCGGACTATTCCTTAGAAAAAAATGGGTTGTGATACTGTTTCTTAGTATAAATTTATCATGATCCAAACGCGTCTAGGAGTGGAATATAAAAGGAAAAGAAGTAACCTCAGAGATAATTTTAGCTTCAAACCGAAATAAACCTTGTTTGCGCGTGAAACTTTCCTTCTGAACTGAAAGCCCAGCTGACGCAGGAAACGGGTCGTATCTCAACTCGGGCCGCCGCTCCTAGTTGGGCCAGGACTCTAACTCCTCGTGATCACCAATCCGACTGGAGGCCCAAAGCCCAACCTCCATAAAGAAACCAGACACCACCTGTTGGCCCCATCCACGTCTTAACGCAATTTCTCCTCGCCTCTCCTCTCCTCTCCTCGCCGTCGCAAATCGGGAGCTAGGGTTCCGGCACGCCTCTTCCAGACGCGAGGCGTGGCCATGGAGGGAGCCGCCGCCGCCCGGAAGAGATCCCGGCCGGAGACGGTCAACGGGGCCGCCGCCTGTGGGAAGCGCTCGAAAGGTGAGGCGTGGTGCTCCAATCTGTTCCGCCTCTCATGCGCCGCAGTTTTTTTTGCTGCTAGTGGTAGATGCTGGTTGTTTATGCCGTGTGCGAGATATGCGACTGGATCTGCGGGCAGCTATGTTCCTAGGGTTGGCTTGTTAAGTTTTTTTCCCGCGAGAATGAAGGAAGGGTTGTGTACTTGCGGTGGCGGCTATGCCATTGACGAGCGCACAATGAGATGAGCTCTGGCTGCTAGGGTTTAGAGTGGCAATAGTGGTTTCGTTTTAGTTCAAAATTGTTTCGTTTCGGGAAATTGTGGACTGTGGATTGATGGAATAACCACTCCCCTAGCTGATTTCGTAACCCAACATTTTTGCTATGATTGTCCTAACTTTGACTGTATATTTATATGCCTATTCCAAATTTCTAAACTGGATTAGTGGACTTTTAAGGCTAACATTGCTTTTGTGAAGATGGTCCAAAGGACATATCTATCGGAACGGAGGGGCTGGTGCCTCAAAATAAGATGTTTTTTTTCCCTATGTAAACACATGATCTTTTAATAAGAAATAAGTAGTTTCAGCCTTATCCACAACCTGAAAGCACACTAATGTATGATATTGTGTTTTGTGCTTACTGGTAGATATGGCATAAAGTCACACACTAATGTCTGTGACTCTGGTACAGCTGTTGCATGTAGGAGCTACACTGATCTAGTAAGGACTATGTGTCTCACAGCGAGCATGTTATCCCCATTGTTAAATAGTACAGTAGATATATCATGAAAGCTGAAAGTTGGAACAACTCATTATTATAATAATGAAAAGTTGCTTTATTGGTGATTTTTTTTCTCTCAAAAAGACCTTATGTTAGAAAAGAAAAATCAGTGGGAATATTTGGAAATTATGCACCTTTTCACTCTTGAATATGGATCAAACGGCAATGTGACAGCACCAATTCAATCAACAGGAAGAAACATGCAGACACATGGTGTACCATTATAGAATTTTGGAAGCCTATTGTTAAATCCCCTGTGTTTCAATTATTGTAACTACTATTTTCTGCAGGATAAGTGGGTAAATACCATGGAATATCATCTCTATCTTATAAAATTTTGTTTGTTCATAACATCCACGAGACAGAAATTCTATACATATGCTTACTTGATTAGAAGATCAGTAATGCAAACTTCTAACGCATGAGAAAATGTAATTAATTTTATGCAACAGAAACGGAGTCATTTCAAACTGGTCAATCAAGCAAATCGAAGCCTTGCACCAAGTTTTTCAGGTTATAATCTTAACCTACCCGAAATAATATCAGAATGGTAACATGCATTTTTCACTTTTTGTTACAGTTACAAATTAATTATATGTAAGTTTTATTTTGATTTAGAAGCCAAAAGTATTGTAAATTGTGATACATGAGCTACTCTTTTGCAGCAAACACTTTCTATTTCTGTGATTACTTTAGATGAATACAGTACTTGAAAGCGCTACGAATCAGTCCATGGTGATTATTTCCTCTAGGGCTAGGATGACTAGGGTAATTTCAATTTGGATCGAGTGGTAATATCAATTTAGCAATGGAAATATTCATGTGAGCAAAGTCTGTTTACACTTGTTATATCAATATATGTTTTTTTTCTTGTGGATCTTTATTGGTTCTTGAACATTCCTGTATATATGGTTTAGGTTAGGGTATGGCATTGAATAATTTGGTTATAATTCTCAGTCAAGTTCTTGCATACTTAAAATTGTTTTTTTTTGAGGAAGTGCCTACTTAAAATTGTTAGATGCAGCTCTGTAAATAATCTGTTTTCTTTGAATGTTGCAGTACCATTGGGTGCCCTTTTGGCGAGCGATGTCATTTTCTGCACTTTGTCCCTGGCGGATACCCGGCAGTTGCAAAAATGCTCAACCTAGGCAGCCCTGCCGTGTCTGCATCAGCAAGAGCTCCTGTGGACCATGCTCCTGTTGCTAACTCTCATCCAGGTTCGACAGGCAAGACACGTATGTGCACCAAGTACAACACCGCTGAAGGCTGCAAATTCGGTGATAAGTGCCATTTTGCCCATGGCGAGAGGGAACTTGGCAAGCCAGCTTACATGTCACATGAAGGCCCTCCAATGGGTGGTCGGTTTGGAAGCCGACCTGAACTGCCTCCACCAGTTTCCATGGGCCCTCCGGCAGGGAACTTTGGCGCCTCAGCTACTGCCAAGATCAGTGTTGATGCCTCGCTTGCCGGCGGCATTATTGGTAAGGGCGGGGTCAACACAAAGCAGATATGCCGGGTTACTGGTGTCAAGCTCTCGATTCGCGACCATGAATCAGATCCGAACCTGAAGAACATTGAGCTGGAAGGCAATTTCGACCAGATCAAGCAAGCCAGCAACATGGTGAGCGATCTCATTGCCACCATTAGTGCCAGCATGCCCCCAAAAAACCCTGTGCCAGCAGGAGGCCGAGGGGGTGCCTCGGGTGGCAGGACCAACTACAAGACGAAGCTATGCGAGAACTTCGTGAAGGGTACCTGCACATTTGGCGAGCGGTGTCACTTTGCCCATGGTGAGAACGAGCAGCGGAGAGGTGCTGCTTGAGAGATGAGGTGCTCTGGGCATGAGCCTCCGCTGGAGAGCTGAGGTGCTCTAGGCATGAGCTGTACATGCATTTTGGGCGGGCGACCTGTATCGGCTGCCAATTTGCTACTGTTACTATTCTCTTTGCAGCGTTAGGCACTTAGACTGTTGTATTGCGATTTCAATGGATTATTATGCTCTAGTTTTCAGCTTTTTGAGATATATTTGAGAAGGTATTGCTAATCTGTCATGCCCGTGTATCATTTTTGTTGGTCAATTAGCAGCTGCTCAAACGTTCTGTCCATAGTTCGTTTCTTTTCCGCAAACGTTGTGTGCTTCAAAAATTATCAAAAGTATTTGAGGTTGGAATAAGTATATGGAGCCTCAAATACATAAAAATATCGGGCGATTTCGATTTCCTTCTCGGCTATTCCCACGATTTCATTTCCACGTTGCCTTGCAGCAGCAGCTCACCACTCACCACCAGTCCACAACCACCGCGGCGGTAAACTGTAGCTCGTTCGGCATGGCGGCCGCCGTGGCGCTGACCCCGGCCTCTCCTGCGCTCCTCCCCTCCTACCGCGGCCGGCGCGATGGCCGGGTGCGCCTCTCGCCTCGCCGCCCCCGCTACTCCGCGGGGTGCTGCAGGGCCACGGCGCAGACCTTCCAGGGGGGTGCCGCTTCCAGCTACGCCCGCGAGATGGAGCGCCTCTCCGCCAAGGAGTCCCTCCTCCTAGCCGTGAGCTCTCCCTCTCCCCCGTCTCTTCTCAGTCTCTCGCCTAGTACTTCCTGAGTTCCTGACCTTCCCACGAGATGGTGCCTTCGGGAACCTCCGGTTCCTTTCTAAGCGAAATGATTGGTCAGGAGTCAGGCATCCAGGCGTACTGGTCCTTGCAATCGTGTTCCACTGCTCTGCCAAATTGGAGGCGCCAGTGTCGCTTTCCAAACCTGCAGTATTCATCCAAGTTTCCGTACAAAATTTTGCCCACACTCAACAATTAGGAAAGGATAGTGTCCATATTTGTGTGTTGATTTGTGAAATTACAGTTGAGTCAACAATACTCTTAGTTGGCACTGAGCTTTCAAGCTATTCTCAACTAGGGTATGTGAAAACTATCAATTTCAGTTTAAAGATGCTGGGGGATTCGAGGCCTTGGTTAGCGGTAAAACCACGGAGATGCAAAGGATTGATGTCAACGAGCGAATCGTTGGACTTGAACGGCTGAACCCCACACCACGCCCCACCACGTAAGTTACAGCTAAAAATAGATGTATTATCCTTCAGCTTATTTGAAATACTTTTCAGAACTACACTACGCACTAAGATAGATGGACTTGCTTTATTTCTGACTGAAAAAGCTTTATTCTGTAAGCACAGTACATTGGCCTGGATTTCATAACATCTGTTCACTTTGCAGATCACCCTTCTTGGAAGGTCGATGGAACTTTGAATGGTTTGGTGACAGCAGTCCGGGAGCATTTGCAGCCCGACTTTTGTTTGAGTATGTCCCTGTCATTGCTTGCAGCTTGCTTGGTGCAAGCCATAACTTCACTTGATGTTTAGTTTAAGTCAAGATTCTCCTAGCTTATTTTCATAGCAAGTTTGTTCTATTTTCTAGGAGATCGCCTACAACTGTTGCACACTTTATGGGACTTGATGTGTTGATCAAGGATGGATACTCCAAACTCTCATCTAACCTCAAGTTCTTAAATACGGTAATGCCAGAAGATGTAGAAGGGTCCTTATTTTTATTTTTCTTAAGATTATTCATTCTAGGCCATTTATGTTCATGTTTGGTTAGTAGCTCTCACAAGATGCAAGGTTGATCTTTTTTCAATATGCCATTATTTGTCTAAATTTGTTAGTAATAGGTTGCATGGAAAAGCTTAAAAAATCTGAGAATACTCAGCATGCTGTTAGTATCTGCATTATCGTGAATCTGAGTATTTCTGTATAGTTGGGGATCACTTTATCGTTGCACCCATGTTCACAATGGCATTAGCAATGTTTTTTCCTGTTTCCAGATACAAAGCAAGTTCTTACTGACTACTCAGTTGTCAGTCGAGGGCCCCATCAGGATGAAAGAGGAATATGTTGAGGGCCTTATAGAGATCCCCAAAATTAGCGAAGAAACGCTGCCTGAACAATTGAAGGGCTTGCTTGGGCAAACTGCAGGAGCTCTACAACAACTTCCTAGCCCTATAAGGGATGCTGTTGCAGAGGGGCTTAAATTACCACTTAGTAAGTACACATGGCTTTATTGTATAATCACTCTTGTATCAATATGCTGGTCTAGAATACAATCATTGTTGGAATTATATACATTAGGCACACATGCTTCCAGTTTATTAGGACCTTCTGCCTGCTCAAATAAAGCAATTGCCAATTTTGTTACAGGCATCTTTTTGTCAAGGAAATCTTGCCCACTTACTTATGGAGGAATCTGCTTTTCTATTCCATTTCGCTCAAATTTGAAAAAAAACTTTCTCTACTTTAAACAGTGACAGCTGGGGAATGCGTCCATGGCTAATGGCCAGGGTTTAGGAAACTGGAAGCAGCCCCAATTTTTTTTTCTCGAACACACAGGAGAACTGCGCATCTTTGTATTAAGAGAGAAAGAGTGGCCCAGTTACAAAACCATAGTCTCTCACCCTGGGCCGGAATGAGAGAAATGCCATCTGACCATGAGATCTTACAGGAAAAAAAGGAAAAAAGTGAGACCAGACCCTTGCTAAGCCACACTCTAGACCACAATCTTAGCTAGATCCAGGGCGATCAGGCCCTTGGCCCCAGCCAGCTGCCACAAATGAGCTTCGTCTTTGAAGGCACGAATGGCTCCCTGAATGCAGGGGCTACAGCCTTCAAAAACACAAGCGTTGCGATGTTTCCAAATGATCCATGACCCCAAAATGATAAGGAGTTAAAGCCTTTCTTTTGTTCCTTCTGCACTTTCCTCAAGGACTTTCCCCACCACTCCGAAAAAGAAGCAGCCCCAAAATTGGAGACAAAGCCAGTTGATTCTAAGGTCATAGGGCGCGCGGGGGTTTGTATAGGGGTACACAGAGAGCCCAAAGGGCCAGCCAGCCTGGAGGTGGCGCATAAGTCTAGGAGACAGTCAAAGAAGGTAATTAATTATAACAATTTGTCCTTTTGAACATAGACTAAATGCGATTATGAACTTATTGTTGAATTTTAAAAGTGAATTAGGGGACCATGCTCCACTGAAACTGTTACAATAAAAAACAGACTTTGTTTGATTTACTTTCTGTTTCTACTACCCAGTTTTGGAATCCTGTTTATGACACATCTGTTTCCTTCTATTTTCTTGCAATATTTAGCTGACACGGAACAGTTATTTCATGCACACTTGATTGACCTGGCCATCTCGGATTTGAGATTCAGGGCTTTAGCCCGTGTTCGAAAAAAAAATGTTGGATTTGAGATTGGATTATAGTGGGTCAGCATAGTTACATTAGTTTTCATTTCATCATGGCATGCACATTCTTTCAGTTATGTAGTTACGTTACATACTTACATTACATGCCCTTTTTCAATTATAGGCGGAACGTTCCAACGCTTATTCATGATCTCTTACTTGGATGAAGAAATACTGGTACGTTTCTTTAATGGTTGTGGTGGTAACGAAGTCTTATGTACTGATATTTACTGTTATCTATGCACTGTCACATTCAAGAGGCCGTGTTGGCTAATGTACCATTTTCTTAAAGAAAAGAAAAAACAGAAAATGGGATTATTTTCTTCAATAAGGATATAGAGACAGACATTTAATTGAAGGCTAATGGGCTGATGGCCAACTGAGTCAGAATGCCGTAAAGGATTATTGTTGTCATTGTTCACAGTTGAAATGCAGCGCCTTAATTCTCTTAACTATGTATACAACATGCCTTTAGGAGAATGATATCCACAACAACTAACAGAAGGAGAAATGGTTTGGACACACATACATGTCTGTTTTTCCTTCAGCCATGGATAAGATGCTTGCAATTATTTTCCTTTTAGCTGAACCGTCATTGTTTCTCTTATCCTTCTGGTGTAAACTGTCCCTGTCACCATCATTATCCACCCGATTTCTGGGGACAACTTTTTCCCCGAAAACTTTGATTTGGATGTTTGTTCGCCCATGCTGCAAGAGTACAAAAATGGATGATTAAAATCTCTTGCTGTTTACCTTGAATATTTCTCAATTATGAAAAAGGGTTTAGATCTTCTCATGGTTGTCCTGTCATCTTTTTCAGATTATCAGAGATGCTGCTGGAGCACCTGATGTCTTAACCAGACTGGAGGGGCCACAACCGAATCCAATTGATGGCACAGCAGATGCAGTGATATCAGAATATGAAAGCTAATGCCTCAGCACTAACTGAAAACTCCACGCATAGCTCTTGTTTATTTGTTTCTTTTTTGTCATTTTCTGAGTCTTACGCCTGCACATACAAGGTCCAGTGCGCGTTGACAAACACTTGAATATTCTTACTCATGTTCCTTTCAGCTATACTAAGTGCAAGTAACTCTAAATGGCCGTCAGTAGTTCATGAAGTAAAATGTTAAATTTCAGTTTACAGGAGTTTCGTATCCACATTTGACAAATCAGCTGCGTCGTTATATATCTACTGACTACTGAAGGATTCCAAGCTACGAGCTGGATACTACTGAATACTAGTGTGCACAGCAAAATGCCAGTTTTTCCTAGTCCAATTGTGATGTACTGATGTAAAGGCTGTTGTGCTCTCATCAGCAGGGCAGCTGTGAATCAGCAGTGGGGACGGTAGCAACAACTCCGTTGAAAGTTGAAACCATCCTGTGTAAAAGAATCAAAGGAAAACTCATCCTGTTTAATCAACAGCAAACGGTCAGTTCGAAAGAATGCCGCAGAGCAAGATACGAATTTGTACATTCAGTTTCTTGTGGACATTTTGGTTTTGCTCTCTGATTCTGAGAACGTGCGGGCCAAGTTTGGGCCTGTTTAGTTCGGTGAGAAAGTTTGCGAAATTTACTGTAGCAATTTTAAACCGAAGATTAGGAGGACTAAACATGATCTAATTATAAAACTAATTAAATGGATGGACGGAAAATCACGAGACAAATCTATTAAGTCTAATTAATCCGTCATTAGAGATTGTTTACTGTAGCACGACGTTGTCTAATCATGGCCTAATTAGACTCATTAGATTCGTCTCGCGAAGTTACCCAGGGGTTATGAAATGGGTTTTGTCATTAATCTACATTTAATACCCTTAATTAGTGTCCTAACATTTAATGTGAATAGTGAAAAATTGTGAAACTTTTCTCAACTAAACAGGGCCTCACTTCTTCCAAAAAGTAGTGAATCAAAACACGTCTCAAAATATTCAAAGAAATTAACCAAATGGCATCGCATTCTATACGATAAAAAAACACCTTGGATCATAGAGGAACAAATAAACAGAGGAAATGTATGCCTGGTAACAATTTATCTTTGCAAACTGAGCAAACTCGAGATTAGAGAGGAACAAACGAACAGAGGAAATGCATGTCTGATAACGATTTATCTTTGCAAACTGAGCAAACTCGAGATCTTCATCTCATAACCACGAATTCTTATGTAATGCAGGGACAAAGTGACAGATCAAGAGGTTTGGAAAAAAACGCCCAGCTCCAGCGCATGCAACTGATCAGGGACTGGATCCGGACTCCATGTCGCAGGAGCTGAAGAGGAAATCCTCAAGGCCCTGGAAGAACATGTCGTTGTAGCCGTCCAACTCGAGCGCGCGCAGGAACCCTCCTCCTTCGTCACCCGACGACGTCTCGGCCTCATCCTTCACCTTGAACTCACTCGCAGCCGCAGGGCCGGCGCCGGCGCCGGCGCAGGAGCCCTCGCCGCGCGCCGAGTCGCACGAGTCCGCAGGAGGTGGGGACGAGGACGCCTCCTCGGTGGACGTTGCCGCGCCGGAGCCGTTCGGGGAGGGCATCCCGGTGAGCCGCTGGACGAGCTCGCGGAAGTGCCGGGCCTCCGTCTTGATGACCTCCGGCGCCAGGACGTGGATGATCCTGATCTTCCGCGGCGGCGCCTTCGCGATGGAGCGGGAGAGCCTGTGCGCGGACGTCGCGGGAGACGAGGACGCTGAGCCACGGGACGGGAGCTTCGCGGCGTGCTTCATCGCGCCGCCAGAGAGTGGTGTGTTCGCGAGGCTCGCCTGCCGAGAGAGACGCGAGGAAGGAGATGGAGGTTACCAGTGGAGAGGAAGCTGATCAAGGGAGGCGGTTTATATAGACGGTCCGGTGGTTTGGAGCCGTTGGATCTCCGGTGGGTGGGCTCTGCTGATGCATCAAGTGCCACCGTCTGATCAGCAATCCAATGGTTGATATTGGATTGTGCCATAGTTAATGTTTATGCTCATGCAATGATGTAGGATACACAAATTTAATGGTTGTAGTCATATTCGATATCCAGGCGAGATTGCCGATTCATATCATGTACACTGATTAACTACCTAGGAATGGCTACATGCTGCAACCTCTGCTCATGTATCTAGCGAGCCGTTTGATCACCAATCCGATGTAGCTAGATATTGGTTTATGGCATGATTAATGCTTATGCACAAATTCATTTATTGTGATCAAATTTGATATCAAGGGAGATTGTTGGTTCAATGGTTCATATCAACTGTCTATACGGGAACCTTTGCTGATGCATGCAACGCAGCCATTTAATCGGCAATCCAACGCCGATATTGATTTGTGCCATAATTAATGATTATGCTCATGAAATGATATGTAGTATATAGAAATTTTGATGATTGCGGTCCATATTTCATATGCATGTGAGATTCCCTATTAATATCCATGTAACTGATTAAACTGTCTAGGAATAGCCATAAAGGTATGGCGCTGTTGCAAATGGTGATATTTTTATTTTATTTTATTTTGAAAACTATAAGCTTTTTTTTATGAAAACCCATGTGAAATTCCAAACCTCTTTATTTTGGTACATTATGCCGTTCAAACCTATTTAGTTTGTTTTTTAAGAAATTATATGCTATCGAAAATATCTCTATTAATTATCAAGTGTGTACGAGCAAATTAAAAGAAGATATTTAATTGGCTGACCAAGATTTTAATTAATTTCTTGTTTGATAAAAGTGAACATGTCAATTCCATTGGTTTCGCATAGGTATCAATTTGACATATAGAAATATCTTCATAGTATAGAAGCGACTACTGATAAAGTCATAAACGAGATGACAAGGACCTCTCAAGTTGGAAAGTTGGGCATTGCAACACATGCATGTACACTTGTTTTCCAGAGGTGATTAACTTTTAAGACCGTACTTGCCATCCCTATCTTTGTTTGCTCATCCGGCCTCGTCTATATATCATCCATATATATGTGCGCAGAGCTGTCCTAGCTTCCTGTGGACCTTTCATGCCGTTGAAAAGTTGAGGCGTCTATGCATGGGATTGAAGTTGAGTATATACAAGGCTGAATCCTTGAACAGGAACTGCTTTTAGTTTAGGAGTCAACTTGATTAGGTGCCAACTAGTCGGCCCTGATCGCCTCGCTATTATTCTGTGAATCGATCATCCCCTCTAGCCATTCTTGTAATAACTCGAATAGAAAGTTTGCCCTACCTGTCAAATTCCGGCAACTAGGCGATTGGATGGAACTAAAGCTCCCCAGTATCCAAATTCAGACAGCATGGTTTTAAGGAGATTAGGACCTTGAAAGCATGGCTTCAACCACCACCAATAGGGGGCTGTTTGTTCGATCATATGGTTGTCACATGGCGGACTTCAGCTTGGTTGCCTGGCGGGTTGGTAACTTTTTTTAGGTAGCTAGTCCATGAATCCGAGTATCAGAGTATGTGTCGATGACTTCTTCATGGCATGGTACTGAATCCCCAAGGCGGACGTGTCAACTACTAGGTCTACACACGGATCCGTGTTGTTTGCTACGAAACGGGAAAGGAAAGCGAAGCCAATAAGCAAGGTTTCATACGTGCGTGTCATGTGTCTCGGATACACACACAAAATTAAAGCACCCCGCGGGCCGGGAACTCTTCAAGAGGTATGGTGACCAATTAATGATCCCATATCGCTCTTTAGGTCTTTTTAGTTCGTGAGTTCAAACTTGCAAACTTGTAGCAATTTTAAACCCAAGATTAGAAGGCCTAAACATGATTTAATTATAAAACTAATTACACGGATGGACGGAAAATCGCGAGACGAATCTATTAAGCCTAATTAATCCGTCATTAGAGATTGTTTACTGTAGCACGACATTGTCTAATCATGGCCTAATTAGGCTCATTAGATTCGTCTCGCAAAGTTACCTAGTCGATCAGTTGGTTACTGGATGCGCGTGCAGTTGAAAATAATTAAACACAACTGCCCGTCAAGAAAATTTGTGGATCCCATATATATCAGAGAGCACGCATCAAGGTTCCATTGGCTATCTATCAGTGTTGGAAAAGAAAATTCTTGTCGACTGACCTGCGTGTGAGTTATCAGTACTAGCTGATAGTAGGACTATAAAAGATCGAGATCGCGACTTCATTTTTTTTTCTTTTTCTCGTTAAGTTGGTGTTGCTGTCGACGTGACAGGGCCCCGTGTGCAACTGGGAATTAACTAGCAGATCGATGCTCCTGCAGCGGTGGTGGTTATGGAGTAAACTATGGTTCATGTCGATCGATTCTCAGGTGGTATTGGCAATGGCATCCGGTCGGCACGGCAGGCCTCAGCTTTCTTTGTTACCGGAAACAGCTCGGAGCCACGGCCCACGGACTACCGCAACCAACCCGCCCGTCTCCAGTTTCCCCATGCTTCGTTTTCACTTTTCAGGCTTTCAAAGAGCTACCGCTGCTGCTGTGCATGAACGTGTGCGCTGACTTTGGAATTAATTGCGGTATGTTTCAGAGCACTGTTTGTCGTACAGCAACTGGGATGTTTGTGCTGCAGGTTCATCGGTAGCTAACTTCGGGAGCTTAAGTCAGGCCCTGTTTAATTCCCCCAACTTTCCATTCTCTTTTCACCTCGAGAACCGTGTCAGTTCATTTCTTCTCTCTGTGCACGCGACCCAATGCATAAACTTTTCACCACTTTTCACCCTTTCATCCCAATTAAACAGGCCCTCAGTCACATGCCATTTGGGTGAGCACGGCAAGCTGTCTGCTGATTTCAGGACTGTCAGTCGTCGATCTCACTCATGGCAGCAAGACCTTAATTGTTCTCCATGCTTTTGGCTAGGTTGAGCAGTTGCGAACTTGCAATTGCTTGCACACCATTATATTTTTAATCATAAAAGCCAAATTTCTTTATGTAAAATCCGGCCCCTGGTGTCGACTGTTGACAATGGATTTAGAAACAAAAATTCGCCTAGTAACTTCCGATATAGTTAGTATCTGTCACCACTCTCATTTAACTGGACGTTCAAATGAACAGCCTGCAAGTTTTATACCAAGGAAGCATCCAAATGGTTTCTGCTCTCTTTTACAATAGGCGACTACTCCAGGTCCAGCTTATTGCGGCCCGGAGAGCTGGGAGGGTCACGCGGTTGGGGTCGTGGTCCGGCGACTTTTTCCCGTCGCGCTCGCGCCGAGCGTGTGCGTACGGTGGGCGCGCGAGGCTGGAGCAGGTCGAGGTCGCTCGCTCGCTCTCACTTGGGGCTTGGCTGGCATAGCACGGGCAGGCAAGGCAACCTGGCCCCGCCGATGATGCGAGGCGGCCGGCCGGCCGTTGGGATGCCACGCGACCCGACCTCTTTCCCGTGCTGCCGCCTGCCCCTGCCCTGGTGGTGTGAGCACGCACTGGGCAGAGGAGAGGCACGCACAGCTCCGGCCAGCTCGCGACGCGCCCGCACGGCACGGCCGATCGCGTCTGTCTCTCGCGGCCCCGTGCGCCCGTGCTGAGACGGAGGCGTGGAATAAATGAACAATCTGCCGCGCGTGTGTCGGTGTGTGTGACTTGTGCGTGACCGTGAGCGATGATGGTGGGCTGAGACGAGGTGCGGCCCGTACGGGAGGAGGGGGAGTGGTTGAGATTCCTGGAACGGCCCAAAGCTCGTGTTTGGGTATCCCAAGGAGGATGGAATTTATTTATATTCTAGCCAGTTTTAATCTAAAAATTTTATAAACATCTCATGAACTAAAATTTCAAAATGTAGCAAACAAATATAGTTTAACATCCCCTAAAAAATAGCCAACAAAGTGAACAAAATGGCTACGCACGCAAACAAAATTATCCTACATGGAGAATAAGCACATCCACCACGTGAGTCAAGTATTCTTATAGGGGAACAAAATATGTCTACATAGTGGAAAAGCTGGTATATCAAGTGAATAGTAATCACCAAAACATTCAAATTCTAAGTTTGTGCACATATAATTATAAGAATGAAGATAAATGGAATGAGTTATAGAATAGGGTAAAGCATTAACGAAAAATTGAATAAGGAAATAAGCAAAAAGGTAAAGCAAACAACTAGTAGAAAAGGAAAATGAACATAACAATAGAAAAGTAACGGAAGGAAAAAAAACGGAACTAGAAAATAGTGAACGGAATAACTAACGGAAGAAACAAAAAAGAAAACTGAAAGGAAGAAAAAGGGAAACGAAAAGGAAAACATCCGACGAAACAGAAGAAAAAAATTGACGAGGCACGAAGCGCCGCTCCGCACGGGAACTTGGGCTTGGGTGCGATGTTGGCCTGCAAGAAACGTAAAATGGCAATATCAGAATGTGTATTGGGCCTAATCCACTGGCCCACAAGAAGTTTGTGCGCGCCCATCACGAATTCACGATCGGTTGGTAGGTTCCCACACGCGTGCGTCTTCCACCTCCGAATCCAACCAATACCACCTCCGAATCCAATCCTCGGGGCCAAAAAAAAAAAAAACGGAAAAAGCGTCGACCTTACCTTCAGAATTGAACCCCCCTTGAAACCTTGCCTGTGTGAACGCGAACGGACTCGGCCATGCATAACGGGCATGCGGAAGCTTCCTTCCGTGCCACGAATTCACAAACCGTGCGGGATAAGGAACCGCGCTGCGCTCCGTGGCCCGTCCGCCCGTGTGTGTGATTTGTGGGTGACTATGAGCGTTGATGCTGGCCTGGTGGGCTGCACGGATATACGGCCCGCAGGGGATGAGGGGGAGTGGTTGAGATACGTGGAATGGCTGTGCGCCTGTGCTTGCCTTTTTTTTATTTAATGTTTTGCAGAAATAATAGCCCTAATAAAAAGATTGCAAAACCAAACCTCCACAGCCAATTGAAATGACTATCTCAAAAAATATAACTTCTCCACATGATCTCCTATGGAGATCAAATTTATATGAAAATTATAGGTCCTGACGAGATCTACAACTTCATAGTTTATGATGTTTTCATTTAAAGTTATTTTGATGCCGAAAGAATCGTTATAGTACTCAGATCTGATATAGTCAAACGTTGTATTGATTCTTTGTGCACCAAAACGGTATCATGCCAAAAAAATATAAAAAATAGAAAAATAGCTTGCCAACGTCAGTTTCAAATAAAAAATGTAAAAAAATCGCTTGCTGAGGTCGGGGGTCCGGCGGAGTCAACGCTTCTCCTTCACCTCTTTCTTCTTTTCCTTCCGTTTCATGGGCTACACTAGTTTAGGAACGACAAAACAACATGAATGTATTTAAGCCCATAATTCCCTTCGCAGCCCAAATCTGGGTCCCTTCTCCACGAGTCCACACCAAAAGGAGAACACATGATAACAGAAGGCATCCAATCCAACCTGTGCCGCCTCAAATCAAAATTAAATCCACGACGCAGCAGTTGTTTATAGCACAGGTGGCGATCCCATCACGATCATTGATTCACATCCGGAACCTAACTACCAGAGCAAGCCCGCCTCAAAATCAAATCATGGGCCACAAAAAAAAGAACCGGAAGTGATAAAAAAAAAGAACCGGAAGACGAGTTGGTTTTTCTGTAACCGACCATATGCACCGCTATAGCCCCTGAATGTAATATTGGGCCTAATCTACGCTGTTGGCCCACACAAAGTTTGTGCGCCCATGACGAATTCACAATCCGTTGGTTTGGTTCCCATCCGCGCCGGCGCGTCTTCCGGAATTTTTTTTTGTTTTAATATTCTTTTTACGATTTTTCAAAAACAACTCACGGGTGACCCAACCGCCGTATCATATAGCTGCCGCCAAATGATACGGCGGTAAGTCCCCGTAACCGCCAAATCAAAGGGCGGCAAGAAAAACCGCCAAATGAAACGGCGGTTTGACACTGTAGCACCACAACCGCCAAACCATTCGGCGGTTGCTACAGTCAGCCATTAATAATATTTGTTGGTCGGGCACTGGGCACTGGCTGCCATTTACCGTCAGCCATTAATATTGGTTGGTCGCTGCTGGGCACTGGTTTCCGCGTGCTCCTAGGTAGGATGGAAATATGAAAGTGGAATCCGAATTATCCGATATCCGTATCTACTAAAATGTAAATATGGATATCCGTATTCGTATTCGAATTTAATGTGATACTAAAATAGATACATCCGAATTCGTTTTTCGTCGACTTTCTCTATCCGGTTCCACATCCATATTCGACAATATCCGACACTATTCGTATCCGACATTATTTCATGATAAATGTATATACTTATTTATTAAATATATTCATGTTTTTATGTATATATTTCATGTTATAAAATATATTTATTTTATATACAAAAGTATTTAATAAAAACATGATTAGATTCGAATTTCGGATGTATAGTGTCGGATATTGTCGAACAACAAAAGAGCACCGAACAACAGAGCTACAAAAGGCATCCAATCCAACCGAGGCCGCCTCAAAATTAAATCCACGAGGCAGCAGCGATCCAACACAGCTTGCGATCCGATCCCACAAGCTACGCGGCATGCTAATTGCTAACCACATTGCTACACGTCACGTTGTTAAAAATGCAAATCCCATAGCATCCGGAGAATAGAAAACACCCCGTCCCAATGTGGCAATGTCCCGTCACGAGTTCACGATGGGTTTCCCATCCGGACCCGACGCCTCCTCCGCCCCCGTATCCAACCGAAGCAAAGGCCACCTCAAAATTGAATCCACAGGCAAAAAAACAGAAACCCCCGGAAAAGTTACAGCTGGCGATTCCATCACAACCGGAACCGGCGCGTCCTCCGATCCGCATCCATCCAAAGGAAGGCTGCCTCAAAATCAAATCCACGGCCCACCAAAAAGAGAACCGGAAAACGCGTCGGTTTCCGTAACCGACCTAGCCCTGCAAAACTTTGCCTATCTGAACGCACAGGCGCGCGCCGAAGCTTCCTTCCCTACCACTACCACGAATTCAAACACCGTGCGGGATAAGGAACCGCCCCGAACCGACTATCCTCGACTCCTCTTCATGATCGATCTCCTCGGCCACTATAAAAACGCCCTCCTCGACCAACACCGGCCACCCACACGGCCACACCCCAGCGGCGCAGCTTGAGAAACGCGGCACGTACGGCCACGCGCTCCAACCTAGTTCCTCGCGTGCGCGCGATGGCGGCCACGGACGACGTCGCCGCCGCCGTGGCGCCCGACTTCCTCGACCTCGGCTTCAACATCGACGACTTCGACTTCGACCAGGCCGCCGATGACCTCGACCTTGACCTGGCCGCCGATGAGTTTTGCGACGCTTACTCCGCCTTTGTTGCCAACGCAGATACTGCTAATAAGAGGGTCGGCGGTGGCGCTGCCATTGGCGGGTGGCTCGCGGGGGCGGGGCTGTGCGGCGACGACCGCGAGGGGAGCAGGGAGGGGTCGCCGGAGTCCGGCGTCACGGACGGGCCCCTGGCCGGAGACGAGGCCATGTCGGCGTACGTGGCCGAGCTGGAGCGGTTCCTGATGGACGACGGAGACGGCGTGGAGGAGGCGTCCTGCTTCTGCCCCCGCGGCGGCGGCGGCGACGGCGACCAGGTGAAGGAGCTCATTAGTGCCGACGACTTCTTCACTGATCTGCTTGCCAGCGATTCAAATAATAATGGCATCGTCACGGCGACGACGGCCGGTACACTCCGTAATGGAGAGGACGAGAATGGCGGCGGCGATGTTCTTGCTGCGCGAGAGGAGGACGACTCCACCTCGAGGAAGCGCGCAAGGTACGAGTGATTTTAAATAGATTCCATGAATCTTTTGCATGTGCAGTTCACTACTGATTCCACATCATGATTCATGAAGTTTTATTTCAAAATCTGGCCGATGCTAGAAATGAATGCAAACGAATATTGTAAATATATATACTATAATAGGGACTAGGGAGCAGTTAGTTTTAGACAAATCTTATCGATCGATCAATGGAAAATTGTTTGTAGAAATTACTCCTTTTTTCATATGATGCAGTAGAACAAAAAGGATGGTGTATTCGGCTTAGTACTGTTTTCCATATCTTCTTCATTAGAAGCCTTGCTTATTGAATTGAATCTATGTGCTGCTCATGTTAATCTTAGGCACAAGATCAAGGGCACAAACTTGATGCCATGGTGGGGAGAGCTTGAGGTGACGAGGAGGCATCTTGCTCGGATCCAAGTGCCGGCGCCTTGGCCACCAGCTACGGCTGTTCTCCTGTGCTGCATGTAGCCTGATGGCTCATCTCACTTGATCTTGTGGAGATGTCAATGCTTTGATCGTGTTTCGTGTGTGTGACCATAATCACCTGGCCTGTTTGGAGCAAGCAGTGATGGTTCCAGATTCCATCTGAGCATCCAAGTCTGGACCAATACCAGCAAATTAAAAGCCCTGGGAAGGTAAATTAAACCAGATTGGCAGAACACTGGTTAGGGTGAAAGGGAGTAATGAACTAGGCATTCTTATAACCACATTCCCATTCAGTTAACAGCAGGGGCTGGACTCAATGCACAAGCCGTTTCCGCCATGAGCTGAAGTAACACAAGCGTCAGGGCTGCTCAGGTGGGACAACTACAACCCTTAGCAAAACTTGAGAAAGCTTTTTTCAGATAATGAACACAGCTCGAAATCTTTTCTTCAAATTTGTCGTCTCCAAAGATCAAGATTAACATCTATTAACTGGCCCAATTAAGCCTACTCAAGTAACCAGGAACTTCGTCTAGTGATTCTTGATCACTTCCTCATCTGCTCCCTGAAAATGTCATCAAGCTTATTCAGACATGTGAAAGGTGTGGCTTTAAGAAACCATGAAAAATGGAACATGCAATCTGTTTTAAAGCTTCGCCTATTAATTAGTTATTTGGCTAGTGCTAACAAAGGAAGACAACACCAAGTCGTCATAAAGTAAAGGATGACATTTAGACAAGCTGAGATAATTTCCCCCACACTGGAAGAAAACATGCTACTACAATTTAAACTAAGAGTGAATTTCACCGTGGGTCCATAAACTTTTCTCAAAGTCCCATCTAGGTCCACCAACTAAAAAACCGGTCACCTAGGTCCCCGATCTATTAAAGAGTGATTGCGGAGGTCCATGAGCGTCTACGGATGCACATTTCACCTACGTGGCGATGCCAGTGGGACAACAAATTGCAAAAGTAACCCCTCTTTGTATCCAGCGCTCTTCCCTTCTTCTCCCACACGCGCGTAGAAGCCGTTGTCAGCCAAGCTCCTGCGCCGCCCCGTCGTCGCCGCCGCCGGCCATGGCTTTCGGGCCGCGCCGCCGTTACTGGCCAGACGTTGCTGCCGCTCCTCTTTCCCTCGCCCTTGTTGCTTTAAGCTCACCAGAGAGGGAGCAGCGGCACCCGGGTCTCCTCGACCTTAGCGGCGAGCGCGACACAGGCGACGACAGCAAGGCGCACCATCCATGGCCGGTCCCGAGCCGTAACGCGCCACCAGCGAGAAAAGCAGCGGTCGAGGTAGGTGGCGGCGAGCGAGTCCATGAGCGTCGAGAAGCCCAGCCACGCCGCCGTGCGGCACACCCACTCGACCGCCGCCTCCCGCCTCGTCGCGCAGCCGTACCCGTCCTCTCCCTCCGTCACCCGCTCCCCCACCACCGCCGCCCCCTCTGTGGCACTGAGCGCCTCGAACAACATCGACAGGTCGTCTTCAAGAGCAACCGTTGGCCACTGCTGCCCGTGCTGAACCAGGCCGCGCCGCCCAAGCCTGCCGGCCATGCCATATATCCCCAACCAGGTCGTCCTGGCCCGCCGGAGCAAAGATGGAGAGAAGGGACATGATGAGAGCAAGAGAGTAAAAAAAATAAGAGATAGAGGGGATTTTTTGCAATTTGTTGCCCCACTGGCATCGCCACGTAGGCAAAATGTGCCTCCGTGGACGTCCATGGACTTCCACCCTCACCCTTTAATAGTTTATGGACCTAGATGACCATTTTTTTAGTTGATGGACCTAGATGGGATTTTGGGAAAAGTTTACGGACCCACAATGTAATTCACTCTTATACAAAAAAGGAACTCGATTTGTTTTTCAGTATACATACACATTTCCATCTCAATGCTAAGAAATTATATGAATGTCTGAGTCTGTCAGTTGTACACACATGCATGAATTCGATTTGTTTTTCAGTCTCAGTCTGTCAATCATACACACACACACGCCTCCGGAAGTTAAATTTCCACTACAAAATTCAAAATTCGACTAATTTTGTTTAAAAAACCTAAGCACTGTTGGCCCCTACTAACAAGCAAAAATTCGAGTTTCTTCGCCCCCTGTAAACATGATCTTAATTCCATCACTAGCTGATATGGACCAAAAGCTTTACAACGCATAATTGCGCAAATGGTCAATGCACTAGGGAAAATTTTGATCGGTGATACCTCCAAGGCTCCAACGATGCGGGTTTCCCAGATGGCTAGTACAGTACATGCAGTATATGCAATTTTGTGCTTAACCAATGTAACCATTGGGCTCCTCTAAAAATAGAAAATGTAGCCGTTGGGGCTCGGCGTTCGTGGCTAGCAGTAATGTTATCAGCCTCTAAATACTACTGGCTCCATGGATTAATCCCCTCCCTATATGTGTAACGGCCTTTCATCCTATTTTTATCTCAGCTTTTTAAAATTTAATACTTGAGCAAGCTAAACTTAGCCTTTTGTTTGCCGGCGTTCTCTCTTCTCATAGCTCTATAAGCAGAGTTCTTCCAACTTTCCAAGTCACCATGCAGTGGTCGTAACTGGTGGTAAAACAAATATGGAGGTTTCAACAGGGAAGTTGATCTTGATCTTGTTGGTCGTGCTGTTTGAAGGTTAGTTCTTCTAATCGGTTTCAACTACAAATTTTATTTTTCAAATGCAACCATTATAGAAATATTACTACTCTGTGCATTAATATATAAAAGTTTCGTTGAAAAAATAATAAGTAAATAATATGGATTACCATTTTCTTGATTTCTTCAATGTTACGTAATTAATGGGGAAACCCCCTAACTAAACTAATTACAAAACTATGGGGGTGTTTAGATGTTGTTATGCATATTATTTTTATGCATTGGGTCGCGTGTCATAGAGAGAAAAAAGTGCATTGAGAAGCGCGTATTATGCAAAATGAGGAGAGATGGGGTGAACTAAACACCCCCTATGTTCATAAAAACTTCATGTCATAGGATTCTATCTTAGACAAATAGTAAGCATATCAAATTCAGTATGTTACTATGTTATTGGCACCTCTGAAGCTTCCATTGTTTTCCTTTCTAAAAATCTTAAGCTAAATAAGTGGGAGGTTAAATAGCTACACAATTTTTTTTTTCTTGCATGTCTTGTTTGGATTAATATTGATGTGTGTTCTGTATGTGCACGATCAAGATTCTGATGCATAGCCGATCTCTCCTCTCGACGCAGGATTCTTGGTCACGTCAGGAAATTCCTATGGTTATTCCTCTGACAAAACATCAGAAAAGTCCGGTGGTTATTCCTCTGACAAAACATCAGAAAAGTCCGGTGGCTATTCCTCTGACAAAACATCAGAAAAGGCCGATGGTGATGCCTCAAAGAAATCATCAGGAAAGGTCCCCTATGACTACTCAGCAAACATTGAGGCAAGTAGCAGCACATTCCACCGGGCAATCTTCCTGTTTGTGCAGCCGTTTTCGTTACCACGTATGGGCCGCGACTGACCGGCCCTGCTCTGTAACGCCGGTGCTTTCAGTGCATCAAGGAGCCGGAGAAGCCTCTATATGGCGGCGGCGTCATCAGCGGTGCCCCGGCCGGCGGCAAGAGCTCTGCCCCGATCAAGGGATCCGTCCTCAAGGTCGACCTCAAGAAGGACCACCACTACGCGCTCTCCGGTAATTGATCATTTCCTCCCCTGATCCTGATCTCCATTGAAGATTGAAGACAGTGTGGCTGAATGAGCGATGGCTGTGCGTGTGTTCCCAGCTTGGCTGAAGCTTTCCAAGGGTACCGGCGATATAAGCGCCGTGATCGTGTCGCCCGACGGCAAGTTCAACAACGCCGGCGCGATCGTGGCCCAGTCCGGCTGCTGGACCTTGCTCAAGGGTGGCGCCACCTCCTTCTCTGAAGGCAAGGGCGATCTCTTCTTCGAGGTAACGGGCCTGGGCAACAATGCCAGCAGAATCAGATGAGCGAGACGTGTACGTGGATGAGGAACTAATGGAGGTCAAAACTGCAGAGTAACTCAACAGGGCAGATCATGGCGGAGAGCATCGCCCTTCAGGGATTCAGCTTCGACGAATGGAATGCTCACCGCGATGAAGTTGTCACCAAGGTAATGCAACAATGCCGGGTTTCCATTCAATGGCAGTGGTGGAATCGCACCGGTCTCAACGAAATTGCAACGCAGGAGCGCAAGAAGAAGGTGAAGATCACGGTGGAGACGCCCGGCGGCAAGCCATTGCCGGAGGCGGAGCTGTCGGTGGAGTGGGTGGCCAAGGGCTTCCCCCTGGGCAACGCCATGACCAAGGAGATCCTGGATATCCCCGCGTACGAGGAGTGGTTCACGAAGCGGTTCAAGTGGGCGACGATGGAGAACGAGATGAAGTGGTACAGCACGGAGTACACGGAGGGGCACGAGGACTACACGGTGGCGGACAAGATGCTGGCGCTGGCGCAGAAGCACAACATCTCGCTGCGCGGCCACAACGTGTTCTGGGACGACGGCAGCCACCAGATGGACTGGGTGAGCAAGCTCGGCGCCGACGAGCTCAAGGCGGCCGTGGCGAAGCACCTCAAGAGCGTCGTCTCCCGCTACGCCGGCAAGGTGATCCACTGGGACGTGGTGAACGAGAACCTCCACTTCAGCTTCTTCGAGGACAAGTTCGGCAAGGACGCGTCCGGGGAGATCTTCAAGGAGGTGGCCAAGCTGGACGGCAAGGCCCTCCTCTTCATGAACGAGTTCAACACGATCGAGCAGCCGTGCGACATGGCGCCGCTGCCGACCAAGTACCTGGCCAAGCTCAAGCAGATCCAGTCCTACCCGGGCAACGAGGGGCTCAAGTACGGCATCGGCCTGGAGAGCCACTTCGACAAGCCCAACATCCCCTACATGAGAGGCTCCCTGGACACGCTGGCGGCGGCCAAGGTGCCCGTGTGGCTCACGGAGGTCGACGTCACCAAGGGGCCCAAGCAGGTGGAGTACCTGGAGGAGGTGATGAGGGAGGGGTTCGGCCACCCGGGCGTCAGGGGCATCGTCTTGTGGGCCGCATGGCACGCCAAGGGCTGCTACGTCATGTGCCTCACGGACAACCAGTTCAAGAACCTACCCGTCGGCGACGTCGTCGACAAGCTGCTGGAGGAGTGGAGGAAGGTGCCAGACAAGCCCAAGACGGACGCCAACGGCGTGTTCGAGGCCGAGCTCTTCCACGGCGAGTACAGCGTCACCGTCAAGCACCAGTCGCTCAAGGAGCCCATCGTGCAGACGGTGGACCTCGACTCCAAGTCGGAGGCCAAGATAACATGTTAAGCTTGCTTAAT
>CM014276.1:63883244-63907702 GCA_004135705.1 Alloteropsis semialata
GTTGACAGAGTTGCAACTTGAGTTGCAATACAATTGCAACTACTAGTTGCAACTAGACTTGCAGCTCAACTCTGTATGTGTTGCAACTCGAGTTACAACACATACAGAGTTGAGCTGCAAGTCTAGTTGTAACTAGTAGTTGCAATTGTATATGTTTCCGAGTTGCAATTGTATATGCTTTCGAGTTACAACTAACAAAAAATGCACAAAATATATCCATGTTGGATCTTGTTTTGTTAAGCACATTTTTGTGAGTAAGAAACAACAAACGGTTCACAGATCCGACTTACGGTTTAGGAGAAAAAATGAATTGAAATTTCGAGTCCAAAAGGATTCCATGCATGCATGCATGCAGGCTAATTCCAAATTTACGTGTCATCAAGTTTCTAAGCCTGCAATAATGTGTTTTACTGTGACTGCAATTGCCCTCCTACCAGTGTTGCAAATCCCTTGTTATCATATCAGCAGTGCAGACATGTTTCTATGTGTTTCACACACTGGATACAACTATTACCTTTGGTTGCAAACGAGCTGTTGTCTGTATAGCAAACATTCTGTTATTGTGTTTGCAATTTCCTCTTTGCTTGCAGGAAACTGTTACCCTTTGTTTGCAAACGAGCTGTTATCCGAATTGCAAACGTTCTGTTATCCTGTTTGCAATTGCGTCTTTGTTTGCAGAAAACTATTACCCTTTGGCTGCAAATGATCTGTTATCAGATTTGCAAACGTTCTTTTATCCTGTTTGCAATTGCGTCTTTTCTTGTAGAAAAATATTGCCCTGTGATTGCAAACGAGCTATTATCAGATTTGCAAACGTTCTGTTATCTTATTTGCAATTGCGTCTTTGCTTGCAGACATTTGTAATCGTTATAGTGTCAGTTTAGTTTTGGAAGTTGTTAGTGTCCAGTTGTTGTAATCGTTCTGCTGTTTGCAATTGAGCTACTATCAGCGTTGCAAACATGTAGTTGTACTGTTTGCAAATGGATCTGTTCTTCCAAAAACTTATCTATTCACCTTGCAATTGAGCTGTTATTGCTATTGCAAACATGTCGTTCCGCTGTTTGCAATTGAGTATTTTGTTCCAAAAACATGTAGTGGTCGTTTTGTCAGTTTACATTTGTGAGCTGTAAGTCTGTACCCGTTGTTTTAGTCAATGTGTCACTTTAGTTTTCTGTGTTGTAAGTCCCCACCCGTGTTAACCCCCTTATCACCCATAGCCCGGCGAAAAATAATAAAAATTTCAAGAAAAAGTCTCGAAAAAACCTTATTTGTAGTCAGAAAATTCTCGAAAAGAAAATCCAGCCCGAAAAAAGCCCACGAAGAAAAAGTCTAGAAATCCCACAGCGGGGGCGCGCGCGCGGGGCGCTGGCGCGCGGGCGCGTTTTTTCTTCTTCTGGCGCGCGCGCAGACGTAGTTTTCGGTAGTACGCCCAGGGTCTGTGCGTTTTCTATACAAAATGCACCTTGTTGCCAGGGCGCGGGGACCGCGAGCGGCGCGCGCGTGATCCCCGCTAGCATCTGCTCCGGTGGCCCAGCTGCAGGTTTGTCTCTAGGCTTCCAATACCAATACCAATCCGCGCGGGCGGGCGACGTGCTGGTGTCAGATGCTGACGGAAGCCGCGGGTGTCAGGTGATGACGGAAGCCGCACGGGTCCCCGCGCCTTGCCAGCAGAACTTTATCGCACAGTATAAAAACATAGTCCTCGCGTCATACATTTGAGCAAAAACTTTAGCGACACTGCGGCTGTCATAGAATCTTCATTGCGCAGGCATAAAATGCTTCGTCGTGACTATTTTGTGGTTGTAGATAGCTACGCCTCCAAGCATAAAAACCTCCCTTGACAGAACCAAAAAACCAATCAGACCTACCACCTGACACATGCATCAGTCACCCGACGCATATAGTACCTGCCACCTGACGCGTCTGACGCATGCATGCATGCAAGCAAACCACCCTATTTCGTTTCGGTTTTTCGTGATAATTTTTCAATGGAACATCAAACTGAAAAACGGTTTTCACCACTAGATTCCTGACATTTTTGTGCATGATTTGAGATCCATTGTGAATATTTTTTAAAAATTTTTAAAAATTCATAAATTTATGCTTTTCGAATAATTTTCTATTTTTCACGAGGAAGATTCTTCAGGCATAAAAACAATAGAAAGTGAGCATATAAATATTAAAAAGCTCTGAATCTTCTATGAAATTTGAAATTTAAACACTGCTTCGAGTGTATTCATGATAGACATCGACGAATGCTAGCATAGAAGCTGATGCTTGTTCTTTTGAAATTTGAGTCCAACTACGTGTGATCAAGTTTGGTCGTGTCTGCCAATGCAAGTGTTTGAATCACAATACGCTCAGCGAGTACAAAATACTAAATGGCATAGAACTACCGGCACAAAGGCATAAAACTTGTGCAGGACCAGTCATAGAAACATTATATCATGTGCAAATCACTAGTTAATTTAAGTACAGATCCCACGCTGTGAAAATCATACAGATGGAGTTTTAAGTATAGAAACCAACCATCACATACTTATAAAAACCTCCAAGATGATCATGTTACTTTGATAAATAGAAACTCGTGCATAGTTATAAAAGTTTAGTGGTTTTCTCCTTACAACAAATTCACCAATCAGGCTAGTATAAAAAACCTACATACACAATCATAAATATTGCTCAAGCTACATAATTGTTGGACAAATGTTGTGTATAAACCATCTCCCACAGAAAAACAAAGTTTCTTAAGCTACACACGAGTGTAGTGCGCTAACAACATAAAGATCCACAATAAAATGACAAGAATCCTATGAACGCGCAATGACCCAGATAAGATCAGGATAAGATCAAGACCAAGATGTGAGGGAGTGGCTGCCACATGTATAAATCCTCAAATCAAGTATCACATCAGAGATTCTTCCACATTTTCAGTTCAATAAGGCATAAAAAACTTGTCATTCAAGTATTTAAATACACTCTTACAGGCATAAATTTTCTGCCCACCCATATAGAAACAATATATAGTGTTCAGTCCATAGAGTTCTTGTACACAATTCTCACAAAAAAGAAACAACACAAAGGTCCACATGCGGTGATTAGGAGCCTGTGGCCGTGATGCCTTTTAGGTAAGATCAAGTCGAAGAAACTGCTCGCTATCCACATGAGGCATTAGATCCTCCTCAGCCACAGAAGGCATAAAAACTAGTGAGGACAACCAAAACAAATATATGATTGCATCCACATATATCTACAGTCACATGCATATGATGACAAAAACATTATGCATAGAAACTTAGTCATGTTGTCATAAAATGGACTATAACAAGTAATTTTGATTAATTCAATATTCATCACATCCTATTCCATGTCAAAAAGATCCCATCCTCTCTGCATATCTCACCTCACAATAAAATGTATAAAAAACAGTGATGAAAATCATATAAACCTGGTCAGGATCAGGAGTGAGCAAGATATCTGGTGCAGTGAGGAATCATAGAAACAAATGAGAAAAATCATATAAACATGCTCTCAAGGAAGTACTCATACCAGATCATAAAAGGAATGTGGAGGGAATCATAGAAACATAGGCACATCAAGGGTACATCTCTAGCTCAGGCAGCAACGTCAAGGCTTACCTACAGGCTTGAGGGCAGCAAGCTTGGCACAGCAACGAGACGGAGCAGCGCCAAGCTCGTGATAGTTGGCAAGGTCTAGATCCTCCATGACCACCCCACCTCGCAACACAGGCAAATCAACATAGTGAATGTGAGTAGAAAACTGTAGATTTTTTTCTATAAACAAGGGAGGAGACGCTGCATAGGCAAGTATAGATATTCACCAATAGCACAATAGATTGCAACCATTTAAGAACCGATGCAAGTAACCATGTCATGCAAGTGTAGATATCATCCAATGCAAAGTGTAGATATCATGCAAGTGTAGATATCATCCAATGCAAGTGTAGATATCATGCAAGTGTAAATATCATCCAATGCAAGCAGTCATCACAAGCATAGAATTTCACTTGGGTTCAGCTGCGAGATCCCAGGGAGGGCCAAGAGTACAATCATGGATGTAGAAGGTATAGAAACCCCATCTCACAAGCATAGAATTTCACTTGGGTTCAGAGCTCAAGATATGCAGCTTCAGGAAAATGATATAAAGAAATATATGAGTGCATTCACATATATCTACACAGTCACATCACATGCATTTGATGGCAGAAAAATATGCATAGCAAATTAGTCATGTTGTCATAAAAAAGGATGATAGCACCCATAGGATCATAGATTGCATGCATTTCAATCGATTAAAGTAACCCAGATTCATGTTGGTTCAACAAACACAAGCATCACATATAGAATGGAAGCATCAAGCTTTTTATGCCCTCCGTGAGTCAATACAAGAAACACAAGGAAGATTTTTTTTTCCATCAAGTGAAGGGACAGTGCAAGTATAAATATCCAGTCATAAGTTCATAGATGGTGACCATTCACAAGATGCAAGATTAAGGACAAGCCCTGATGCTCGCTGCGGCACTCACCAGTGGTGGTGACCACTGCCAGCGCATCTTGCAGCCGATGCCAAGAAAGCTCTTGCAGATGTTGCCCATGGCCGCCGGCCCCGACGAGCTGCAGCATGGTCACAATGAGAAAACAAAAATGCGAATTAATCCTCCAGATTTTGAAGCAGAACGGAGAGCAAGGGCTACTAATCGGATTTGAGATGAAAAAACAACAATTTTATTAGTGATTTAGGAAGAATGCACACACATAGACATTTCAAACTCTTTTCAGTACAGTCTATCTCGGAGTCTCAATTCAAAAAAAGTATCTATGATCCATGGCACACATATATATGACTAAAAAGGGATCAAGCAGTTGCTGGCTCTGCCCGCTGGGCGTAATTGTTTATTAGAAGAAACAGGGGGATCCAAACACATGCATAAAACCATAAGGACATATCATAGAAACCCAAATGGATGCAAAAACTAGTATTTCTATACTGCCCGACCATGTGATCCAAAAAAGACATGCTGCTTGTGCTTGGTCGGATGAGCCAAACAAGCACAGGTCTCTAATGAAATTGCTTGTGTATAAAGTATGCTATGTTGGAATAGGAACCACCAGCATGATTTTTCACAAGAAAAAGTGCATAAAAATTTTAAAGGGGATGCATAAATATTGGGACCTGCGGCACTCGCCACCATCGACCTGCAGGAGGGGATCTGACCGGGGAGGGAAGGAGCCAAGCCATCGATGAGCTCACCGAGCTGTCCTGAGGTCGTTGTCGCGGTGCTCGAAAGAAGGTAGGAACGACCGGCGCTCCCCACCAGGCTCTGCCGCCGCGCCGCCATGGCCTCTCAGCGTGCTGGAGGATGGGTTGATGCTGACTGCCGCACGTCACCACCGTAGAGACATGTGGTCGCGCCTCCTGAGAGCCTAGGGAGCCCATGGAGGAGCTCGCTTGGGGAAGAGGCCGCCGGAGGTCGTCGGTGCTCCGGTTCGTGACGAAGTGCCGCCATCCTAGCCGTCCTGGCGCGGGGCCGAGGCGTTGGGGCGGCCGCGCTAACGTGGTCAGTCCTCCGCGCCCCACCCGGGGAGGCGCAGGGGCCGCTCGTCCGTGCGCGGCCACCACCCTCCTGCTCCACCTCGTCGGCCCCGCCATGCCGAGCGCCACCGCGACCATCACCACCATGCCGAGCCCGGACGCGCCGCCCCTACCATGGATCCGGTCGCCATGGATCTTGTGGGAGCCGCCATGGAGAGGAGCAGCTCCGGCCCCGGTGGAAGAGCTGGGGCTGGACTTGGCGGAGCGGTACAGAATGGCGCAGAAGGTGAGGACGACGCCGAGGACGGCCAGGAGGGCCACGAGGAGGAGCCGCTTCTGCTGTGCTGCCGCCTGGGATGGATCCGGTCGTAGCTGGGGAGCAGCTCACACCGGCGTGCTTGCAGCCCGAAGCCGCGCCGCGCTGTCGGCGACGGGGCCCTCGCCGAGGATCTCCTGCGGCCGGCGGGCCGCGGCGGCGCCCGTGGCCGCGCCGCGCCCCAGGCAGGCGGTCCGCGGCGGATGCCACGGGTCCACGCCCCTGCGACGGATCCACACTGGAGGGGAGGAGAGGGGGCTGGGCGCCGGATCCCCTCCCCAGGCCTGGCCACCTAGGCGCGCCGCCCCTCGCCGTGCGGGGCCGCCGCCGCCAGGGCCCTCCACCACCGCCGCTGGGTGAGGGGAGACGCCGCCGCTGGATGAGGAGAGAGAGAGAGAGGAGAGAGAGTGGGTGGAGCCCGAAACGAGAGAGGAGAGAGGGGTGTGTGGTCGCCGGACCGAATTAACCAGCTGGGCTTGGTGGGCCCCATGTGACACGGGTGCAGGGCCCAAGCCGGCCAAATCCACGAGGCAGGCCGAGGCAGGCCGGGGAATCTGGTTCGGCTGGACCAGGTGCTGCTAGGTTGGGCTCAAGGCTTCCGTTACGTATTGGAAGCCCAGGCCTCTGTATATAATATCTTTATATAGGGAAAGTATACTCTATGACCGGCTACAAAATAGCTATTCTGTGGCCAGGCCTCCAGATCACACCTCTCACCGAACGAGCCGAGCTGTTGTAATCGAGAAAGCGAGAGCGGCTAGAGCCGAGCCGCAATTAGCTGCTGTCATGGTAATTAATTGGCCGCGTGCCATTATTACTGCTGCTACATCCGTAATCATCGCTGACGAGGGCCTACATGCTGCTGCAATGCCGCGTAGTGCAGGCTAATTAAGTTACGAGAACACGTGAACTCTAGTTTTGGTCTTATATATACATGCAGGTTACGAGAATGTTATCATACCTGGTAACAAGCAATGTTTAGATGCTTATTTTTTTAACAAAAATATAGAATCAGTGCATGCATGTGCACATCTACGAGAATATGACTCCACGTACACACTGCATGGAGCGTTTGCTTTACTACAAATCTGATTATTTATGCGATTTACTAGAACTATCCAATTTATAATTCTGACAACTTTGATTTAAGAGAATTTTGTTAATGATTTACTACAATCTACGTCCCTTATATATGAATTACTATAATTGCATTAGACTTGTAAATCTGTCAACTGTGATGATTTTATAAATGACTTACAAGAATCTATGTCTTTCGCATGTGATTTATCACAAACTTTATCTATATTTAAAATGTGGGGCAACAAGAGGACTTTATTTACTAAATTATATCTAAATTTTTTTACCACACTGATACATTTGTCCATCAAAATTAAACAAAAGCAGTACACTGGACAGCAATCACTCGGTGTCTTATATAGTTTTTAACACAAGCTATCAGCTGCAATGAGATCAAGATCCAGCTGTGTGTGTCTAAGTTTGACAGAAAGCTTCTTGATTATGCTCAGTGGGTCGTTGTAAACCATGCAGAAGACCAGCTCTGAGGTACATTTCCCTGCATTGTAAAGAGTTAAAGTTAGAAGGAATGAACTAGCTAGCTTTTCATCTACCAATGAACATAATCAAATAAACCAGCTTGCATCTAGCAATGAAAGAATGGAACTGACACTTCACCAATGGATAGACAGGTCATTTATATGAGCAAAGTTACTATACGCTGACTATAGAGCTAATATAGTACGATCATGATGAAAGGATGAGATGATAATGCTAAAAAAAATCCATGCAAGGATTGCAACAACTATGGTCATTCTAGTTTGCTTGTTGTAACACAGAGAAAGGGATGCTACAGTGATTATCATTTGTGCTAGACTGCCAATGGAAAACACATCCCTGGTGACTGAAAGTCTGAAACTGAATATTTGTTGTAGTGGAAAACAAACCCATGATGATAACGAAATGGAACCGATATTAAACAATTTGGGCCTCACAATATCAAGATAATGAAATCAAACAAATTACCATAAACGAACCATGATTTGTTTGTAAATTTATTTCTTTGACTTACTAGATTGAAAATTACAATAACTAAGGAACATAAGTCTGTGCATTTACTATATATCAAGATAATGAAACCAGATAAAATTACCATAAGACAACTATGCTGTTTGTAAATTTATGTTTTTGATTTACGAGAAAGAAAATTACAATAACTAAGGAGCATACATCTGTGCATTACTATATTATCAATCTAATCGAAATGATAAAATCGTTCACAATATTGGTTTTGCAGTTGGCACTGTTGATAAATCCGGTGAAAAAGTTAACACTGAACATAAATAAAGCTACCAAATCCTAAGGAATCATTCTAAGTTACGGAATCAGGTAGGAACAGATTTCAGATACACGGATTGAACAGCGTTCACCTTTCTGACACAATCAGACCAGAAACCTAGCAACTGCGCACTCGAGTTTAGCACAGAAAAAAAATACTTGATGATGAAATGAATCAAATCAAACCGCTTAGATTGGAAGAGAGAGAGAGAGAGAGGGAGGGAGGATTAATTCCCCTAACCCCAAATCTGACTACAGCTTGTAATACATACCCAAATCCCATGAATAACCAGAATAAGATTAGTCTTACCAGAACAGCTTGATAGCCACATCGGTGGAGATAGCAGGCACGGCGCTGATTTCGCGTTCCATGACCTTGGTCTCTCCGTGGCCGGGAATCTCACGCCATCGCCGGCAGGCCGCTCGTCCCTGGTTCGGGAGGGTGCCACAGTGGCGAGAGGGAAAGGGATGCCGCCTGGTCGCCACCAAGCCGTCTTTGGGCTACCGCAACCCATGGGGACTGTTGTCCCGCACCGCCGCGGTGAAAGCCATGCTAGCTGGAGGATGGGGAAGGGGAAGCGGTGGTCGCCTGTCGCCGGCACAGAAGCAATCCAATGGCTAAAGACACAGAAGCCTGCCTCGGATGTCCATCTCCACAACGCATCTTGCCGGATCGTCGCTGCCTCCGCCGTCGGGGTCGCACTCGCACCGTGGCGGCGAAAGCCGTCGCCGGGGGATCTTTGGAGTTACTGGCACGGCTCACAGATCAATGGATGACACATGCAACTGACTCAATTTTGGGGCGCTCGTCCGGACGCTCAAGCCGAGCCGGAAGGCGGCAGCTCCGCAGCTGGGTGAGCCGAGCTGATGCGGACGGGTTTGTTGCGCCACCGAAATTGACGGACGGAGGCCGGTTCGGATCGCTTGCATGGATTGGTTCAGCTACAGAATAAGTTATTCTATAGCCAGCTATAGAAAATAGTATCTATATATATATATATATATATATATATATATATATATATATATATATATATATATATATATATATATATATATATATATATATGTATATATCTTTTTTTTTGTAATTTTGTTATCCATACTTGGGCCTACGTTTCATGAGTGTTCTAGAATCAACCAGATTGTTGTTGTGAATCACAAGTATAACTTTCAAAAACAAATAGGTCACAGTATCATTCGAAAAACAATGAGCCGAAGTGTGGCACTTTTTTTTATCGAATACGCAAAAGCTTTGCGTATCTTTGTATTAAGGTAGAAAAGTTCGTACAACGCTTGATGTGAGATCAAGCAACCCGGCATTCCGGCCCAACCTAGGTTAGTTGTCTATTACAGGATAGAAACACAACCTAGTTAACTGCCGGCCAAATGTACTGACGACTACTCAGAACCTATTGCTCATGGACCAAACAACCTAAATTTGAGGCGCCCGCCTTGATCCACATCTCTCCCTGCTGCATGATCTGCCCGATTAGTTGGTGCACCGTCCTGCCTTCTGCGCGAAAGACACGAGCGTTTCTTTCCTTCCTTAGTTCCCATGTGATCAGTGCAAACAACGTATCAAATCCTTTGCGTCGCACTTTCTGCCTATAATGTTGCCGCAAGGTTTGCCACCATTCTTGTAGTGTGTGACATGTTGTATTCCTAGGCCATTGGACGCCAAGAGTAGTTAGGATTGACCACCATAGCTCTCTTGTATAGGAGCACTTGTAGAATAGATGGTCGGATGATTCATTTTCTTGCTCACAAAGGCAGCATGTCGAGTTTGCTTCTAGGTCATGGCGAATCCGTCTGTCGGCTGTCCAGTGCCTCCTTTTGAAGGCCAACCAAAGGAAGATTTTTACCTTTAGTGGCGCCCATGTCTTCCAGATCAGAGCGTGCCTTTTCATGGTGACCGATCCTTGATGAAGCATCAGGTAAGCTGATTTTGTTGAGTAGGTTCCGTCTTTGCTCCACCTCCAGATTATGCGGTCCTCTTCCTCATTTAGCTGGACGGTTTGGATGCGAGGCCAGAGTTTTAGGTATTCCACAATAGCGAGCACCGATAGTCCTCCCGTGATCGCCCTTATCCATGCTTCGTCCTGCAATGCTTGTCTGACGGTTTGCGTGTTCCTGGTCCTTTTTCGAACGGCATTGCAGAGGTTCGGTGCGTAGGCACTGATTGGCTTCCATCCAACCAATTGTCAGTCCAGAAGAACATGCTTATGCCACTACCTATTTGCACTTGGATGGTGTCGGATGTTTGGACCCGGCAGTCCACACAGGGTAGCCTACGTGGTTGATTTGTTGAGGGACAGATCGAGGATCAGAAGTCGATGGTAACACAAGACGCGAGGATTGAACAGGTTCGGGCCGTCGAGATGACGTAATACCCTACGTCCTGTGTTGGAGGTGATTGTATTGCTGTGTATGAAGTTCCTGAAGGATCTCTGTAGTTGGGTTCTGTCCTAGGTTTCGTAGATGTTGTAATGTCATCTTCTGGAGAGGGTCTCAAGGCGCCTTATATAGTCCGGCTGCCTTGAGTTACAAGTCGGCTAGAGATCATAACCTTCCCGAAATACAAGGATACGATCCTATAACGATTACAGATATCTTTCCCTATAATTCCGGCTAGTTTATCTTGATCTCCGAGCTTCTTGTGGGATACGCCGTCTTCTTCCTTGCCGCGCGCGCCGTCGCGCCCATCCGGTTCGCCCGACTGGTGGGCCTCCCGACTGGTGGGCCACCCAGTCTGACAAACCGATCCAGTTGCACTCGGATTGGGCCGCCCCTTGCTGGTTGAACCAATCCGCCTTTTGGGTACCCCTGGGGGTCTACCCCCGACAAGCCCCCGAGTAGTACGTGGTTGAGAGACAAGTCGGCAAGGTCGTGTTGTCTGATGAGCGTCGAGTCTGCTGCAGTTGGAAGCGAAACCGCGTGATACTGGAGAGAAAAGAGCCGTTTCCCAACGGATGCGCCGCGAGGTGCGTCCGTTGGCCGTAGCCCCCGAGCCTTGAAGCGATTCCGAAGGAATCGGTCCAAGGGTTAGTAGCCTTCTTCTGAGGTCACCGAATGATCAACGGATGCGCCGCGAGGTGCGTCCGTTGGCCGTAGCCCCCGAGCCTTGAAGCGATTCCGAAGGAATCGGTCCAAGGGTTAGTCAAAGAGCATCTGGCTAAACCATCCGGCATTAATTTCGGCGTCCAGCCCCCGAGCGTGAGGACCGGTGGAGTCCCGCGAGACACGCCGAGTGGTCGTCCCGGCGCCAGCCCCCGAGCGTGAGGGCTGAGCACGCCGAGTAGTCGTCCCGGCGCCAGCCCCCGAGCGTGAGGGCTGAGCACGCCGAGTGGTCGCCCCGGCGCCAGCCCCCGAGCGTGAGGGCTGAGCACGCCGAGTGGTCGTCCCGGCGCCAGCCCCCGAGCGTGAGGGCTGAGCACGCCGAGTGGTCGTCCCGGCGCCAGCCCCCGAGCGTGAGGGCTGAGCACGCCGAGTGGTCGCCCCGGCGCCAGCCCCCGAGCGTGAGGGCTGAGCACGCCGAGTGTCGTCCCGGCGCCAGCCCCCGAGCGTGAGGGCTGAGCACGCCGAGTAGTCGTCCCGGCGCCAGCCCCCGAGCGTGAGGGCTGAGCACGCCGAGTAGTCGTCCCGGCGCCAGCCCCCGAGCGTGAGGGCTGAGCACGCCGAGTAGTCGTCCCGGCGCCAGCCCCCGAGCGTGAGGGCTGAGCACGCCGAGTAGTCGTCCCGGCGCCAGCCCCCGAGCGTGAGGGCCGAGTCGAGCCGTCCGAGGCACGCCGAGTAGTCGCCCCGGCGCCCAGCCCCCGAGCACGAGGGCCGAGTCGAGGGTCCGTCAAGTCTTCGTCTTCCTCGTCATGCGGTAGCGCCAGCCCAGTACTCAAAAGCACTCAGCTAGCGATCCTTGTGGAGTGTAGCGCCAGCCCGAGTGCTGCAAAGCACTCGGCTAACGACCGTCGTAGAGTGTAGTGCCAGCCCGAGTGCTGCAAAGCACTCGGCTAGCGACCGTCGTGGATTGTAGTACCAGCCCGAGTACTGACTGATTCGAGTACTCAGCTGGCGGCGATGCCGGAGTGGTCCAGGCCCCGAGCGTAACAGGCAAGCTCGGGATCTAAACCTGTGCCCTGCAATGAAGATATAAAGGATAGGTAGTATATGGTGTAGCAAATACTAATTCTAGAGAAAAACATTCGGCGTTGTATGAAAAAGATTTCTACTTCCAGCTCTTTAAGTCTATTAATTTCCTCGGGTAGTTATCCTGTTACGTTTATGCACCTGATCCCCGATAGCCGTAGTCCGTAGCGCAGGGAGCTGGGCCGCATGCACGCGTAGGAGCGTAGGCGTTCGGAAGAGTCGAGGCTTCACGGATTAAGGCGTGTGCTTCCCAAGTACTTTAGCGACTTGTACAAGAGTGGAAAAAGAAATAAAATTGGGTGTTGCCCGGCTGCTTGTGTAGCGCTCGGGCTGTATAAGCAGTCGGGAACAAACCAAGGGTAGTCGGCGATGATCATGAAGACATGTATATGGAGATACGCGGGGTCCAAACTGTCGGATGTTTGGACCCGGTAGTCCACACAGGGTAGCCTACGTGGTTGATTTGTTGAGGGACAGATCGAGGATCAGAAGTCGATGGTAACACAAGACGCGAGGATTGAACAGGTTCGGGCCGTCGAGATGACGTAATACCCTACGTCCTGTGTTGGAGGTGATTGTATTGCTGTGTATGAAGTTCCTGAAGGATCTCCGTAGTTGGGTTCTATCCTAGGTTTCGTAGATGTTGTAATGTCGTCTTCTGGAGGGGGGTCTCAAGGCGCCTTATATAGTCCGGCTGCCTTGAGTTACAAGTCGGCTAGAGATCATAACCTTCCCGAAATACAAGGATGCGATCCTATAACGATTACAGATATCTTTCCCTATAATTTCGGCTAGTTTATCTTGATCTCCGAGCTTCTTGCGGGATACGCCGCCTGCTTCCTTGCCGCGCGCGCCGTCGCGCCCATCCGGCTCGTCCGACTGGTGGGTCTCCCGACTGGTGGGCCACCCAGTCCGACAAACCAATCCAGTTGCACTCGGATTGGGCCGCCCCTTGCTGGTTGGGCCAATCCGCCTTCTGGGTACCCCTGGGGGTCTACCCCCGACAAGCCCCCGAGTAGTACGTGGTTGAGAGACAAGTCGGCGAGGTCGTGCTGTCTGATGAGCGTCGAGCCTGCTGCAGTTGGAAGCGAAACCGCGTGATACTGGAGAGAAAGGAGCCGTCTGCAATGGATGTGCCGCGAGGTGCGTCCGTTGGCCGTAGCCCCCGAGCCTTAAAGCGATTCCGAAGGAATCGGTCCAAGGGTTAGTAGCCTTCTTCTGAAGTCATCAGACAATCAACGGATGCGCCGCGAGGTGCGTCCGTTGGCCGTAGCCCCCGAGCCTTGAAGCGATTCCGAAGGAATCGGTCCAAGGGTTAGTCAAGGAGCATCTGGCTAGATCATCCGACGTTAATTTCGGCGTCCAGCCCCCGTGCGTGAGGACCGGCGGAGTCCCGCGAGACACGCCGAGTAGTCGTCCCGGCGCCAGCCCCCGAGCGTGAGGGCTGAGCACGCCGAGTAGTCGTCCCGGCGCCAGCCCCCGAGCGTGAGGGCTGAGCACGCCGAGTGGTCGTCCCGGCGCCAGCCCCCGAGCGTGAGGGCTGAGCACGCCGAGTAGTCGTCCCAGCGCCAGCCCCCGAGCGTGAGGGCTGAGCACGCCGAGTAGTCGTCCCGGCGCCAGCCCCCGAGCGTGAGGGCTGAGCACGCCGAGTAGTCGTCCGGCGCCAGCCCCCGAGCGTGAGGGCTGAGCACGCCGAGTAGTCGTCCCGGCGCCAGCCCCCGAGCGTGAGGGCTGAGAACGCCGAGTAGTCGTCCCGGCGCCAGCCCCCGAGCGTGAGGGCTGAGCACGCCGAGTAGTCGTCCCGGCGCCAGCCCCCGAGCGTGAGGGCTGAGAACGCCGAGTAGTCGTCCCGGCGCCAGCCCCCGAGCGTGAGGGCCGAGTCGAGCCGTCCGAGGCACGCCGAGTAGTCTTCGTCTTCCTCGTCATGCGGTAGCGCCAGCCCAGTACTCAAAAGCACTCAGCTAGCGATCCTTGTGGAGCGTAACGCCAGCCCGAGTGCTGCAAAGCACTCGGCTAGCGACCGTCGTGGAGTGTAGTACCAGCCCGAGTTCTGACTGACTCGAGTACTCAGCTGGCGGCGATGCCGGAGTGGTCCAGCCCCCGAGCGTAACAGGCAAGCTCGGGATCCAAACCTGTGCCCTGCAATGAAGATATGAAGGATAGGTAGTATATGGTGTAGCAAATAATAATTCTGGAGAAAAACATTCGGCGTTGTATGTAATAAAATTTCTACTTCCAACTCTTTAAGTCTATTAATTTCCTCGGGTAGTTATCCTGTTACGTTTATGCACCTGATCCCCGATAGCCGTAGTCCATAGCGCAGGGAGCTGGGCCGCATGCACGCGTAGTAACATAGGCGTACGGAAGAGTCGAGGCTTCACGGATTAAGGCGTGTGCTTCCCAAGTACTTTAGCGACTTGTACAAGAGTGGAAAGAGTCGAGGCTTCACGGATTAAGGCGTGTGCTTCCCAAGTACTTTAGCGACTTGTACAAGAGTGGAAAAAGAAATAAACAATGAAGAAAAATGCTATATGTGCGTCCATTGGGTGTTGCCCGACTGCTTGTGTAGCGCTCGGGCTGTATAAGCAGTCGGGAACAAACCAAGGGTAGTCGGCGATGATCATGAAGACATGTATATGGAGATACGCGGTGACCGAAAAATATTGTGAAAGTATTAGATTATGACTTAGCTTGATTCGTGATCGAGTTGGAGGATCATCGCGTCGTTCCTGTGTGTCATCGTCATCGTGGCCGAACCATTGAGGTTGTGATTGCCATGTCGGCGCAACAGTATAGATCAGCATGCAACGTCCGTGTCGTATCGTAGTGGAGCTCCAAGAAAATTGCCATCTCGAATTTGCAAAACCAATCTGCGGTAGTCTGCTTCGTCCTGCGTGCTCGCGTGACAGCGCCTGGACGGTTACTCTCACGGGCGCCTTGGGCATGCAGTTCGATCTGCAAACAATAATGACTCCAACAAGCCGATCCATGCAATTAGAACTCATAAGTGAAATTGATTGAATAAACTAAAGAACAAAGTTGGAGATATGCTCGGGAGGAAAGGAGCATGGAAACTTCCTGGTAGCCTGCCGCTCTTGCACGCAGCTGCACTGCGTTAATGGATCAACTCGCGTCCACCTTAATCCGTGTGCTGCTGCAGCAATCTGCTTTTGTCTTCCGCGGTGGTCGCACCAGTCGGCCGGTCCACAACCCGTGGCGGAGCTTTTACGGATCGGTTCGGGGAAGCCGAGCAGACATGGAGATCAATTCGAGGTCGCCGAGTCCTTTTCTCCTGGCGCCACATGGTGAATCTTTTGGACATCAATACGGAGAGCATAGCTGCACCCAAACTCGCCACCGGGAGTGGTGGCCGCGATAGATTGATCCCGTTGGACGGGATTCCTTGGAGCGCCGAAGATACGCCGTGTTTCGTAGATGGATCTGCCATCGAGCTTGCGAATTGATCTCGTCGATCAACCCCTACCTGGCGCGCCAACTGTCGGATGTTTGGACCCGGCAGTCCACACAGGGTAGCCTACGTGGTTGATTTGTTGAGGGACAGATCGAGGATCAGAAGTCGATGGTAACACAAGACGCGAGGATTGAACAGGTTCGGGCCGTCGAGATGACGTAATACCCTACGTCCTGTGTTGGAGGTGATTGTATTGCTGTGTATGAAGTTCCTGAAGGATCTCCGTAGTTGGGTTCTGTCCTAGGTTTCATAGATGTTGTAATGTCGTCTTCTGGAGAGGGGTCTCAAGGCGCCTTATATAGTCCGGCTGCCTTGAGTTACAAGTCGGCTAGAGATCATAACCTTCCCGAAATACAAGGATGTGATCCTATAACGATTACAGATATCTTTCCCTATAATTCCGGCTAGTTTATCTTGATCTCCGAGCTTCTTGCGGGATACGCCGCCTGCTTCCTTGCCGCGCGCGCCGTCGCGCCTATCCGGCTCGTTCGACTGGTGGGTCTCCCGACTGGTGGGCCACCCAGTCCGACAAACCAATCCAGTTGCACTCGGATTGGGCCGCCCCTTGCTGGTTGGGCCAATCCGCCTTCTGGGTACCCCTGGGGGTCTACCCCCGACAGCATGGAGGTTTTGAAGAATTCTTGACCGTCGGTTCGATCCGTAGTGGCAGTTCATTCCATGCCGTGTCCTGATCCGTCCTTTGAAGCCAAAGCCATTTGGCTTGCAGGGCAAATCCTGATAGCCTGAGGTCTGTGACACCTAGGCCACCGAGTTGTGTTGGCCGACATACAGTTGGCCATGCCACCATGCATTTTCCTCTGATGGATTCATCTTTGCCTGCCCACAGAAAACGTCGGCATATGGCATCAACTTCCTGTCTTACCCAAGACGGTAGCTTCTCCGCCATCAACGCATAAATTGTTGCACCGACTTGATCCAGATGAGGCGCCCGCTGCGCGCCATTAGCGGTCCTTGCCAAGATGAGAGCTTGGTGACGAGGGTCTAGACCAGGGGTGACCAACCAACCCTCTGATCAACGACGCATCGCCAGTTTTCTCTTCAAAAACAAGAAATAACACCCCAAATCGAACATGCCTACTTCGTCCGAATGGTTTTGGGCCCACTCGGCAAAGCCCCGTATGGGAGACTATCCCCCGACGAGTCTCCGCCTCGCCCGACAAGTCTCCGCCTCGCCCGACGAGTCTCCGCCTTGCCCGACGAGCCCGCCTCGCCCGACTGGCTCGCTTGGCGTCATTCCCCGCTTTTACCCATTCTGGGCCGTACCTACTTGGTACTCGCCATGTCAGAATGGGATGCGCGCCCGTCCTTCGCCACGGCAGCCACATGGACGCCCGTCTTGTCAGAACAGGAAAACTACAGTCCCGGAAAGGACGCTCGCAAGCTCACGCGAGGACACCTGGAGTCCATGGGGAGACACCTGGAGTCCGAAGGCGACACCTGGAGTCCAAGGGAGAACAGAACCAGTCAACCACGGCCCGAGAACTACTCGGGGATGTGCCCGAGAAGCCACCCACACCAGCTACTCGGACGCCGCTGGCTCCGGGTCAAACGGAGCGCCCCATTCCGTCAACACCAACTACTACAGTGGGCACCTGTACGTCTCGTATGGCTCGGGACGCAAAATGACGGCGAAGACTCCGGCGCTGTAACTAGCTTTGTAATTCCTTCCTCTTTACCCTCCTCCTTTCTTGCTCCCCTTACTACTATAAAAGGGGACCACGGGAAGGTCGAGAGGAGGATGAAGAACACTCGAACAGGCACCACTCTGTAACACTTCACACAGGGACTTGGGACCATACCCCCTCTCCCGACTAGTTTGTATCCCCTACCACAGACTTGGACTCGAGAACATCGGCTCACACTGGACGTAGGGTGTTACTCTCCGGAGGCCCGAACCAGTATAATTTCCTGTGTCTCTTGAGCCACCATCCAGCGCCCTGACACGCGATCGTAGAAATATTACTTGTCGGGGGTAGAGAACCCCAACAGTTGGCGCGCCAGGTAGGGGGCATTGCGTGTCACTTCACTTTACCAGGGTCTGGATGGCCCACGGAGGCGCCCCGTTGGTGCCAGGTGCTCACTTGCGTTTTGGCTCCCTCGACTTTGTCTTCAGCAAGTCGGAGGAGCCCCTCATCGGGGCCACCTTTCTGCGCCCTGAGCCCACTCTCGACGACGGCTCCGCCACGATCCGCGACAAGAGATCCGAGCCTCCACGTGTCGCATCGGGAGCCACCGCTTACGTCCTCGACATTCTGGGCGAGGACTTGGCGGCCGCTCTGGGGCGGAATCCAACCCAGGAGCATTTCCGCAACCTCTCCTACATGATCACCAACCTCGCCCTCCAAGCTGGAGGGGAAGAGCAGCTCCTCTGGGACGAGTTCCTCGACTACTACGGCGCCATGTACCCGGAGGGACAGCCGGACCTGCCACACGACCCAGTAGCCGCCCTGCCACCGATGAAGTTCGACTCCCGCACCGCGCCTGCCGGCGGAGGTGCAGCGGACGAACGGGACCCAAGCCTGCGGTCGAACCAAGCTCCACCGACGATCTACGACCCTTCCCGAGAGTGTTTCATGTGCCACACCCCGGACATACAGACCGATAGCAGCTCGACGGAGGGCGACCCTCGCCAAGCACTGCCCCGGGACGACCCCGCAGGCGGTGCACGGCGGGCCAGGCTGCGGGAGCTCGATGAGGCGCAGCGCCAACTCGAGGACGAGAGCAGGCAACTCTGCCGCGAGCTCGGGAGAAACGTGGATGGAGGGGCCGCTCGCGCACGTGCACGGGATGTACGACAGCGCATTATCAACGACGACGACGATGACGCCAACAATGCACCGATCTTCAAACGAGCATGGGGCCGCTCGCGCACGTGCACGGGATGTACGACAGCGCATTATCAACGACGACGACGATGACGCCAACAATGCACCGATCTTCAAACGAGCATCCCAGAACCTTGCCGCAGCCGCAGTCCTGCTTCGCGAACATCCTGAACCAGCGACCCCCGAGGATAGAAGGTTTCACCAACAACTCCGCACGCTCCTAGAAACGGCCGCGGTCCAGCAGGCAGAGAGCTCCGCATTACGCCAATGGGTATCCAGGGAGCACGGCAGGGAGCAGTCCGTGCATTATCTTGGGGTCGCGGTGGATAGAGACGTCCGGCAGCAAGACAAGCACTAAGAGCTCCGCCCACGACGAGCCTACAACAAGCGGCGCGGAGGTCGCTACGACAGTGGTGAGGACTGGAGCAGGAGTGCGTCCCCTGATCCCAGGGGGCCGCGTGCTTTCGGACCTCGAGTCCTCAGCGCCCGCTTCCCTCCATGCTTTCGAGCTCCGACGACGGTGCCAAAATACGATGGGGACACGAACCCCAGCGTATGGTTGGAGGACTACCGATTGGCGTGCCACGCAGGCGGGGCACAAGACGATTACTTCATCATCAAAAACCTCCCCCTCCACCTTGGTGACTCGGTGCGGACGTGGTTACAACACCTCTCTGAAGGCAAGATCAATAGCTGGGCGCAGCTGCGCGATGCGTTCATTGGAAACTTCCAAGGCACCTACACCCGCCCTGGAAACCCATGGGATCTGCGCAACTGCCTCCAAAGGAAGGACGAAAGCTTGCGCGACTACATCAAGCGTTTTTCCAAACGGTGCACCGAGCTGCCCAATACCGCCGACACCGACGTTGTCTCAGCGTTCCGGTTCGGGACCACCTGTGCAACCCTAATTCATGAGTTGGGGCACAAGAAGCCGCGAACCATCCGAGAGCTCCTCGACATCGCCACTGACTACGCTGACGGGGAAGACGCGGTCGCCGCAACCCTTGATCGGCCCCAAAACAAGGGCAAGCAGTCGGAAGCGGCCGGTGATGGCACCTCCGCTCAGCCCGACAAGAAGAAGAAGAAGGAAAAGCGGCGACGCGACAGCAGCATGGTGGTGGCGGCCGAGCGAAAAGCTGCCAAGCCCGGCGGAAATGCGCCAAAGGACCACTTCGAGAAGCTCCTCGAGGCCCCCTGCACCAACCACGAAGGCCCCGTCAAGCATGCCTTAAAAGATTGTAAGCTTATGAAGAGTTTCATCACAGGGACTCTGAAGAAGAAGGCACCCGAGGCGGCCAAAGATGGAGCCAGAAGACCGAACAACGATGACAACGAATACCCTGGGGAGGATGGCGCAGTTATGATGATTTTTGGAGGGTCCGCGGCCTGTCCTTCGAAGCGCACGGAAAAGCTGATTCGGCGGGAAGTCTGCAACGCAGAACCTGTAGTGCCTTCCTACCTCAAGTGGTCGGAGGCCCCGATTACTTTCGACCGAACCGATCACCCTGACCACATTCCGCAGCCAGGGAGATACCCACTCGTCGTCGCTCCTCTTTTCGGGACGAAGCACATCCACAAGGTATTGATGGACGGAGGAAGCGGCCTCAACATCCTCTATGCCGAAACTCTTGACGAGATGGGGATCCCGCGATCCCGGCTCCGGCCGTCCACGACGCCATTCCACGGGATCGTTCCCGGCGTGGACGCGGTACCTCTCGGGCAGATCGATCTACCCGTCACCTTTGGGACTCCGTGAAACTTCAGGAGAGAGACCCTCACTTTTGAAGTGGTGGGATTCCCAGGGACGTACCATGCCATCCTTGGAAGGCCGGCTTACACGAAGTTCATGGCCATCCCGAATTACACGTATCTCAAGCTGAAGATCCCTGGGCCTAAGGGCGTCATTACGGTGGGGACTTCTTTTGAGCACGCATACGCATGCGATACCGAGTGCTTCCAGTTCGCGGAAGCACTCATCCGGTCCGAGAAGCTCACCGCAGAGCCTTCTCCCAGGGACCTCGAAATCCCCGAGACCTCCAAGCGTGCCGCGTGCTCCTTTGAGCCGGCCAAGGACGTCAAGGAGGTTGCCGTGGCCAACGATGGCCGCACCCTCCGTGTCGGGACGGCGCTCGATCCAAAATAGGGAGGCGCGCTCGTCGACTTCCTCCGAGCAAACCTCGACGTGTTTGCATGGAAGCCCTCGGACATGCCGGGGATTCCAAGGGAGGTCGCCGAGCACAAACAAAATGTTAAGTCCGGCTCCCGTCCAGTCAAATAGAGACTCAGACGTTTCGATAAGGATAAATGTAAGGCCATCGGTGAGGAGCTCAAAAAGCTCCTTAGCGCAGGTTTTATTAGGGAAGTGTACCACCCCGAGTGGTTAGCAAACCCTATCCTTATAAAAAAGAAGAATGAGAAATGGAGGATGTGCGTTGACTATACCGGCCTTAATAAGGCATGTCCCAAAGACTCCTTCCCTCTTCCTCGCATAGATCAGGTGATCGATTCCACTGCTGGGTGCGATACCTTTTGCTTTCTCGATGCGTACTCCGGGTACCATCAGATCGCGATGAGCCTGGCCGACCAGCTCACGACGTCTTTTATCTCGCCCTTTGGTACTTTCTGCTATTCGTCTATGCCGTTCGGGCTAAAAAACGCGGGCGCCACGTTCCAGAGATGCATGCGTCGCGTCTTTGGCGATCTCATCGGCCGAACTGGTCGAAGCCTACGTTGACGACATTGTGGTAAAGTCCAGGCGCACCGGCGACCTGGTCTCGGACCTTGCGGCGGTCTTCGAAAAGCTCAGGCAAAACAAGGTAAAACTCAACCCTGAGAAGTGCGTTTTCGGGGTCCCGAGAGGCATGCTCCTCGGCTTTGTTGTCTCGGAGCGCGGCATCGAGGCCAACCCCGAGAAGATTTCCGCCATCACCAACATGGGGCCCATCCAGAACGTGAAGGGCATCCAGCGCGTTACAGGGTGCTTGGCCGCGCTCAGCCGTTTCATCGCCCGACTCGGCGAGCGGAGCCTACCCTTATATCGCCTGTTAAAGAAGTCGGACACCTTCACCTGGAACGCCGAGGCTCAAGAGGCCCTCGATTCGCTCAAAACATTGTTGAAAAGCCCACCGATCTTGACAGCCCCGGCTGAAGAAGAACCCATGCTGCTTTACATTGCGGCAACCACCCAGGTGGTGAGCGCCGCCCTCGTCGTCGAGCGCGAAGAACCCGGGAAAGTCCAAAAGGTACAGCGCCCAGTATACTTCATTAGCGAGGTCTTGTCCGACACCAAGGTACGATACCCCCAGATCCAGAAGCTGGTCTACGCGGTCCTCATCGCCAAGCGAAAGCTCAGGCACTATTTTGACGCCCATCCCATCACAGTGGTGTCAAAATATCCACTCGGTGTCGGGGGTAGACCCCCAGGGGTACCCAGAAGGCGGATTGGCCCAACCAGCAAGGGGCGGCCCAATCCGAGTGCAGCTGGGTCGGTTTGTCGGACTGGGTGGCCCACCAGTCGGGAGGCCCACCAGTCGGGCGAACCGGATGGGCGCGACGGCGCGCGCGGCAAGGGAAGAAGACGGCGTATCCCGCAAGAAGCTCGGAGATCAAGATAAACTAGCCGGAATTATAGGGAAAGATATCTGTAATCGTTATAGGATCGAAATCCTTGTAATTCGGGTAGGTTACGATCTCTGGCCGACTTGTAACTCAAGGCAGCCGGACTATATAAGGCGCCTTGAGACCCCCCTCCGAAACACGATCATTGACAACCATACAACCCTAGGACAGAACCCAACTACGGAGATCCTTCAAGGAACTTCATACACAGCAATACAATCGCCGCCAACACAGGACGTAGGGTATTACGTCATCTCGACGGCCCGAACCTGTTCAATCCTTGCGTCTTGTGTTACCATCGACTTCTGATCCTCGATCTGTCCCTCAACAAATCAACCACGTAGGCTACCCTGTGTGGACTGCCGGGTCCAAACATCCGACAGGTGGCGCGCCAGGTAGGGGTTGATCGACGAGATCAATCTGCAAGCTCGATGGCATTCACTCCGCCGTCATCACGCCGGCGACCATGAAGATTTCCATCACCGAGGGGGCTATGTTCTTCTTCGGATCCATGGTCTTCACCGCTGGACCCGAGGGAGAGCTCTCCTTCACCCGTGACGCCACCCCGGAGGAGACAGCGCCACGACTGGACGCTACGCCAGACGGGATCGTCACCATCACCACTCCGTCGCCAACCATCGCCAACAACTCGGCGACCGCGACGGCCGGCGTCGTTCTCCCGCCATCCGAGGAGAACGCGCCTTCTCCTATACCGCCGACTGCTTCGTCCACTCCGCCTCAACCACCCAGGGTGCGGGAGACACCCGAAGAACGAAGGCGCCGATGGGCTGCACGCCAACGCCAGTTCGAGGCGGACATGGATCACGCCATCGCCTCCGTCGGTGAATGCATTGAGCTCACCGAGTCAGCTCGTCGGAGCATCGCCTCGCCGACACGATTCCCGCTGGGACTCGGGAACAGCGGGGCCGTCTACCAACAAGCACTCGGCGAACGCATGAACGCCGACTACTCTCCAGATGCGATCGGGGCGGTCGATCCCATCGCGGCCGCCCAGATCGGATCTACTCCGGACGTTGCGCCGACTCCGCCTGAACCAGAACCAACTCCGGCTTTCCCGCGGGTGACACGTGTCCTCCCTCCAAATAAGAGGATCACGCCTGCCAAGCGGGAGACGTTCGTCTCCGACATATCCGCCGACGAACCAACGGTCCAGGGTGAGGATCAAGCACGCCGTGACGCCAGGGTCGGGCGTAACGGTGAAAGGCAACGACGCCGTGACGCGCGGCGGGAACGCCGAAACCCCAGGATCACGCGTAATCTCCAAGACGACTTCGTCCAAGAGATCGGCGGCGTAGGTGTCTACGCCACTCCATCGGCCAACCTTGCCGCCGCGCACCAAGAGCTAGAGGGGATCCCAGAAACCCCCGAGCTCAACCGGATCAAGGTCAGGCTGACCGCAGCCGCGGGCATGATCAACGCCCAGAGGGCTCCTGCTTCCTCGTCTCGCCACTCCAAGTCGGCCAGCCGCCGAGAAGCCGATCGCGGCGTGGTCGAGCAGCCCGATCTCCGCGAACAACTCCGCAACCGCGATCTCCGAAGGAACCTTGACGACCGTCATCGGCGGAGGGACGAGGAAGAACTCCGACGGCGCGCCGAGTACAACCGTGAACACGGCCCTCCGGGGTTGGATCGCGAAGCACGCCAACGCCGAGAGCTCGAGGCCGCTGAGGCCGCACGCCGGCGAGAATTCGACCGCAAGTACGGGGCTCCACTCGGACAGGACAGGCCACCCCGGGCTAACACCCCGGAAGACTACTCCGCCGACTCGGGACACGCAGACACCGGGAACCTCAACGACTGCGACGGCTTCCCGGCATTCACTGCCCGAGTAAGATCCATCAGAATGCCTGCTAACTTCAAACCTACAGGCATAGAGAAATATGACGGGAAGGCGGACCCGACGCTGTGGCTCCGGACGTACAGCATCGCCATCCGCGCAGTAAACGGCGACCACGACGCCATGTGCGCCTACTTCCCCGTCGCCATGACCAAGGTAGGGCTAACCTGGCTTCACAGCCTTGAGCCCGACTCCATCGACAGCTGGGGGACCCTCTGCGACAAGTTCAAAAGCTACTTCCAGGGGAGCTCCATCCGACCAGGCACCGCCTGGGACCTGGGCAAGGTGAAGCAGAACCGC
>CM014276.1:63910726-63978578 GCA_004135705.1 Alloteropsis semialata
CAGTTCGCCAAAAGCTCCGACGCTTCACGCAGGACCGCAAGGAGGCCATTAGGGCAGAGATTACAAGACTGTTAGCTGCCGGGTTCATTAGAGAAGTCTTTTACCTGACTGGCTCGCTAACCCAGTCCTTGTAAGAAAAAAGAATAATGAATGGAGAATGTGTGTTGACTACACGGATCTCAACAGGCACTGCCCTAAGGACCCCTTCGTCCTACCCCGCATCGACCAGGTCGTTGACTCCACCGCCGGATGCGTACTCCTATGCTTCCTCGATTGTTACTCCGGCTACCACCAGATCGCCCTGAAAGAAGAAGACCAGGAGAAGACTTCCTTCATAACTCCGATCGGCGCCTACTGCTACACCAAGATGACGTTCGGCCTCCGCAACGCCGGAGCCACCTACCAGAGGGCCATTAACTTGACCCTGGGCACTCAGATCGGCCGCAACGCCGAGGCCTACGTCGACGACATAGTCATCAAGACAAAGATCGAAGCCGAGTTCATCGCCGACCTCTCCGAAACATTTAACAATCTCCGCAGGCACAACTGGAGGCTGAACCCGACTAAGTGCGTCTTCGGCGTACCCAAAGGGAAACTACTCGGCTTCATCGTCAGCAACAGAGGAATTCAAGCCAACCCTGAGAAGATAGACACCATCCGGAGGATGAAACCGCCGACTGGGAAGAAAGAGATCCAAAAACTGACTGGTTGCATGGCAGCCTTGAGCAGATTCATCTCCCGGCTTGGGATAAGGGCCTGCCGTTCTTCAAGATCCTCAAGAAGACCGACAGGTTCGAGTGGAACCAAGAGGCGCAGCAAGCTTTCACCGACCTCAAGAACTACCTCTCCAATCCACCAGTACTCGCCGCTCCGCATAATGACGAGACGCTGCTCCTGTACATCGCTGCCACCACCAACGTGGTAAGCTCCGTCATCGTCGTGGAAAGGGAGGAAGAAGGGAAGGTGCAACGAGTACAGCGACCAGTCTACTACGTAAGCGAAGTGCTCAGCGAGTCCAAGTCTCGCTATCCCCAGGTGCAGAAGCTACTCTACGCACTGCTGATCACATCAAGAAAACTCCGCCATTACTTCCAAGCGCATCGCATCAAGGTGGTCACGCAATTTCCACTCGGGGAGATCCTCCACAACAGAGACGTCACAGGGCGAATCATCAAGTGGTCGGTCGAGCTCGGCTCCTTCAACATAGACTTCGTCCCGCGCACCGCCATCAGGTCACAGATCCTCGCCGACTTCGTCGCCGAATGGACCGAGAGCCAGGACGCGAAAGAAGACACCAGCGGCGAGCACTGGAAAATGTACTTTGACGGCTCCCTGATGATCGATGGAGGAGGGGCCGGAGTACTGTTCATCTCGCCGAAAGGGGAACAGCTCCGATACGTCCTCCAAATTCGTTTCCCTGTCACCAACAACGCCGCCGAGTACGAAGCAATTCTCCACGGGCTCCGCATCGCCGCTTCACTAGGCATAAAGAGGCTCCTGGTCTATGGCGACTCAGCTGTTGTCATAAACCAGGTGAACAAAGAGTGGGATCGCAACAGCGAGCGGATGAACGCCTACTGCGAGGCAGTGCATAAGCAGGAGGGGAAATTCTACGGAGTTGAGTACCACCACGTCCCACGGGAAAACAACCTCGCCGCTGATGCACTCGCCAAGCTGGGATCCACCCGCGCAGAAGTTCCAGGGGGGTGTTCGTGCAGGGCCTCCTCAAACCCTCGGTAAAGGAGCCGAACGACGAGCCAGAGCCTGCCCCGGAACTCTGCGAGGTGCTAGCCATTAACGCAGAAGAAGAAGACTGGATGGCCGAGTTCATAGATTTCCTCGCCCACAACAAAGTGCCAAAAGACCCCACGCAGCGAAAGATCCTGGAACGCCGAAGCAAAAATTACGTGGTGGTCGGTGGCGCCTTATACAGACGAGCCGCCACAAATCAAGTATTCATCAAATGCGTCACGAAAGAAGTCGGTCTCCAGATCCTTGACGACATCCACTCGGGAGTTTGTGGAAGCCACGCCGCCGCAGGAACTCTAGTCAGGAAAGCATACCGAGCTGGATTCTTTTGGCCCACCGCCGTCTCCGACGCCAAAGCACTCGTCCGCCGGTGCCAGGGGTGCCAATTCTTCGCCAAGCAGAAACACCTCCCGGCCCAAGCTCTGCGCACTATTCCGCCTTCATGGCCGTTCGCCTGTTGGGGGTGGACATGGTGGGACCATTCAGAGCAGCCCCGGGAGGTTACACACACATCCTCGTCGCCATAGATAAATTCTCCAAATGGATAGAGTACAAGGCCATTGTCGGAACTCCAACATCAAAGCAGGCCGCCGCCTTCGTCGAAGAAATCACACACCGGTTCGGAGTCCCTAACAAGATCATCACCGACTTGGGGACACAGTTCACCGGGTCCGCCTTCTGGGACTTTTGCGAGAACAGCTGTATCGGCGTATACTACGCCTCCGTCGCCCATCCCAGATGCAACGGACAGGTGGAACGAGCCAACGCCATGATACTCCAAGGATTAAAAGCAAGGGTCTTCGACCCATTGAAGAAATTCGCCGGACGGTGGCACCAGGAGCTACCACAAGTCATTTGGGGACTCAGAACTCAGCCGAGTCGAGCAACAGGTCATACTCCATTCTTCCTCGTCTACGGCTCCGAGGCTATCCTCCCCACCGACATTGCTTTTGGATCTCCGCGCATTGATAACTACGACGAAGGTGAAGCTGAGGCAGCTCGCGAGGTGGACCTAGTCTCCATCGAAGAACACCGAGTTAACGCGCTCATACAGCACGCGCGCTACCAGCAACAACTCCGACGCTACCACGACAAGAACGTCCAGGAAAGGGACTTCAACATTGGCGACCTCGTCTTACGCCGAGTGCAATCCACTGCAGGGGTTCACAAACTCTCCGCCCCATGGGAAGGCCCGTTCATCGTGACTCAGGTCATATGTCCGGGTACTTTTCGTCTCCAATACGAGGACGGCACCGATGTCCCACACCCGTGGAACATAGAACACTTACGCCGATTCTACCCATGAAAAGCTATGTATCACAAAGTTCAATAATACTATATGCTTTCTTTGTATATTGTTCTCCTCGCAAAACTTCTCGGAGTCACTCCGTTCCCAAGTAGCTCTCAACTAGATGCTGTGTAACCGGGCCCGGAACGACGCCTAAGCCTTCTACACGTGCACGGGATCTGCTCTCGACGTTATGAACTTGGGATAAGTGAGGCAAAGGGAAAAGCACATTTCAGCCAAAAGCTACTCGGGCAACAATAAAATACGAAACAAAGTACCCAACACTTTTGTTTTACTTGATTACTTGTATATACAAAGGTTTACACTACTCTGTGCAGAATACAGGACTCTACTCAAACTTGAGAGCCTCGCCGACTTTTTCGGCGATCGGTCGAGTTTCCGCCATCGCCGCACCAACTTGCTCCGCCGTGGCGTCCGCCGCCACCCCATCTCCAACCGGCGCAAGGTCGATCCGCGGGTACAGTGTCCGGACACGCGCCAAGGCGTCGTTCGCGCACACAACGGCTGATTCCTTGATCAACTCGGCGATGCGGGTTGGCGCGGCTTGAAGACGCGGGACCAAGGCAGTCGGCTCACCCTCCTCCGGGGCCACGGAGTCCAGCAGGTCCCTCGCCGCCTCGTTGACCTCCGTCAAGGCCAGATGCGCCGATGAGAGATCTTGCTCCAAGCCTGTTATGATTTGAGAGTTGTTCTGGATTGTATACATGGCTTGGAGCATCGTCATGTCCGCACCTTTCCGGAAGTCCTGCTCCTGCTTCAACTTGCCCGCCATCACCTCCTCCGACTGCTGAAGAGTCGCGTTTGCAAACCGCAGCTGCTTCAGCTCAGAGATGTGGCGCTCCCTCTCCATCTCCTTCTCTGAAAGGGCAAGAAAGCACTCGGTCAGGATGAAGATAACACGGCACAGTTCAGCAACTACTCGGAAATCACAAGGAGAAGTCCTTACGATGAAGAATATGCCGATGCTCCACGACGGCGTCATTCAAGCTTTTCTTGGCGGCGTCACGTTGACGTTTGACCCGCTTGAGCTCCACTTCCGCCTTCGCCGCACGAAGGAGCGCCGACTCCGCGTCCTGAGCCTGCGCAAGGCGCGACTGCCGGAGCGTGGCCAGTTTCTGCAAAGATTCCGAAAAGGCGAACGACTCAGAAAACCAACAAAGAGAAAGAAAAGATGAACAAGACAGGGGAAGAAGCTAACCACTGCAAGGCGCTGCGCGTGGTCGACAGCAATTTGAAGCTCGGCGATCACCGAGCCCTCTTTCTCCGCCAAGGCATCCGCCCCAGGGACAGTGATAGTCCCCGAGGCGTCCGACTTCTTTGGCGAGTCCTCCTCCTGGACTTCCTCCCGAGTAAAATCTCCGGCGCCGACGGGCGACTGGATCACCGTGTCCGCGACGGGATCTCCAGCGACGCTTGGAGTGATCGCCGTTTCATCGGCCGCCGGCACCTCCACCGCCACTTCCGGGTCAGGCCTGACTGGGACCTCCGCAGTCTGCGCCGCTCCCGGTCCATCCGCCAAATTCCTCACCTCGGGCGAGGCACCCGAGGATGACTGGCCTGCAGGTGCGGCGGTGGGGCACTCGGACCTCGCAGAGCATCAGTCGAGGGAGCCCTCCCACTCGCCGCCTCTCCGTCCAGATCGGAGGCATTGCTGAAAAAAGCACTCGGAAGTTAGTACAAGAACTCGGATAACAAGAAGAAATGCGAAGACCAACAACTCACCGAGTACCCTTCACAATCGCAACCCGGGGCCGAATGACGGGGAGCTTGGGACGCCGCTGCGCCGAAGCCGCCACGAGGATCGGCCTGGTCCCCAAGTTGGAGACTGGCCCTGCGTCCGCCGAGGCTTGCACGAGCGTCTCCGCCACCATGCGTCGCCTCTCCTCCACCGAAACGCCCATGGCCCGGGCGTGCTCCTGCTCTTGGAACACTTCGTCGGGCACCGCCTCGTCCTTCTCCTCTTCCTCGGTGACGACCGGGGAAGAACGCACCGGCTCGTCAACGTCGGCCTCCGAACCCGCAGACGGCCTCCGAGCCGGCTGCGCGTCCGGCTTCTTCGCCGCCACCTTCTTCGCCAGCACCTTCTTCGTACGCCTCCGCTTGGGAGGCGGCGGCGCCGTACCCGCCACCGCGTCCCGGACGGAGGGCGCTTCGTCTGACAACGTGGCCGAGTCGTCGGCCGCCCCGTCGTCAACCTCCACCGCCCGCTTGGAAACGCCGCCCCCGCGGCTGTTCCTCTTCGCCACGGCCGCCCGGCGCTTCCGCGGACGGTCCTCCACCACCTCCTCATCCGTAGGACTCAGGGAGCCCTCCGTGTCACTCGGCGCCCATATACGGGGCGCAGGGGGTTGAACTGCCCCCTCTGCCCGAGTGCTTCCCTGAGCAGCCGGAGGCGTGTCCTCGAGAATTACCTTCCTCGGGAAGTCCTCCGGAAGTGGGGCAGCAGAGAAGAACTCGAAGCATCGATCCTGCGCAAGAAAAGGCGCAAAATCAGAACGGCCAACGGACGAAAACAAGAAATCACGTCAAGAGAAAACACTCAAAAGGACTCGGAAAAGAAACTCACCGGTGGTGGAGGCCTCTTCAAAGAAAAAGGGCGCGGCTGGCCCTTCTCCGACACACGGCCGAGGAAGAACCCGCCGACGCGCTCCTTCATCTCCTCCTTCCCCACGGTGCGGTTAGCAGCCCGAGTGGGGTCATCCCGCCCCGAGTACTCGTAGCCCGGGTGCTTCCGCTCCTGGATGGGTTGGACCAGCCGCCTGCTGAAGTTGCAGGCGATGCCGATCGCCGTCAGGCCTCGAACCTTCAACTCCTTGATCAACTCAAGGAGCTCCTCGACCTGGTCCATCTCCGAGGCGTCTGGAAGCTCATTCCAGCAATCTTGGACCTTCGGCCGCTCGCCAGTATGACAGGGGATCGCCGGCTCATGGTTCCCGACGTAGAACCACTCGGCTTTCCACCCTTTGTTTGAGGTGTTGAGGGCGATGTCGAAGTAGTCGTCCTTCCGCCCTTGACGAAGCATGAACCCGGCTCCTCCGACCACCACCATCTTCTCCTCACTCGGCTGAGGCTTCAGCCAGTACAGGTACCTCCACAAGTTGAAGTGAGGAGAGATACCTAGATACGCCTCGCAGAGGTGGATGAAGACCGAGATCGCCATGATTGAATTGGGATTGAGGTTGATCGCCTCGATCCCGTAGTAATGCAGCAGCCCACGGAAGAATGCCCCCGTGGGCAAACCAAGCCCCGCCTCAAAGAAGGGCTTGAAGAGGACCAGCTCGCCGGAGTTCTCCGACGGGAATACTTCCCCTGCGCTCGGCCGCCATTCCGCCACGGCCTGAGGCGGCAGGACATTCCGCTCCACCATCTCCTCCAGTGCCTCCGAGGTCACCTTCCCCCGCGTCCACGCAAGGACAGGGGAAGGGATCTTGTCAGACTTCGGGACGGCAGCGAACTTCTTCCTCCCGGCCATGGATCTTACGGCAGGGGTCTTGGATCGCATTAGCGAGGCTACGCTCCCCGTGGTGGCTGAGATCGCGCAAGGGGCTTGTGAGCAAGGGGAGCTTCTGTGGCGGTGGGGTGAAGAGCGAAGAACGAGGAAAACAGATCTGGAAATGAGAAGATTACCCTCCGGGGGTTAATCCTCGCCTTTTATAGCGCGCCTTGATGCCCGAAATTACCGCGAGATAACGCGATTAGCGGGGGCGGGCGAAACGGTACAAAGAGCCGTTGGGCGCTTCACCTTCCGTTACACGCCGGGCGTCAACGGTAAAAAATGACTCCGGAGCACTCGAGCAAGACAGAGCAGTCGGCGCGCCGCTAAGGCTCGAACAGCTCCCACGCTCGGGGGCTGGCGCCGTGATCAAGTCAGTGTGCCTCTCGGGCTCGATTGGCCCCGAACCACTCGGGAGCCAACACTGCAAACTCAGTGGTGTGCCGCTAAGGCTCGAACAGCTCCCATGCTCGGGGGCTGGCGCCACGATCAAGTCAGTGCGCCTCTCGGGCTCGATTGGCCCCGAACCACTCGGGAGCCAACACTGCAAACTCAGTGGTGTGCCGCTAAGGCTCGAACAGCTCCCATGCTCGGGGGCTGGCGCCACGATCAAGTCAGTGCGCCTCTCGGGCTCGATTGGCTCCGAACCACTCGGGAGCCAACACTGCAAACTCAGTGGTGTGCCGCTAAGGCTCGAACAGCTCCCATGCTCGGGGGCTGGCGCCACGATCAAGTCAGTGCGCCTCTCGGGCTCGATTGGCTCCGAACCACTCGGAAGCCAACACTGCACAACTGAAGGCGTACCGCTAAGGTTCGACCGGCACTCGGACTCGGGGGCTGGCGCCATATCAAAAGCAGCGCGCCGTGCGGGCTCGATCAGTCCCGAAACGTTCGGGAACTGACGCTGCGAACAAATTGAGACGGGTAATGCAATCCTTTTTGCAGGAAATACAGTTACAACGGAGCCGGACTTACGCCGGTTACAAACATCAAACACATCAGCCGCCAAGATGACGGCCTGGGGCACTCGTCCCTGCGCCTAGTGCTACATCCGGAGCAAGCTTGGCTCACATGAGCTCCTCGCAAGCTCTCTTGTAGCACCACTGCAGCCGTCGACGGGACAGCACCGGTGGAGGGTTGATAACGGACGCCTTTGGCTACCCCTTGCTCTACAAAGCATTTCACCCCACATGGCCCTCGTCACATGGGAATGCGGGGGTGAACGGGGCAGCGCTCACACGCTGATCAACGCCTCAGATCCCTCGCAAGCACTCTTCTAGCACCATGCCAAGATGACTCCATGAACTTTCCCCGGTGGATGAACCCAACAATGAGCCTCCGGCATATTGACTGAAAGGGTCCTATAATCTGCTCTTGGGTAGCAGCTCAGGCTCCCCGACGGGTATTTATAGCCCCTAGTCGCCAGAGGACGGAAGATTTTCTCCACTATCACGAGCACGAGCTCCACGCCACGCGTCCTTTCCTCCAGCTTGAAGTGCACAGGTCACCCTTATCTCCTTTGGCTCCACTCGACCACGGGAGCACCCTGTGCAATCACGGGAACTCTATTCCTGACGCCGCATCACAGAAGCGACGCCGCCTTGCCTGCCTCTCCTTGGCATACCCGACAGAGGAGGAATCCTCCGGGACATGAACCTTTCGCCAAGATAAGTTTCGATTGATTAACTTCATTAATTCCGCGAGCTTTAAAACAAGTTGCTAAAGTACTCGGGGAGCACACGCCTTAATCCGTGAAACCTCGGCTCTTCCGTACGCCTATCCTCCTACGCGTGCACGCGGCCCAGCTCCCTGCGCTATGGACTACGGCTATCGGGGACCAGGTGCATAAACGTAACAGGCTAACTGCCCGAGGAAATTAAAAGACTTGAAAGCAGGAGGCGGAGTTCATTAATATTTATATCGCCGAACACTTTCTCCTCGAATTTTTACTTTGTTGCAGGGTACAGACGACCACTCGGCGTGCTCAGCCCTCACGCTCGGGGGCTGGCGCCGGGACGACCACTCGGCGTGCTCAGCCCTCACGCTCGGGGGCTGGCGCCGGACGACCACTCGGCGTGCTCAGCCCTCACGCTCGGGGGCTGGCGCCGGGGCGACCACTCGGCGTGCTCAGCCCTCACGCTCGGGGGCTGGCGCCGGGACGACCACTCGGCGTGTCTCACAGGACTCCGCCGGCCCTCACGCTCGGGGGCTGGACGCCGAAATTAACGTCGGATGATTTAGCCAGATGCTCCTTGACTAACCCTTGGACCGATTCCTACGGAATCGCTTCAAGGCTCGGGGCTACGGCCAACGGACGCACCTCGCGGCGCATCCGTTGATTGTCTGACGACCTCAGAAGAAGGCTACTAACCCTTGGACCGATTCCTTCGAAATCGCTTCAAGGCTCGGGGGCTACGGCCAACGGACGCACCTCGCGGCGCATCCGTTGGAAAACGGCTCTTTTCTCTCCAGTATCACGCGGTTTCGCTTCCAACTGCAGCAGGCTCGACGCTCATCAGACAGCACGACCTCGCCGACTTGTCTCTCAACCACGTACTACTCGGGGGCTTGTCAGGGGTAGACCCCCAGGGGTACCCAGAAGGCGGATTGGCCCAACCAGCAAGGGGCGGCCCAATCCGAGTACATCTGGGTCGGTTTGTCGGACTGGCTGGCCCACCAGTCGGAAGGCCCACCAGTCGGGCGAACCGGGTGGGCGCGATGGCGCGCGCGGCAAGGAAGAAGACGGCGTATCCCGCAAGAAGCTCGGAGATCAGGATAAACTAGCCGGAATTATAGGGAAAGATATCTGTAATCGTTATAGGATCGAATCCTTGTAATTTGAGTAGATTACGATCTCTGGCCGACTTGTAACTCAAGGCAGCCGGACTATATAAGGCGCCTTGAGACCCCCCTCCAAAGCACGATACAACCCTAGGACAGAACCCAACTACGGAGATCCTTCCAGGAACTTCATACACAGCAATACAATCGCCGCCAACACAGGACGTAGGGTGTTACGTCATCTCGACGGCCCGAACCTGTTCAATCCTTGCGTCTTGTGTTACCATCGACTTCTGATCCTCGATCTGTCCCTCAACAAATCAACCACGTAGGCTACCCTGTGTGGACTGCCGGGTCCAAACATCCGACACTCGGCGAGGTGATCCAGAGTCCAGAAGCCGAAGGAAGAATAGCCAAGTGGGCACTTGAGCTAATGGGGAAGAACATCACCTATGCCCCACGGAACGCCATCAAGACACAGGCATTGGCCGACTTCATCGCAGAGTGGACCGAGGTCCAAACCCCCCCGACCTCCATCGAGCACGAGACCTGGGTCATGTACTTCGACGGGTCGCTTATGAAGGAAGGAGCTGGCGTCGGACTTGTCTTCGTCTCGCCCCTGGACGTGCGTATGAAGTACATGGTCCGACTACATTTCCTGGCCTCCAACAACGCCGCCGAGTACGAGGCGCTCATCAACGGGCTTCGCATCGCCCTCGAACTAGGGATACGGCGTCTCGAGATCCATGGTGATTCAGAGCTTGCGTCAACCCCAAGATGGTTGCCTACTGCAAGGCGGTACGCGAGCTGGAAGACAAGTTCCATGGCCTCGAACTCAAGCACATCCAACGACGATACAACGAGGCGGCCGATACCCTTGCAAAGGCGGCCTCCAACCGAAAGCCCGTTCCCAATGGTGTCCTCGCCAAGGACCAGTACACGCCCTCCATTCGACTCGATGACGAGCCATCGGAGCCTCCGGCACAAGAAGCAACAGAGGTGATGGAAGTCGACAGAGTATCAGAACCCAACCTTGAAGACCCAGATTGGAGATTCCCGCTCCTCGAGTGGATCGTGCAAGGAAAGCTCCCGCCCGACGAGACTGAAGCTCGGCGGATCGCATGCTGGGCCAAGACATTCACTCTCATCGAGGGAGAGCTCTACAGGCGGGGCTCATTTGGCGTCCTGATGCGTTGCATCCCTGCCCAACAGGGGAGGGAATTATTGAAGGACGTCCACGCCAGGGCTTGCGGACACCACGCTGCGCCGAGAACTCTTGTCGGCAAAGCTTTCCGACAAGGTTTTTATTGGGCCACCGCTGTCGCCGACGCCCAGGATATCGTGCATAGCTACGAAGGATGCCAATTCTACGCGCGACAAACACTACAGACCAAGCACTACAGACCATCCCCATCACTTGGCCTTTTGCCGTGTGGGGATTGGATCTAGTCGGTCCACTCAAGAAAGCACCCGGGGGCTTCACGCATCTCCTCGTCGCCGTCGACAAGTTCACCAAGTGGATTGAGGCAAGGCCTATCAGGAGGGTCTGCTCGGAGGAAGCTGTCTAGTTCTTCACCGACATCGTCTATCGCTTTGGAGTCCCCAATGCGATCATCACTGACAACGGTACTCAGTTCACGGGCAAGAAGTTCCTTCACTTCTGCGACGCCTACAACATCCGAGTAGATTGGGCCGCCGTCAGCCATCCAAAAACCAGAAGTCACTTCTGCGACGCCTACAACATCCGAGTAGATTGGGCCGCCGTCAGCCATCCAAAAACCAACGGACAGGTAGAAAGGGCGAATGGCATGATCCTGCAAGGACTAAAGCCGCGAATCTTCAAGCGCCTCGAGAAGTTCCGCGCAAGGTGGGTCGCAGAACTCCCATCCGTCCTCTGGAGCTTACGGACCACCCCGAGCCGAGCCACCGGTTGCACGCCTTTCTTCATGGTCCACGGATCCGAAGCAGTCCTCCCGACGGACCTCGACTACGGTAGCCCGAGGATTCGAGCCTACGACAACGAAGGGAACCAAGCCTCTCTCGAGGACGCTGTCGACCAGCTAGATGAAGCACGTCTTGCGGCGGTACCACGACCGCAACATCAGAAGCCGAGCGTTCCAGGTTAGCGATCTGGTCCTCCGACGAGTCCAGAGCAACCACAACCGCCACAAGCTGTCACCACCATGGGAAGGCCCTTACATCATCGATCAAGTCCTCTGTCCGTGAACTTTCAAGCTTAAAGACGAAGACGGCCGAGTTCTCTCCAACGCTTGGAACATAGAACAGCTACGTCGCTTTTACCTTTAAAAGTATCCGTACTTTGTCATTCGCTTACGATAATAAAAAGTACTACTTCAGTCCAAGTACTTTATAAGCTTCAGTCCGAGTACTTTATAAGTTTTGAGCACTTTTTTGAGTACTTTGCAAGCCTGCAATCGTTTTCCGAAACGCGCCTTTCGAGCTTTCTAACTGAGCAGCGAGCGACCCCTTCCTCGCAAGGGGTCACCCGCCGCTCGGGGGCTCCACCCGGGGCACAGTACCCCTCCTTTTTTCGCAAAAATCACGACAAACGATCGCCCTCATGTGCGATCGGCGGTACACTTTCCCGCTTAAGGGAAAAGGGAGACCAGCCTGTGCGGTTTTGTGATTACGCCCGTCCAAGCACTGAGTGCCTACGCCCCCGCGGCTACGGCGCTAGACTTGCGGGCAAGATCCAAGCCCTCGGACTGATCTCCTTTTTTCCTAACAAGCGATAAAGGAACCGTCCCAACTAGCTTTTGCTTCCGACACTTAAGACTGCTGCCCGATATGGTTCGGCCTCCCGAAATCGCTCGGGGGCTGCAAGTCCGAGTAACACAGCTATGCGACTAAGTCAAGCCTAACTCCCGAGTTCCTACGCCCCGACCGCTACAGAACGGAGCCCGGCTGGCGAAGTCCTAAGCTCTACCATCTCGGCTCGCGGTCCCAAAGCATTCGAAAGAAAATGAAAATACTGGGCAACAGATAAAAGCATGAGCCACTTAATAAAAAATGAGTTCTCAATAGAGGAGCGACCCTTTGTAGGGAATTAACCTCATTTACATTACAAAATGACAGTCCTAAGTTCCCTACGTTTCTACTGTTCTGTTACAGCTAGAGGTCCCTCAGGGCGACGGCGATCATCTCGTCGGTAAAGGAGGAGGACTCGGCTTCAATTGCGTCATACCCGTGGTCCTCATAACCGGGAGCCCATCCACCTCGCAGTCATTTCCGCTCCATGCTCGGGTAATGCGACAAGAACATGGCGACAATTCTCCGCACCACGCTCTGCCTAAGCTCCAAAGCCTGCTCCCGAGTTCTTCCCGGGACGAGGGCGATGCGCTCCACCAGCGACGGACCGCCACCGACGCTGAGCTCCTCTAGCAGGTGCTCGACGGCCTGAACCAGGACCTGATGGACCTCGGACTTCTTATCGAGGGCCTTCTGACTCTGCTTGGCCACCGCCCTCGACCTCCGGAGGTCCTCGATAGCTCCTGCATAAATTTCCTCGTCAGAGTTATCATGGAGAAAAGAAAACAAGAGGAAGGACAAAGGGAAACATGATGCATACTGGCCATCTCCGTCCACAGGTCGCGGCCAAGCTGCACCAACTCCTGGTTCGTGGCAAAAGCCTTGGCGACCTCGCTCTGCTCCGTTTTCAGTTTGGTCTCCAAGTCGGCTTTCTGAGTTCGGAGGGCTGTACCAACGAACAAAGACAAGCAACTGTCAATGACTCGGAAGACGACGGAAAAAGCAACCCGACAACAAAGGAACTCGGAAAAACGACTTACCGAGGATCTCCTCCTCCCGCTTCTGAGCGATCTCCTTGAGGCGAGCCCCCTCATCGGTGGCGGCCTTGAGTTTGCCGGCCAGGTCAACCGTCTCGTTATTGGCCTTCTTCAGGTCAAGGGCGGCGTCGTTGACGTCCTTCTGAAGGTCCGCCACCTTCGTCTTCAGGCTCTCGTTCTCCTGGGCGGCGGCCTCTTTTTCTCGGCCTGCGGCCTCGACTGCCGTCCGCGCCTCGGCCGCTCTCTTCTCGGCCTCAGTCACCCTCGCCTCAAGGGCGGCCTTCTCCTCCTCGGCGCGGGTGAGCGCCTCTGCCCCGGCCTGCTGAGCCGCAGCCAGCCGAGCCTCAAGCTCCGCCTTCTCCGCCTTCATCTGATCGACGGCGTGCCACAACCCGGCCTCTCGACGGAGGAACAAAGATTTGTCCGAGCTGAGCTTCATGATTTCCTGCATCCAGAGATGACAAAATATGGGTAGCGCGGTCATACACAACGAAAGCTGAGCCGTCTCGAAAACAGAAGAAGAACAGGAACCCCAATACTTACTCGGGCGGGCTTGATGATCATCCTATCGAAGGTCTTCTGTACGGTACGGAGGCCCTCGGCGAGAATCTCGCACTCCTCCATCTCCGTCTTATCATTAAGCTCGAAGAGAATCTGCCCCGGGTTTCGGCGGTCGACCCACATCAGCCGGCCCTCGCACGGCAGGTTGGGGTCGTCCTCAATGGACACCAGGGCCTTGAAACGACGATCCATCGTCATCAGCCTTGGGGTGTCGGTGAAGTCCTCTGGGATCCCCCTCGATGGGCTCAGGGGCCTCACGGACCCCGAGCTCGACTCCCTTGCGGAGTGGACGTCGGCTCCCTGAAGATGGCCTGTCGGGGAGTTCTCGAGCGTGACGACCTCCGCCGGTGCCTCCTCGGAAATGGCCTCGGGGGCTTCAACAGTCGCCGCCGAAGGAGTGGCGGCAACCGAAGGGGCCCTGGGCGCCTCCGCCTCGGCTCTCTCGGGGACGACCTCGGTCTCCGGAAGGGAAGCAGCCTCGCGGCCGACTGGCTCGGCGACGTTCTCCTCGGCGCCGGCCAGGGCAACGGTGCAGAGCAGAGAGACCTCCCCTGCCTCAGGACGACTTGCCACCTCTTGAGGGGCAGGGAGGATCGGCCCTACCAGCTGTTGCTCCAGCTCCGCCTGGTACGCCGCAAGTTCTTCCTCCGAGGGGACAGTCTGCGCGGCGCCCAGGCCCGTCAAGCTATCCCCGCTGCCTTGAGGGGTTTCCACCTCCGCGGAGGGTGTCTCCCTCCGAGCAGTCTCCTCGGCCCGCTCGGCCGAGAGCCTTGGCATCGGCGTTGGCACGGTAACCGGGGCATCGGCGTCCGGGACCGCCGGGCGCAGTCTCTTCTGGGGAGCCGCCTCGAGCGGCTTGGAGGCCCGGCTGGAACAACAAAGGTCCAGAAGCCCAACTAAGAAAGAAGCCAGACACAAAGATAGGAACTACATGGAAAGAACAGGACACGACTTACCTCACCGACACGGTCCGGGACCGCTTGACACTCGTTGGCGTCGAATCCGCTGAGGGCAAAGGCCTCTTCGCCCCCGACAACGTTGTCGGAATGGGGACCACCTGCAGGTAATCGACACCTCCACCCGAGTGGGGCGCCGCCTGATCAGTCGGGCCTCCTTCCTCGACACGGGAAGGGCCTGATTGCCCTGCCGCGGCCTCCGCAGGAACGGAAGGAGCCCGCCTCACCTCCACGAGAGAAGCCGACGAGCGGCCGCCCCCGACGGGGCTCGCCCGCCTGGCCGAAGGGGGCACTGAGGGGGCATCCTGCCCTTCACCCGACGCCCTCACCATTGAAGGAGTCGACGGCGGGCGCTTGTCCACCCCTGGCGAGGGCCTCCTGGGGGAGCGCGATCCCCTAGGCGGTAGGCCGCCCGAGGAGACGCGCTCCGACGGATCCCGACTCCTATCCTGTCGGGAGGAGGCCGCGTTCCGGCGGGAGTCCCTCGGCTCCCCAGACACGCGGCGGGCGGACGGAGGCGAGCGGCTATCCCGTCGGGAGGGGGCCGCGCTCCGGCGGGAGTCCCTCGGCTCCTCGGACGTGCGTCGGCCAGGCGGAGGTGCGGTCACGCCGCTCGCGCTGGCTATGCCCGGCGGACCGGTGGGGTTGGCCCGACCGACCACCCCCGCTCTTCTCTGCGCCCGACTGCGGCGTCCTCTCACTCCCACTAGGCCCGGCCCCCGAGCCGAAGATGAGGGCGGCGCCACCACGACTGCCACGGACTTTACAGAAGGGGCACCCCGGCCCATCTCCTCCTCGTCACTCTCCATCTCCTCCGAGTCCCCCTCTGCGGGTTCCGACTCAGGGTCCTCATCCTCGGAGACCTCATCGCCCAACCTCCTCCTCTTGGCCCGGTCGGCGTTCCTCGTCCTCTTGTCCACCTCGCTCTGTCTCCACTGCTCCCGGCGCTTCTTCTTCGCCTTGTTCCTCTCGGCGGCCGCGCGGTTCGCCGCCCTGTCCTCGGGAAGAGGCGCCCGGGAGAAGGTGACGTTGTTGCTCTTCACCTAAAGAACTTGGGGTTAGAAGAAGAAAAGAGGCCCCAGATTAAATCAAAGGCAAGAGACAGGGTCCTTACGATGGCCTTGGTGCCGTCGTCCGGAAGCATCGGTAGAAGGTGACGCGGCGGGTACTCGAACCCGCCTTCCCCACCGCTGCCGCCAACCGGCGCCGTACCTCGTCCACCGAGGGTAGCGGCTGCACCGTCACCGTCCCCGCATAGGGAGCCCTGTCCGGCGTCATCTCATCTGCCACATCTCGAGGGCGTGCCACCTCAGCGGCATGATCCCCTTTGAGAGGTAGCCGCCGATGACCTCCACCATAGTCACCCCCTGGTCCCGGAGCCGGCCGAGGGCTTTCCAGGCGTTCCCGAGAAGTCTCTCCCAGTCTTTCTTCTCGGGCCCGTACGCCCACTTCTCGGACGCCTTCTTGAACCACCCTCTGGTGTACACTGGGAGGGGGTGCTTGGGGTCGTTCTTGAGGTAGAACCACCCGGGATGCCATCCCTTGTTCGAAGTCACGAGCTTGCCCGGGATGTAGTCCTCCGACCTCCCCTGCTTCATCTTCAATGAGGCGCATCCTATCGTCGCAGGGGCACCGCTTTCGTCGGTCAGCAGCACGAACTTGAAGAAGTACCTGAACAGGTCCCAATGGGCCTTTGTTCCCAGGTACCCCTCGCACAACGCCACGAACGTCGCCATCTGCTGGATGCCGTTCGGGTTGAGTTGGTGGAGCTCCAGCCCGTACTCGCTCAGCACGGCTCGGATGAACCTTCCCGCGGGGATGGAAAACCCGCGCTCGTGGAACGCAACGAACGAGACGACGTACCCAGACGGCGGTCGGGGAAAGTCCTCCGAGCCGGGCTTCATCCACTTCTTGGCCTCCGTCAGCGGCGGGAGCGCTCCTCCCTTCACGAGCCCCTCCAACTGCGATTGAGTCACAGTGGAACGCACCCAGTTCGACATGGTGGATTCATGAGGAGAGGAAAATGCGAACTGGGAAGGAGGATTCGAGGATGACGGCGGGTTGCGAGCGCGGCGGCAGAAGGTGCGAGGGAGGTGCAAGTGCAGCGGCGGCAGCAGAGGAGACGAAGGCGCAGCGGAAGGCAAAAAGGCCAGGGGTGAGTTTAACCCTAGACGACCGCGGTGCAGAGCAATAAAAAGGGAGGCGAAGCGGGGTGGCGGCATTAAATGCGCGGGCCCACCATCGGCGCGGCTGCGACGTGCGCCCGTCGCTTCGGCTGACGACCTCAAAAGGCGCGCCCCTCCTCCACGCGGCGTAAGGCGGGCCGACGTCTCCGCTCCCGGCCCACCAGCGGATGTGTAGGGCTCCGGCCCAACAACTCCCCTTCCCGACTAACGCCTGAACTCTTCACTACCCCGACGGCCTCCAAGGCAAACTACTCGGCTCCATCGACTCTTTAAGCCTTAACAAGAGTATCTACTCTTCCCAAGGCTCGGGGGCTACACCCGGCGGGTGCGCTCGCGCGCAACCCACCGGAAAAACCACACCTCAACACTTCCCCATAGCGGTTGAACCTGGGCGAGAGTCCTTAACTCCCACCCAGGCTCGGGGGCTACTGACGAGGGTCTAGACCAGGGGTGACCAACCAACCCTCTGATCAACGACGCATCGCCAGTTTTCTCTTCAAAAACAAGAAATAACACCCCAGATCGAACAGGCCTACTTCGTCCGAATGGTTTTGGGCCCACTCAGGAAAGCCCCGTATGGGAGACTGTCCCCCGACGAGTCTCCGCCTCGCCCGACGAGCCCGCCTCGCCCGACTGGCTCGCTTGGCGTCATTCCCCGCTTTTACCCATTCTGGGCCGTACCTACTTGGTACTCGCCATGTCAGAATGAGATGGGCGCCCGTCCTTCGCCACGGCAGCCACAGGGACGCCCGTCTCGTCAGAACAGGAAAACTACAGTCCCGGAAAGGACGCTCGCAAGCTCACGCGAGGACACCTGGAGTCCATGGGGAGACACCTGGAGTCCAAAGGCGACACCTGGAGTCCAAGGGAGAACAGAACCAGTCAACCACGGTACTCGGGGATGTGCCCGAGAAGCCACCCACACCAGCTACTCGGACGCCGCCGGCTCCGGGTCAAACGGAGCGCCTCATTCCGTCAACACCAACTACTACAGTGGGCACCTGTACGTCTCGTACGGCTCGGGACGCAAAATGACGGCGAGGACCCCGGCGCTGTAACTAGCTTTGTAATTCCTTCCTCTTTACCCTCTTCCTTTCTTGCTCCCCTTACTACTATAAAAGGGGACCAGGGGAAGGTCGAGAGGAGGATGAAGAACACTCGAACAGGCACCACTCTATAACACTTCACACAGGGACTTGGGACCATACCCCCTCTCCCGACTAGTTTGTATCCCCTACTATAGGCTTGGACTCCAGAACATAGGCTCACACTGGACGTAGGGTGTTACTCTCCGGAGGCCCGAACCAGTATAATTTCCTGTGTCTCTTGAGCCACCATCCAGCGCCCTGACACGCGATCGTAGAAATATTACTTGCCGGGGGTAGAGAACCCCGACACTTGGCAGCCATCGAGTCAACTATGTTTTGCAAATGGGCCTTCGATATGTTCTTTGTGCTCAGAGGTAACCCCAAATAGCGGATCGGGAAGTCCACCACCTGGCAGCCAAGAACGCTTTGTAGCTGTTGGGTGTCAATGTCTTCACCGTAGATCAAAGTGATAGAGCATTTGGCACAGTTGGTGCGCAGCCCTGCTGCTTCCCCAAAGATGTCCAGTACCCGTTTGATGGCTCTGGCTTCTCTGTTTGTTGGACTGGCAAACATGATTACATCGTCGGCATATAGGCTGCATTGATACTTGATTACAGGCAGTTCCATTTGCTGCATGATGCCATTGCTCACGGCTTTGGCGAACAGTCGGTGGAGCATGTCCATTGCCAGGATAAAGAGAAGGGGGGATAGTGAGTCTCCTTGCCTGACTCCTCGCTTGTGGCTGATCACCCGTCCAGGATGGTTGTTCAGTAGGATGCGGGACGTTGATGATGTTAGGAGCGCAGCAATCCAACCACGCCATCTCCTCGAGAACCCCAATGCTTGCAACAAGTCCAGTAAGAAGGCCCAGGAGAGGGTGTCAAATGCCTTGGATATGTCCAGTTTAAGTAGCATATTAGGTATTTTTTCTTGCAAAATAGAACTGCCACCCTCTGGACATACTTGAAGTTGTCTTGGATGGAGCGACCTTGGATGAAGGCGTTCTGATTCCTCGCCACCATCGCATTTAACATTGGCGCTAAGCGGAGGGATAGCAGTTTGGAGATTAGCTTTCCGAAGCTGTGTACGAGTGTGATCGGCCTGTAATCTTTAGGTGCCGCCGCGTCCGGTGTCTTTGGGATGAGCACAATGAATGCATTGTTAAGCGTGTGAAGGTTCCTCGTGTTTCCCTCGGAAAAAGCATTTATGGCGTCATGATGTCGTCCTTGATGACCTGCCATGCTGTATGGTATAAGGCTCCGGTGAAGCCATCCGGCCCCGGCGCTTTGTCCGCAGGCAATTCTTTGATTGCTGCCCAAATTTCTTCTGGCGTGAAGGCAAGGTCTAGGTGGTCGAGGTCTGTCGCGTTCACTCCAAGAGCTTGGAAGTTGAGCGAGTCACCTTGCTCCACTTCTCGTCCAAAGAGCTCATCAAAATGATGGAAAATGGCTTGTTCCATGTCCTGTTGCTGGACCAATAAGTGTCCATCGATGGTGAAGCTGCGGATGTGTTTTTTTCGTTGTCTTCCTCTTGCCATCGCATGGAAGTATCTGGTGTTGGCGTCATCCTCCTTGAGCTGGAGTATTCGCGATCTCTGCCGTGCAATGGTCCGTTCCAGCGAGGATAAGCCGAGGCATTTTAATTTGAGCTCCTTGCGCTCAGTGTTTTCATCAATGCTAAGAGGCCGGATGTCCTGCTCCTGTTCGAGACGCAGCTGCTGCTCACGCGCCTGGAGCAGTTGCGCTTTGATGTTCCCAATTTTCCTAGATGACCAGCTCTGGAGAGCCCTCACCAGATTTCTGAACTTCGCGTCTAGACGCTTGTAAGGGTCGTGAATGGAGTCGCTGTAGCTCCACCCCTGGGTGACAGCATCCAGGTATCCATCCATGCGAGGCCAGAATACCTCAAAGTGGAAACGACGTCTCGCGGCGATCACGGCGTTTGTTCGGAGCAGCAGAGGAGGGTTTTCGGACGCGTCGGAGGAGAGAGCCTGGAGAAGACACGACGGATGTTGCTCCTCTCAGGGAAGTGAAACCAACGCTCGGTCAAGCTTGACCAGGGTCAGACTGCTGCGCTCGTTGCTCCAGGTGTATGCCCGGCCGTGGAGATGCAAGTCTTGCAGTTCTGGGGTCGCTACTGTCTGCCTGAACAGATTCATAGTTCGCCTGCTAATCCTGTCATTATTTTTGTCAACGTCTGTTAGTATGAGGTTGAAATCCCCTATGATTAGCCATGGTCCTGGGCAGGCATCCCTTATTGCGGCCAGTTCGTCCATGAAGAGCTCCTTGGCGAAGTCTTCCTAGGGCCCATACACTGTCGTGAGCCACCACGGTGCATTGCCAGTAGTACTCACTCGGACTGTGCAGGAGAAGCATCCTAGATGTACATCGTCCAACACAATGTCAGGTTGCCTTGCAGCTATGAGCATTCCGCCTCTGGTATTGTCCGCAGGCACAAAAGCATACTCAGAATAAGCAGTTCCTAGCATTGATAGCATGAAGTTAGGGGTTACATTGTCAACCTTTGTTTCCTGAAGACAGACGATGCTAGCTCTAGCGTCATCTACCAGAGTTCGAACTGCATCACGCCGAGCCCACATATTGAGGCCACGCACGTTCCATGATAGGATGTTAATGTTATTCATGGGCGGTGAAGTCGACCAGGTTGATCATCGGCAGCGAATTATGCCGCGGCCGAGATCGCCCTCTGCCGGCTCGAAGTGCTTCTGAACAGCTCCTTGATGGCCGGCTTGTACAAGGATGCAGAGCTCTCCTTGTATAAAGATTCATATACGGCGTCCCTTCCGTTTACGGCGGTGCTGTTGGTCACCGTCTTTGCCCCGTATCGGCGTGATAGCAGCACCTCGCCGCGCTTGGAGGCCGGGACGCTGGAGAGGTCCTGGGTGGCTAGTAGCCTCCGGCTGCAAATGGGCAGCGCCACAGATTCACCTTGCTGTGCTAGCTGTTTGCTCAGGTTTCTGCGCGGGGGTTTTGATGGTGCCAGGGGAACCAGAGGAGACGCCTTGGGGATCTGCACTTGGGCCGCGAAAAAGTTGAGGCGATCCTCCGTGGTAGGATCTTGTGATGTCAGGATGTCCTCGCCACCCGCAAATGTGTTTTGCATCACCGGCGGGCTGAGCCAGGGAAAGATTGGGGAAGCCTCGGGGGGCAGGCCTTCTGTATCAGTCACCAAGGTTGGCTCAGTGGAAGGATAGGTGCTCGTCGTTGATGGCAGAATGGGCAAGGATTCTGCATCCTCCGCCGGCATTCTATGCTGAACGGCCGCCTCGGCAACCATCGGATCCCAGTCAGAGCTGGGGTTTGTTGGGGTAGAGCGGACTTCGCTGCAGATGGGGTCGTGGATCACATGGCGTGGAAGCGTTGAATGGGTTGTGCTCTCGTCCAGGGTCTCCGCCGGCAGCGTCGTGGGCGGCGCAAGATGAGGGGAGTCCCGTTTTTCTGGATTGCTTGGCGATGAGATCACAGCAGGTGCCCCCCATGTTGGGGATGGAGGTATCCCGGTGTCGGCGGTTGCGTCCAATCCGCCTTCACCCATCATCTGTGCGGCCTGCCTTCCTTGTGGGGCACGTTGGCCAATTGCTCCTCCCCCGTTGTGCACATCACCATCGGGGATTCCCCTTGAGCATCTGAATCCCTGAATCCGCGGCCCGATGCCGCGTGACTCGCCATAGCCCCGATTGGGATTCCCGTCATGTCCGCTATCACCGTCCGAGGAAGGAGGTGACGGCGACGGCGATGGCGATCTGGAAGAGAAATCAAAGATGTTCTGCACGTGTATGATGGCGTCATAGGTGAGCACCTTCTTCTCTCGTAGGTAAGGCGGCAATCTCCCAAAAATGAGTTGCAGTCCTGGGTCGTTGTAGACCACCGCAACCTCATTCTCTGTGACATGAAGCTTCACTGTTGTTGGGATGAGACTGGGATTATCTGTCCACGTAGTGACACGGAAAGAATCCATCTCCGTTTGATCAAGGGACGATGGCGCCGCGCGCTCAATCCAGGTTGCAGGGGAGAGGATCTTGCGTGCAGTTTTCATGGACCAGATGTGTGGTGGAAGCCCTTCAATTTCCACCCCCATCTTGATGGCGATCTGGAGTGTGGCACTCAACAAGCAAGGTTGGTTTGTGCAAAACACTATTAAATGAGCATCAAGTTTTTTAGTTCTTCAATATTTGTGCAATTCCAATTAACAAGGTGAAGCATAGAAGCACTCAAAAAAGGCTAAACCAAAAAAGGGTTGCATTTCTGAATGGGGCCACCTATTACCACGATTGATCTGTGCATGCTTCCTGGTTCCTACAAGGTGAAAGAGCTCATACATTGCCTACTCATATGTCCAAGTCATCATCCCTCATCTGAGTCAGGTTGCTCGTCATCTGAATCACGGACATAATGTATCTCACCCTTCGCAGTTCCAGATTTGGGAGCTATTTCATCCACAAGGGCCGGTGCTAAGTTGGGGTCTCGTTGACCCTCAGGTAGGGATCGGCGGCCATCATATATTCGAATAGGTTCACCATTTCCTGAGATAATTTAGCAAAGCTTAGATCCAAATGCATCATCAATGAATGCGCCTCCCAGAGTCAAAACTCAAAATGCAACCAATGATACTTATAATTGATGCGAATATGCTACCATGGCATCTCCACTCTCACCGTACCACCATGGTAGTGTCAGAAATATAGGCATCATTCGACATATTTTAGTTCCGAATAAAAATATGTAAACCATGATGATAATTAGTGACCTAGTTAGAACATGATATATGCACGTGTTCAAGTTCAATCTCATATTAAACAAGAACAAAGTAAAGAACCAAATAAGGTTCAGGATGTACCCTGAGACGGGGCCGCTGCCGGAGGCATTGGCTGCGCCGTTATCAACTGGATTAGTCATGCTGATCGGTTGACCTTGTTCGATGTAGCCGTACGTATGTGATGCAGCGACGAGTCGATGCAGTGCAGTCCCTCGAATGACACCGGAAAGTAGTGGACGTAGTCGTACAGGCCACCAGGAAGTAGACGAAGTAGACGAACTTGAGCAGTCGCGTGAAGACGCTCCCAGTGCTAGCGATGGGGAGACAAGCGATGCAGCAGAAACAATGAGGGAGAAGGGAGAGGTCTCCTAAACAGGAATACCTGAGAGGTTGTGTTGGTGTGTGTCTCTGGGTAGGGGAGGGCCTCCTTTTATAGGCGCTGCCTGGCAGAGGAGGGATGCACCTGGACGCCTCTGCAGGAAAGGCAAGAATCCCGCGGAGCAAATAAGGCACGTCCATGTGATTTTGCCATAATCCGTCCGTCTCGTCACGCCCACGCCCACGGCCACGGCCTCGGCCCGGCTCGGCGAGCGAGCGCGCGCGCACGTGTGGCATCCCGGTTACCCTTTGCCAATTTCACATTGGGTGTACCACGTGTCCACCTAATAAGTTGGTTGAGATCCTCTTAACTACCAATATGGTAGTAACCACTTTTAACTCTCTTTGCATTAATCGTGGGTCTTAAATATTTTAGATTTAATTGGAATTATATAAAAGGACCAAGCCCAAATAAACCCAACAGGTAGTGCTGTTTTACGTTCCCCTGTTTCAAACCATGGTCAGTCACCTGGGACTTGACCAACGATATTTTCTCCTGGAGGATCATCCGCTAATTGCATCATCAAAAGCGCCTAAGTTTTTTTAGTAATCAAAAACCGATCAGTAATGCATAAAAAAGAGGTTTGAACAAGGGGAGCAGACTCGCAGCAGATCCATTTAATTTTTTCATCCGCCGTAGATCCATCTATCTATTATCTTAATGGGCCTATTGTATTTTTGCCCCAACTTTGCACTCCAGTTATGATTTTACGCTCATCCCTATTTTTCAAATTAGAAGGCTCTGTTTACCTTTATTTCTAACTCTGTTACTTCCATCTAGATTAAACAAATTAAAAAAAATCCCCTCATAATATGAGAAAAAGACACAATTACCCCTTATCCTTTCTTATCTCTTCCATCCTATCCTAACCCCAGAAGGTCCAGGCGGCGGCGAGCGGCCACCAGCTCCGGGCCTCCGGCTCGGCGCCGCGGGACACTCTGCGACGCCTGCGGCAGGGCGCAGGCCGACCCCCATTAGTGGTCCGTCGTCGTGCAGGTGCGGCAGCGCGTGTCGCACCGCCGTGGACTTCGTCTCCTCCATCGCTTGCGCCCGCCGGCGTCAGCACGGCAAAGCAGCTCATATCGCACGACACCAAGAGCAACTCGTACAACTTCAAGCACACCTTCTCCGTGGAGCTCTGCTCAATCTGCCGCGACGACCGCATCTTCCTACCCAGGGACACCAAATCTGCTGCGACGACCGCATCTTCCTACCAGGGAGGCGTCCCGCGCCCTCGGCAGGCTGGAGCCCCTCGTGCATCAAGGTCACCAGCTCGCTCGCGCTGCTTGACAGGCGACACCAACTTGTCCGCTAGCTAGTGCAGACCTGGGGCTAGCTTAGCTAACCAGAGCAGCTAACAGATCTGATATTCTTGACATTAGTTAACCAATAAGGTTGACCGATGAATGAGGCTTTGAGCTGAACAGCGCGCTGGATTTAGGTCAACGAGCAATGCTGCGGTTTGTCGGTGATTGTGCCTGCTACAAGCGAATAGGGAAGGGAACTCCAAGTTTGTTTGGCCTTTTTATGTCAAACATGAGTAAAATCACAATGTGATCAACAAAGTAGGGACATATTCACATGAGCAAACTAGTCTTTTTTTAGCTGTTTTCACACCGTCAAGTGCTTTTCAAGGAGTAGGGGTAAACCGAGGCTTCGCATCCAAAAGTAGGGGTAAAAATGCAACAAAGCGAAAAGTGAGAGTAAAATCATAATTGGAGTACAAAGTTAGAGCAAAAATGCAATAGCCCCTATCTTAATACAACAAGGTTAAAAGAAGCCAACACATTCGTCGAGAGAACCTAGAAACTCCCACGTTAATCCAAAAAAGAGAAGAATATGCACCGTTGGAGTTAATCCAAAAAAGAAAAAATATGCACCGTTGGATTTAATGTATATCTAACGGTCTACCTTACCCCTAAATGTTAGAAATTCCCATGTTAATCAAAAAAGAAAAAATATGCACCATTAGATTTAATGTATAGCTAACGGTCTACCTTACCCCTAAAAGTTAAAAGCCACCATGTTCGCCAAGAGGGCCTAGAAATTTCCACGTTAATAAAAAAAAGAATATACACGGTTGGATTTAATGTATATCTAACGGTCTACCTTACCCCCAAAAGTTCTCACAAAAATAATTAGTAATTGCTAATTTTCAAATAAAAAAGCTAATTAGCGATAAGTGTCCATGTCAAATACGATTATAACTCTAAATAAAGATGCAAATAAAACATCAATCTGATTTTTATTTATTTTAACTTCCGGTGGATCTAATTAGCAGTCCTGCAAGATCAACGCAAAATTAAAGTATCACAGGTAGCACGGACGATATGACCACCGAAAAGTTTTTGTGTGCCATGTAAAGGTCGTGTCGTCCGTGCGAAAGAGCTACATATATAGTTGTCAATGGAGCCAAAATGTTGCAAAAAGTTGGCGAATTTCCATGACTCATGCACAACTTTTACGGGGGCATCTCAGAGAAATAGTGCTGTATATATAATGGCTGGCTGGCTGGCTAGCTGAAACACAAAAATGATCGATGACGATGACAGCGTGTATATCAATTGTGAACAAGATCAGGGAGGCCACACAAGCTACATGCACATATGAGTTGCATTGTTTTTGAACTGTGTGATTCAGCAAGTTAGGTGTTCTGCCCTATGGACAAATTCAAGAAATTCATGAAATTGATGTGTTTTTACACATGCGCACATGCATGCTGATGTATCCAATCTCTAGACCCTTTATTGGATAATCCTCTATTGCCATTAAATAGATGGGGTAATCTCTAGGCAGATGCATACAAGGAAAAAAAGACAAGATGGCCAATTCATTAGAGTTGGGTTACGAAGATTTTTTGAAACATCAGTATGTACACATACGCTCACACACATATACACACTCACCCCTATGAATACACGCACATAACCCTGCCGTTGTGAGCACCTCTGAAAGATTTGGCATGCTGTTCCGATCTTGAGATTGATGAAGTCACCACAAACAACACGCTGTGCGACACTAGTGCCGAGTTAGGAACTCAAATCCGTTGGACAAATTCCATCACAAGGAACCTAAGCAACTAAGCTACCCTTAATTCATGATATAAAGGTTTTTTTAGTGCAAATAGTATCCCACCAAATTTGTTGACAAAGAAATTCGGCCAACCACGGTTTATAGCAAACGTAAATAACCTTAGATTTATGAATCTATTATGATGATCTATCGGTCTATGATATCCAAAAAAGTCTTTATTGAAAACAATTAATAGTAGCTAATTTTACAATAATGAGAAATTAGCACCAAAGTATCCACGTCAAGTACGATTACTAAATAGTTAAATTTGAAATAAAAAATTAACACTTGACCAAAGAGTAACATATTGAATATGATTAGTAAATAGATAAACCAAAAATTAAATAAATTAGCAATTAACTCAAGAGTCCGTATCAAACACAATAAATATATAGCTAAATTCAGAATAAAAATAAGAAAACCAATAGTTGTTATGTATATGAATTTAGAAGCAATATATAGCTAAATAAAAAGTATGTGCCAAATACAATTAACAAAGAAATAAATGGATACATACAAATTAAACACAATATTATATATATTTTTATTAGTATGGTAATGAAAACATATTATATATATTTTTATTAGCATGAATTAAATACAATTACTAAAGAATTAAATGGATACAAATAAACCTTAATTTTGACATAGGACCTGAAATTACCATGATAATAAAAAATAATACAAAATATTGATTTTATAAGATAATATTAAATATTTCTGTTATTCCAATGAGTTTTTTAAATTCGATTAATGAGAGATAATTAGTAGTATTATATATGAATTTGGAAGAAGATAGAAAAATAAAAATTACGTGCAAAACACAAATAAATATAATACAAGAAAAAATAAAAAATGGTATTTTAATTTATTTATTTTTGAAGAATTTTACTTATACAAATACTAGAAGCACAACAATTAGCCATTACATGATCCATCAAAATTAGGTAGTCAAGGCTGAGTATCATCCGAACACGGCAATCAAGGCGTGGTGATAAACTACTAGCAACTATGAGAAATTGAAATATGGTGATGTCTTGCTATGTAGCATTGCGATTAATGGACCAATGAGACCAAAAAAATTTAGGACAAAATGAATCATAAATGATGCAAATACGTGGAAAGTTCTAACAAGATCCAGAGTAAAACAACATGCAAATCGAGACTTGACATGCACATCCATCCATAACAAGCTAAAGGTTGTGTTCAAAAAGAGAAAATAACATGTGTGGTAAAGTGAAGCGTCAGGAATACATCTTCAATAATTGCGGCATAGCGGGTAAAACCCCTTGGGAGCAGAAGCAGAAGAGAGAGGATGAGTTCAAAAAAGAAGGTTGTACCATGCCAACTGCAATATTGAATGTATAAAAAATTATTATGGAAGCATGCATAGAATTAAAATGGTGAAAAAACATAGATAGTACTTTGGTTATGACACCATTAGAAACAAAGCTATATGCATTTGTTTTTAAAATTTAAACAAATGTTTAACATCTGATGAAAGACAAATGTGAGAGACGAGAACTTAGATCCTTCAAATATAAGTGCTTTGAGTAACTAATAAAGTAGTAGGAAGATGAGAAAAAAGACGTGATGGAGACAGGGACATAACCAAATGAAGATACCACACATAGTGAGGGTCGATGACTCAAGAAGCATGCATGGGGCTATAGCAATTGGATATTGGGGGAAAAAATAAAAAGAAATGGTAATGGTAATGGTAAGCATTGAGCCAATAACCTAGATCTCAAACTCAAACTAAAAATTAAATGATAATAGTATGCATGGGACAAAAACAAAAAACAATGCATCTATTGTCCATAAGGTTTCAAATTCACACAAGTTAAATTCTAACTATTACCAAAAATGGTATGCATCTAGCCAATACCCTATATATATCCCTATAAACATGAAAATATAATTTATCAACATCACTACAACTTTCAACCAAAAATATGCATAGCCAGTTATAAATTTTAAAAATATAGTCACGTTAAAAATACATAATATTTATATTAATTATATTAAAAACAAAAAATTCTATATAAGTTATTTCCTTCTTACTTGAACTCATGTTCCAAAATAACTATAATATATAACTCTGGGTTTATAGGACCAAAGAACTACGACTAAATAAAACTACTTTCATCTATTAATTTGAATTTGAAATCCGTTCATTAAGAAAATAAACGCTAGCTTCCCGCGCTATTTGTGCGGGTCACCTTGCTAGTTATCTTAATACAATAGTGTTAAAAGAAGCCCCCACGTTTGCCGAGAGGGCCTAGAAATTCCCCTGTTAACCCTAAAAAGAAAAGAATATGCACCGTTGGATTTAATGTATATCTAACGATCTACCTTACCCCTTCGCCGAGAGGGCCTACAAATTCCTACGTTAATCCAAAAAAGAAAAGAATATGCACCATTAGATTTAATATATATCTAACAGTCTACCGTACCCCTAGAAATTTCCACGTTAATCAAAAAAGAAAAGAATATGCACCGTTGGATTTAATGTATATCTAACGGTCTACCTTACGCCTAAAAGTGAGAAGCCACCACATTCGTCGAGAGAACCCAGAAATTCTCACGTTAATCAAAAAAAGAATATACACTGTTGGATTTAATGTATATCTAATAGTCTACCATACCTAAAAGTTCTCATAAAAATGATTAGTAATAGATAATTTTGGAACAAAAAAAGCAAATTAGCAACGTCGAGAGGACCTAAAAATTTCCACGTTAATCGGAAAAGAAAAGAATATACACCCTTGGATTTAATGATATCTAATAGTCTGCCTTCCCTCTAAAAGTTCTCATAAAAATAATTAATAATAGCTAATTTTGGAATAAAAAAAGCAAATTAGCAACAAGTGTCCGCGTCGAATACGGTTATAACTCTAAATGAAAATGCAAATAAAACACCGATCAGATTTTTATTTATTTTAACTTCCCACATTAGTCAAAAATAAAAGATCATACACTGTTGGATTTAATATATCTAACAGTCTGTCTTCCCCCTAAAAGCTCTCTTAAAAAATGATTAGTAATAGCTAATTTTGGAATAAAAAAGCGAATTAACTGTCCACGTCGAATACGGTTATAACTCTAAATAAAGATGCAAATAAAACATCGATCTGATTTTTATTTATGTTTAACTTTTGATGTATCCAATTAGCAATCCTGCAAGATCAAAACAAAAGTACCACAGGTGGCGCGGACGATGTGACCACCGAAGGGTTTCTATGTGCCATGTAAAGGGCGTGCCGCCCGTGAGACGGAGCAGCATATATAGTTGTGGATGAGGCCAAAATGTTGGTAGAAGTTGACGACTTTCCATGACTCATGTACAACTTTTTTGTGGGAAAATCTCAGAGAACAGAGGATACACCGGTTTTCGTGTTTGAATTTGCAGCTATTCAAACCGTGATGTGTGTGAGACTCTGGCTGGCAACAGCCAGGCAGCACACCAGTTGTGAAAATTAAGCAATGATGTGGTGTCCGCATGCTGTATCCTTTCAGGGGTACGGTTAATTGCATGCGTGCAGCTGATGACCAGCTGAAGTGCTGCATATATATTGTCCACGTCGTGCGCGACCTGTGTGATGCAACAGAATAGGTGCTCTACCATATGGGCAAATAGATGGAATCAGAAGATGGTACTCTTAGCCAGATGGTGCCGCAAAGGAAGAAAATCATGAAATTGACGTGTTTTTACACACGCACACATACATACTGATGTATCCAACCTCTAGACCCTTTATTGGATAATCCCATATTGCCACTAAATAGATGGGATAATCTCCAAGCAGATGCAGACAAGCAAAAAAGACATGATGACCAATTCATTAGAGTCGGGTTATAAATATTTTTTTTGAAAAACCAGTACAGACACAGAGGCTCATACACATACGCGCATTCACCCCTATGAATACATACGTAAATCCTACCCTTATGAGAACCTCCGAAAGATTTAGCCTGTTGTTCTGATCTTGAGATTGGCGCGACACCTGTCCCGAGTTAGGAACTCAAACCCGATGGACAGATTTCATCACAAGTAACCTAAGCAACTAAGTTACACTTAATTCAGGGTATAAAGATTTTTTTAGTGCAAATAGTATCTCACCATTTTTGTTGACAAAGAAATTTGGCCAGCCACAGTTTGTAGCAAATGTAGATAACCTTAGATTTATCAATTCAAAAAGAAAAAAATTATACACTGTATGATGATTTTTATCGGTCTATGTCAACTAAAAAAGTCTTTATTGAAAAAGATTAATAGTAGCTAATTTTAAAATAACAAATCAGTAAATTAGCAACAAAGTATCTACGTCAAATACGATTACTAAATAGTTAAATTTGAAATAAAAATAGAAATTAGCACTTGGCCAAAGAGTACATATTAAATAATATTAGTAAATTGATAAATTAAAAATTCAAAAAATATAAATTAGCAATTAACTCACGAGTCCATATCAAACACAATAAATATAAAGCTAAATTGAGAATAAAATAAGAAAATTAATAGTTATTTTGTGTATAAATTTGGAAGCAATATATAGCTAAATAAAAAGTATGCGTCAAATACAATTAACAAAGAACTAAATGGATACAAACTAAATAAACACAATATTATATATCTTTTTATTAATATAGTAATTAAAATGTTATATATAGTTTTATTAGAATGAATTAAGTACAATTACTAAAGAATTAAATGGAAACAAATAAAGCTTAATTTTGTCATAGGACCTGAAATTATCATGCTAATAAAAATTAATTTAAAATATTGATTTTATAAGATAATATTAATCATTTAGATTATTCCAATGAGTGTGTTAAATTCGATTAATAAGAGATAATTAGTAGTATTATATATGAATTTAGAAGAAGATAGAAAAATAAAAATTACATGCAAAACACAAATAAATATAATACAAGAAAAATAAAAAATGGTATTTTATTTTATTTATTTTTGAAGAATATTACTTATACAAATACCAGAAGCACAACAGTTATAGCACGACTATAGAGCCATGTCATAGCCACTATATGATCCCATTAGAATTAGGCAGTCATGGCTGAGTATTATCCTAACGTGACCACCAAGGCATGATGACAAACTACTAGCAACAATGAGAAGTAGAAATATGGTGATGTCTTGCTATGTAGTATTGTGATTAGTGGACCAATGAGATCTAAAAATTTTAGGACAAAATGAATGATAGATTAAGCAATTACGTGCAGAATTCTAATAAGATCCAGAACAAAGCAACATCGAAATCGAGACTTGACATACACATCCATCCATAGCAAGCTGAAGGTTGTGTTCAAAAAGAAGAGAGAACACGCATGGTAAAGGATTAAACATCAGGAATACATCTTTAATGATCGCGGCATAGCGGGTAAAACCCCTTGGGAGCAGAAGCAGGATGAGTTCCAAGAAGAAAGTTATACCATGCCAACTGCAATAATAAATATATAAAAAATTCATTATGGAAGCATGCATAGAATAAAAATGGTCAGAAAAACATTGATGGTATTTTAGTTTGATCCATCTAGAAAAATAAATAAATGACACCATTAGAAACGAAACTATATGCATTTGTTTTTAAAATTTGAACAAATATTTAACTTTTGATTGAAGACAAACATAAGAGACGAGCACTTACATCCTTCAAATATAAGTGTTTTGAGTAACTAATAGAGTACAAGGAAGATGAGAAACAGACATGATGGAAACAGGGACACAACCAAATGAAGAGATCACACATAATGAGGGCTGATGACTAAACAAGCATGCATGGGGCTATAACAATTGGATATTGTGGGAGCAAAGTAAAAAGAAATGATAATGGTACACATTGAGCCAATAACATAGATCTCAAACTCAAAATTAAATTAAACTAAAAATTAAATGTTAATGGTATGCATGGGGAAAAAACCAAAAATGATGCATCTATTGCCCATTAAGGTTTCAAATTCAAATTCAAAGTTAAATTCTAACTATTACCGAAAATGGTATGCATTGAACCAATAATCTATATGTCACTGTAAACATGAAAATATAATTTATCAATATTACTACAACTTTTAACTAAAAATATGAATCGCCAGTTAGAGATTTTAAAAATATAGTCATGTTAAAAATACATAATATTTATATTAAAAATAAAAAAAATTCTATATAATCTATTTCCTTCTCACTTGAACTCATGTTTCAAAAAAACTATGGTATATTACTCTGGGTTTATAAGGCAAAATAATTATAATGACACAACTAAATAAAACTATTTTCATCTATTAATTTGAACTTAAAATATGTTTGTTAAAGAAACAAACACTAGCTTCCTGCGCTATTTGCGCGGGCCACCTTGGTAGTTAAGTACATGTTGGGCTTTCCGCCTACCATCTACGACAAAGCCCACGAATAGATGCTACTAAGCATGTCCATTAACCTAACCAGAGATAAATGCCTAGTGAAAGGACCAAGATGCCTAAGAGGGGAGGGGGATGAATTAGGCTTCTAACAAATTTTTGCGGAATTAAACACCTAATCAAGCCAATTCACCCCATGTGCATATTCCTAGCTAGTGTGACTATCTAATCGAAAAAGGAGTTTTGCAACCTAGTTCCAATCCTAGTCTATCATGGCAATTCTAGGAATATAAAGGTGGGAATGTAAATGCGGAAAGTAAATTGCCAAATGTAAAGAGAAAGTTAGGAAGCCGGATTTTTTCCTGAGGTATCGAAGAGTCGGCACTCTCCCCTAGTCTTCGTTGGAGCACCCAACACGAGGGTATTGCTCCCCCTTGATCCAACACGAGGATCAAGTGCTCTCTAGTGGATGTCGATTGTCCCCTCTGGAACAGTGGACTCCAAACACTGTGTACACCTTCTTGGGCCTCTCACAAGTCGCCTCCTTGAGAGATCACCAAGAACACCACCACCAAGCCGTCTAGGTGATGCCGATCACCAAGAGTAACAAGCAATAGCTTCACTTGACTTGCACAAGACAAGAGACAAAGATGGATGCACACTTGCTACCCCCTAAGCACTAATGATGTTCCTAATCTTCACAATTAAGAACTTCTCAATCACTTCTAGTGCTTTGCTTGCTCTTAACTTCCAAATATGACTATGAACTTCTTCAAGTCGCAAGAGAGCTCAATTGAATCAATACACCAAGTATATATAGGCCCAAGCAAGAAACTAGCCGTTGAGCATCACATGCCGCTGAAGTCGTGCCGACCGACAGTTGCGGTGGTACCTAAGTACCACCACCGCAACAGTCGGTGATGCATTCCAGTACACTTTCCAACGGCCACTGACAGGTGACCGACTGTTGCAGTGGGGAGAAAATCTCGTCCTCACCGCAACAGTCCGGGTCTCTGGCCCTGGGGGACCGACTGTTACGGTGGTACCTGAGTACCACCACTGCAACAATCGTTGGTCATCTGATCCTGGGCCCTCCTGGCACATGCATGACCGAATGTTGCGGTGGTACCTGAGTACCACCATCGCAACAGTCAGTGGCTTCTGCCCTGTAATGGCCCTGGTGGCCCTACATGACCAACTGTTGTGGTGACCATCTTGGTCACCACCGCAACAGTCGGTGGGTTGCAGAAATGCACACCCAAGTTATCAAACTCGACCAATTCAAATTCTTTTGAGTTTATAGCTTCTTCCTTAGCTTCCATGGCTTCATCTAAGCTACCTAGTGCTAGAATTTCACAAGTGTGCATCACCTTTATAGTCTAGTCTTATTTAGGTAAAGTTACAACTCTTGCCCCCCTTAATAGTACGTCCAAAGGAAAAACAAAGACCTATACTAATCCAAGTGCCTCTCAACTCCAAACGGCACTTGGGATTAGCTTGTCCTATCGCTTCTTGCATATCCTTTGATCCGACATATATAAATCAAATGATGAGGGGCCAAGAATACCATGAAAACCCATCATTGCACTAACTTAATGAATGCCGCTGCAACACACACGTTAGTCGCAATGATTATGTTGTCATTAATCTCCAAAATCGAATTAGGGGCCTAGATGCACCTTCAATCTCCCCCTTTTTGGTGATTGATGACAACACAACCTCAAATAAAATATTTGTGAATAAAAGGAGATGGGAATAGAAAAACAATGCATATGAAAAGGATATTAAAGACAAGCACATACGCAAACCAAGCATGACATGGCATATATATATGAAATAAAGCACAAGCACATGTCATCAACCATAGTAGCAAGCCAAGGTACGAATGCATAAAAGTAAACATGATGCATGAGAGTTCACATCAAAGAACCAAAAGCTATGCTACAAACTACCCCTAACTCTCACATCTCCCCTGACATCTCCCCCTTTGGCGTCAAGCACCAAAACTGACTAAGCATCTGGAGCGGGAGGAGCCTGAGCTGTGGTGTCCTCGGGAGAAGGAGTGAAAGTCCTCGCAGCTGCGTCAACTGGGTCCTCGGTCTCTGAACCGGTAGCCTGAGTCTGGGGAACAGAAGAAGAGCTGGCGACCTCTGCAGTGACTAAAATTGAGTCTGTCGTCACTGGAGCTGAGTGTGTCGGGTCGTCGGTCTGCTGAGGCTGCTCTGGAGCTAAGATCTCTGTAACAAACTGCTGTGGGTCAGGTGTGCTCTCGCCTGTCAGCTGTGAGTAGGGGGCCTAAAGGGACCTCGACACTGTAGAAGTAGTAGCTGGCACTGAAGCGGAGACGGAAGCTAAAGTAGTAGCCTGAGCAGCTGGACTGGTGAAACCCGCAAGCAAAGTGGGCTCCGTTGTCGAGAACTGAGTCAGTATATCCGGAAGCGGGGTCTCGTACACTAGAGGAGGCGGGACGAAGCCACCAACACTAGCCATAGGTCTGATCGGTGAAAGTGGCTCTAGTGCTGGCCCAACCGAACTCTAAAGAAGCTGTGGAAGAGCTGAAGCTGGATTCGGCGGAAGTGAGGGCATCCGAATCCCAATCTGCTGGAAGAGGAGCTGGAAGTACATATCATTCTGTCTGCGCTGTGCCTCCTGCTCGGTGGCTAGACGGCGCTACTCCTCAAACATACGCTGCTGTTGCTCAAGGATCGATGCAAACCTGAGATCGTACTTCTCATCCTTGGCAGTCTAGGCAGCCTGAATGCTCGTCACTGTCTGTCCAAGTGCCACTATAGAGTCTGCGATAGCGCAGAAATCTGGCAAAGCTGAAGGAGCTAGAGCTGCTGCTGGAGGAACTGAAACTGGAACAGTGGAAGGACCAGAGGAGGCTAGGGGGTCGTCAAGGTCTGCACCTGCTGTACCGGACCCGCCAGCCTCGGCGTCGTGAGCTCCTCGGTACGGCGGAGAGTCTGGGAGCACGTACTCCGAGTCGGAGCTGTCCTCCTCCGAAAGGTCAGAGCTGTCGAGTATCTGCTCAAGTCCTGCTACGTGCTCTACCTCTCGAAGGGCCTGGTCCTCTGCTGCCTGCTCTGCCTGCTGCTCTGGAGGGACTGCCTGTCTGATCATCGCAATCGGCCTCTGTCCTTGATGACTGTCATTGGGCTTGGCAGCCTTGTAAGTCGGGTAAGTGAGCGCCCTCTCCTCTAACTTAGCGAGGTTCTCCTCGCAAGGACCCGCTAAGTGAGCTAGTATATGTGTCAGAATATGCGCATAAGGCAAAGTGCGCCTGACCTTCATCCCATCTGAGATCACGTCCAGAATCTCGACCATAAGAAAATCAATCATATCAAACTGCCTCTTTCCGACGATGTGAGCCAGGAGCCACTGCTTTAGTTCTGTAATCGTCTCACGGTTCCCTGACCAGGGGTGCAAAGAGCGACGAAGAGCCTCTAGGATCACATATGCCAGTGGTGTCAGATCCATGGGGTGTCAAGGCGAAGCTGGCCCAAACGGCGGCCTGAAGCACGGTGCCATCAACTCTGCTGACGGAGGCACTACTCCACTGGACAGAGGTCGTCAAGGTAGAATAGAGGAAGGGTAGCACCTCTCGTGGAGCTTCTCGGCGTAGAGTGGGAGCTCAAGAAGCCCGTGAAGATCATGTCGCCTCAAGGTGTACTTCTTCCCCCGATACATGAATATCATCGACGATCGGTCTAGGGGCATCCACACTATGGTGTAGAAGACACGTACCCACTCCCTGACGAAAGTGGTGGGCAACGTGAAGAGCTCGAGCAGTCCTGGCATGTAGGAGAAGTAGGACTCTAGCTCAGAAGTCTCAACTGGCACTGCTCTGGCGATCCTGGCAATATCCATCTGTCTGTGAAACTTATATAGAGAGATCCGAGCTAGGTTGAATGCATTATAGAACGTTAGCTGCAAGGGTGTCCAGAAGAGCCATGTGAGAAGACGACGAGCCGGGAACCACCTAGTCTCGTTCTCTATCCTCAATCGCCAAATCAATCGAGATGAGGCCCTGGAAACCTCCTCCACTGTCGGCATCTGTGATGGCTGACCATCTGAATCTGATGAGTCTAACTGCTCAGGAGTCGAGGACGGCTGGGCCCGCTTCCTTCTACTGCCAGAAGAAGTGGGCTGGCAAGAGCTCTGCTGCTGGGAAGGTGGAGAGGTCATCTGCACACGGATACGACCTAAGCGTCTGAGAGCAGTAGCAGGAGGGCCCTCTGGAGCAACTGGTGACCCTATCTGGTCACGGATACTGAACTGGGCTGAACGGCCTCCAGCCTCAATGCGCTCCTGCGCCCTGACAACAGCCATGGTGGTCTCTCAATCATCCGAACCACCCTTCTTCGCCTTCTTCTTCGGCGGCTTGGGAATAGCCTTCGCCTTGCCCTTGTCAGAGGGCGAAGGACGGCGAGGAGGCGAATCCCCATCGCCGTGACGGCCTGGTGTCTTCGTTTTGGCCATCACTGCACTGACAAGAAAACCACTGCCACTGAGAGAAATCCACTGCCACTGCTAGAGGTCCACTGACACTGCCAAGAACTCCACTACACTGCAAGAACTCCCCCTGACACGGACCTTTGTTGAGGCTTGGCCTCAACGTCCAAAGAAAGCACCCGAGGCTTGGCCTCGAGCAACTGAGACTGAAGGAATCACATAGCTGCCATCTGCACTGCCATTGACCACTGCCAAAGACCCGAGAACACCCTACACGCATAGAAGTGATAGAAAGGGATACATATTCATTAATAAGCATTTTCTTGAGAAAAGAATTCTATAAGCATGAATGAGGTGAGAGCTCGGAAAACGGCTAAAAATCCTATGATAGATAAGGCATTTAAGATCATGAATGTGACATTGAGCTAGAGCATAAGATTTGTCATGAAAAACAATTGAAAGGATATGGCATGAGACATGTGAGGTCATTTGATGTGGACATATGAGAATAAGGCAAGAATATATACAAAACCTAGAGCATTTGAGATTTTCAAGAAGTTTGATGTAGTTGGCATGAAGCATCGACTCTAGGAGATGACATGATTACATATTTGGGAAAATAGCACAAGATTATGTGGCATGGAAAATTTTGGCAGCATTTCCCCTAAAATATTGAGTTCATGAGACCCTCTCAGAAACTCTAAGCTAGTCATCCATGACACAAAGATGATATGTGACATCCATGGAGCAAAATATCCATCATTCATTCTAGTACACAGGTCATATTCAAACTTCAAGCAAAAAGTGACCATCCAACATCCATTCTGTATTCAAAATTTCTGACAGAAGAGAGTAAGCTGGGGATTTGGATTTGGGGAACCACCTGAAGAACCACGGCAGATAGAGATGGCCGGCATGGAAGAAGATGGCACGCTGCGAAGGAGAGGCGGCGCAGCTGCAGAGGTGGCAAGGAGCGGCGGCACTGCAATGCAGCGGCGGTGGAGAGCAAATGCGTGTGTGTGGCGGCCGGCGATGGACGGGGAGGAGGGCGGTGGCCAACGGAGTGAATGAGGAAAAAGTCAAACCTCTGAAGCGGTTAGGGTAAAGAGGAAACGGACGGGCGAGATCAAGCGGTGAAATGAATGAATGGCGCAGATCTTGTCGAGCACCGACTGTTGCGGTGGTAGGGTTGAGGTACCCACCGCAACAGTCTCTCAATCCAGAGACAAAATCCATTTGCCTGTGAACCACCGATTGTTGCGGTGGTATTTTGACGATGGACCGCAACTTTTCGTGCTCAGAGACTTCTTCAGACTTAGAACAACCACCGATTGTTGCGGTGTTGCAATTTGATCAACCACCGCAACAGTTTGTCAAACCAGAGAGCATTTTCAGATTAACCAGGGCCACCGACTGTTGTGGTCATCCACTTGATTAGCACCACAACTTCTTTGAATATGCACTTAAAACATGCTGATTAGCCACAGAGCACCGATTGTTGCGGTGACCGTTCCAAGTAGCACCGCAACTTGCTGTCAAAGCAGAATTTTCACTTTCCAAGTTGATTTTGATTTGGAATTTGCTGAACTAAGTCTTGTCTCATGTCCAAGGGTTCGATAAGAAGCAAATAAACACATTCTTGGACAGAAACAAGGGAACCTCTCTCAAACCCTCATTTGAAAATATTTTCAATATTACGCCATAGGCTAAATAAACATTTTTTAATAGAAACCAAAGCCAAAGCATAGGAGGGCACCACACATTTAGGAGTTTCAGAAATTATCAAAGAAAAAGAAAGCTCCCCCTAAATGCGTGCCACAACCAAATGCCAACAAAACGACTAAAACAACAACCATGCATATGCATGCAAATGCAAGACAAGAATTTAAGGCATAAATCTAAATCTATCTTGTCACATTTGATCCCCTTGCAAGCTTGCTCATGATGAGCCTCACCCGAGTCTAGAGCAACCAAGAAACCAAACGGCTCCAACCTTTCCTATTTCATCACTATCTTGCAAGGGTTAGACAAGCACCTGATGCATATGACAAGTTATATAAATGCAATGCAAGCACAAAATAGCCCTACACTAGTAAGTTAGTGAAAGTTAGCAAAGTCAAGCACATTGAGCTCATTCCTCAACCTAGAAAACGTCCTCTCATCTAGGGGCATTGTGAAGATATCTGCCAGTTGATCTTCCGTCCTTACACCTTCTAGTGATATGTCATTCTTAGCAACATGGTCTCTAAGGAAGTGATGGCGAATATCAATGTGCTTTGTTCGTGAGTGTTGAACCGGGTTGTTAGCAAGCTTAACCGCACTCTCGTTGTCACACAACAAAGGTACCCTCTCTAGAACTACGCCAAAGTCTAGAAGGGTTTGTTTCATGTAAAGGATTTGATCACAACAAGAACCGACGGCTATATACTCGGCTTCGGCGGTGGACAAGGCAACACTATTTTATTTCTTAGAGGACCAAGAAACAAGGGATCTACCAAGCAATTGGCACCCTCCGGAGGTGCTTTTCCTATCAACCTTGCAACCCGCAAAATCCGAATCGGCCCTGGATTCAGCCGAGAATCACTTCTCTTTAGAAAACTGTTTGACAAAGGTCCTGCTAGATTCAGCCGAGAATCACCTCTAGGAACTCTGCCAAACGGGGCCTCAGTGCCCGCCTCAGGTCAGAGACGGCTCCTCGTATCGCGGCGGCGCGGTCCAACTCCAGACGTTCCACCACCTCCTCCTCGATCTCCTGGAGAACGCGCGGCCCCCGTCGTCTGCACTGCTGCTGCTGATGATGCTCGTGGGGGTCCAGCAGGCGGAGCAGACGTTCCAGTGTGGCCGCCGCAGCTACTGTTGTACGTACATCATGAAGGAGTTACATAATCCGCATCATGCAGGAAGACGAAGCGAGATGTAACCTACCTGCGTCGACGGCCTGGCGCGGGGCCGCCGCCGCCGCGCTTTTGGCCACAGCGAGCTCTAACGAAATTTTACTGTATGCAGGGGTACGTGCCCCCCTATACCTTAAAACCCTAAAATCCTAAACCCTAAACCCTAAAATTCTAAACCCCTAAACCCTAAATCTTGTACCCTAAAAACCCTAAACACTAACCCTTAATGTTAATGGCAAACGCTAATCAAATTCCAGTACCGTTGGATCTACCAGGCACGGATCTTAAAGCAAATCCAGCGGCTCTGGATAGAGGGGGGCACGTGACGATCTGCCCAAAACAACGTTTGTACAGCGAGCTCGCGCAGACAGCGGACATGAAGCCGCCTCTCGAGCTCCAGCTCGCGCTTGGTGGAGCGGTGGGCCATGCACTTGTACACCAGCACGCCTGTGAGCGAGACGACAAGCGCCGTCATGACCGAAGCCGCCACCGGCACAGACACGCCGCTCCCCATCCTCTCTGCGCTCCTGCGGCTGCGTCTGCGTGCTCACTGCTCAGAGTTGGAGGTGGAGAAGCGAGCGCGCTAGGCGAAAGATGGCTACGGGCGATAATGCGGCTCTGGGCTTGCCGGCCGGCGTCCTCTGTTTAAAAGGCAGCAGCGATTGGCCCTGTGGATTCTGTACACGGCGAATTCTGAGCGCAAGCAGAGCGCAAATTCATCGCAGATCGCCCGGCCTCGACATGTTGCAGCATATAAGACAGGAGTTGGCGCGAATCTAATTTTTCGACAATAGAGACGAAGGCCCGGAGGCCACGCCTGCACGGATCACGGATGCAGTAGTCTAACGCGTGCTGGCAGTTGCCTGCTCCATAACCGGTAATACGGGTGGACACAGTGACGGATCCAGCGTGGGGGCTAGGGGGGCTCAAGCCCCCCTACCCCCAGGAACTCCATGGAAAGAAGAGGGAAGGAGGAGGAAGAAGAAGAGGAAAGAAAAGAGAGAGGAAGAAGAAAGAGGGGCTAGATGAAGAAAAAGGGAGATGAGCCCCCTCAAATCTTCCATCCTGGATCCGCCCCTCGGTGGACAGCTACTCGTCGCGTGCGCTTTTTCACCACGCAATGCCCTGTAATAAATGGTGCTAACTGGGGGTTGGTGCCTGTGCGCTGCTAACTGGCGGTTGGTGCCTGTGCGCGCCTTTTTCCGCTCTGGGGAGCTCCGAAGGGACGAGGAAGCCTGAGTGGCCGTGGCCAGGCGATGTTGTAGACTTGTATCTGCAGTTCTGCACATGAAAATGTATTAGGCATGCTACTAGTAGTCCAACAATGAAAAATTTAGTTTATTGTCCATTGAAGAATACAAGTAGCAGCAGAAGGAAAAAAATTAGCAAAGGCAAGAAGTACATGCTAATAAGTCTGCAGGCTGGCTATCTACAGATTACTTGCAGCATAGAAAACTGAGTGAACACACCGGAGATATAAACCAATTCCATGTTTATCTACAGATTATTATATTTCAAACAAAGCAAGAAGGGAGGAAAATCAGCATGACAAAGAAGTTGTTGCAGGCTCATCCCATCCCATCTCTACTCATTGATGCCTGAGCACGACAACTATAGAAGTCTTTGCAGCATACAAGTGTTTACTGTAATGCCGATGATTAAAAAAAGCTAACAGTAACATCTAGGTGATGGTTAATAAAATTGGACCAGACATATTAATTAAAAAAATAAGATTAGACAATGTCAATGTCGTGCTACAGTAAACAATATGTAATGACAGATTAATTAGGCTTAATAGATTCGTCTCGCGATTTCCCGTCCATCCGTGTAATTAGTTTTATAATTAGATCATGTTTGGTCCTTCTAATATTTGGTTTAAAATTGCTACAGTAAATTTCACAAAGTTTCTCACCGAATCTAAACACGCTCTAATTGAGCTCCCTCTCATGCAATGCAGCTCTCTCTGCAGTGTAGGCTATAGCAAAGGCCCTGTTTAGTTCATCAACTTTTTTCATCGCTACAGTAAATTCGAATGTTTGATACTAATTAGGAGTATTAAATGTGGATAACTGACAAAACCCATTTCATAACCCCGGGTGAAATTGTGAGACGAATCTATTAAGCCTAATTAGGCCATAATTAGACAATATCGTGCTACAATAAACAATCTCTAATGACGGATTAATTAGGCTTAATAGATTCGTCTCGCGAATTTCCGTCTATCCATGTAATTAGTTTTATATTTATATCATGTTTAGTTCTCCTAATCTTCGGTTTAAAATTGCTACAGTAAATTTCGCAAAATTTTTCACCGAATTTAATCAGGCCCAAAATAGCAGTGGCCATCACCGATTCATCGACCACAAATATCTTTTAGAGGGGAAACTCTCCTGCACTAAATATTTGCATTCGGACCCCTCTAGGACCTCTCAAATCACGTAATCCGACCACCCCTGCTCCATGGTCACCCCGGGCTGCTCCTCCGGCCGCCGCTGCGGCGCCGCCTTCTTCGCGATGGCCTTCGCGGGGTTCCCGACGGCCGTGGTTCCCTCCGGCACGTCGCAGAGCATGACCGCGCCTGCTCCGATCTTGGCCCCGGCTCCAATGTGCACATTGCCGAGCACGCTGGCGCCGGCGCCGATCAGCACCCCGTCCCCGACCTTGGGGTGCCGGTCGCCGGGCTCCTTGCCGTTGCCGCCGAGGGTGACCCGTGGAGGATGGAGACGTCGTTGCCGACGACGGCCGTCTCGCCGATGACGAGGCCCGTGGCGTGGTCGAGCAGGATGCCGCAGCCAATGCGCGCGCCGGGGTGGATGTCGACGCCGAACACCTCGGACGCGCGGCTCTGGAGGAGGAGCGCCGCCGCGGCGCGGCCGTCGGCCCACAGGGCGTGCGCCGCGCGGTGCGCCTGCAGGGCGAGGAACCCCTTGTAGTAGAGGAAGCAGTGCACCATCCGGCCGCAGGCCGCGTCGCGGCCGCGCGCGGCGCGGCCGGTCTCCGGGTGCGCCGCCAGCGCGGCGGCGAGGAGGTCCCGGAGCGCGTCCTGCGGCAGCGCGCCGGGGAGGCAGAGCTTGGCGGACAGGTGCGCGGCGAGCGCGGCCTCCAGCGAGGGGCGCGACAGGACGAGGTCGCCGTAGAACTTGCGGAGGATCGGCTCGGCGTCCGCGTCGGCCTGCGCCTCGGCGCGCAGCTCGTCCCAGACTTCGTCGTCGCCGCCGCCGACGCGGACGCAGCAGCCGCCGCTCGCGGGCGCCGGTGCGGCGGCGGCGGGCATCGTGCGGTCCGTGGTGCCGGCGCAGTCCGGCAAGTAGCGGTAGATGGCGCCGCAGAGGCGGCCGGCGTGCCTGGTTTGCCACTTGTCAACGCAGGCAGCCATGTGTGCGGCGCAGCGCTCTGGGGCAGAGGAGGAGTCGAGGTTCTTGTTCTTGGTGGTGATGGAGTGTTGGTGCTGTGTGGCCGGGCGCTTACACAAGGCGTCAAGTGTTTGCAGTGCATCAAGGAGCCGGAGAAGCCTCCCTATGGCGGCGGCGTCATCAGCGGTGCCCCGGCCGGCGGCAAGAGCTCCGCCCCGATCAAGGGATCCGTCCTCAAGGTCGACCTCAAGAAGGACCACCACTACGCACTCTCCGGTAATCAACACCGATTGACCATTTCCTCCTCTGATCTCCATTGAAGCTTGAAGACGGTGTGGCTCAGTGAGCGATGGCTGTGCGTGTGTTCCCAGCTTGGCTGCAGCTTTCCAAGGGCACCGGCGATATAAGCGCCGTGATCGTGACGCCCGACGGCAAGTTCAACAACGCCGCCGCGATCGTGACCCAGTCCGGCTGCTGGACCTTGCTCAAGGGTGGCGCCACCTCCTTCTCTGAAGGCAAGGGCGATCTCTTCTTCGAGGTAACGGGCCTGGGCAACAATGCCAGCAGAATCAGACGAGCCAGACGTGGCGTGGATGAGGAACTAATGGAGGTCAAAACTGCAGAGTAACTCAACAGGGCAGATCATGGCGGAGAGCATCGCCCTGCAGGGGTTCAGCTTTGGCGAATGGAATGCTCACCGCGATGAAGTTGTCACCAAGGTAATGCAACAATGCCGGATTTCCAGATGTTCAATGGCAGTGGAACCACGCCGGTCTCAACGAAATTGCAACGCAGGAGCGCAAGAAGAAGGTGAAGATCACGGTGGAGGCGCCCGGCGGCAAGCCGTTGCCGGAGGCGGAGCTGTCGGTGGAGTGGGTGGCCAAGGGCTTCCCCCTCGGCAACGCCATGACCAAGGAGATCCTGGACATCCCCGCGTACGAGGAGTGGTTCACGAAGCGGTTCAAGTGGGTGATGTTAGAGTTGATCTCTCCATCCAGTGGGCCCAACGGCCCATTGGGCCTTAGATCTGCGCCCTGATCGGGGGCGCCCAACCCTACATGGTTGGTGGGCCCCTGTCGCACAGCGCCATAATAAATAGAGGGTGGGGGCCGCCGGCTCGCAGTACGAGGTTCATCGCGAGTCGCCTTTTCCCACCCACAAAACCCTAATCCAATCAAGAGAGGGGGCGCTGGAGCGACGGGAAGTGCCGCCGCCGTCGACGCTCGTACATCGCCGCTGGTATCACCGTCCGAGTCTACGATACCCCGCTACATCAACCGTCGCTGCCCGTGCGCAGATCTCTACACCGACCGTCGCTGCCTGTGCGCAGATCTGCACCAACGAACCAGCGATGGCCGAGTCCAGCACGTCCCTAGGAGGGAGTTCCCTAGGAGGGGGAGAAGGTCGATCTATAGTTCATCTGTTTTAGTTCTTGTTCTTAGATGTATAGACATGTTCTATTCAAGTTATTGCAAAGATTCTCTATCCGATTTACTGCTAGAGGTCCTCGGGATCTAACAATGGTATCAGTCGCCTATCTAGCGAGTAGATCGAGATAGAAAAAAAAGTAAATCTCGCAAGAGCAAAAGTATATCTCGCAAGAGAAAAAGAAATTGTCGGATTCTACTCGAATCGAAAGAAAAGAATAAAGAAATCTGCAAGAAAACACCGTTTTGGCAACAAATCGGCAAAGTACAAAGGAAAAGGAAAACCCTAACCCTAACTCGCCGGCCACATGGACCACCCCGTGGCGCTCCTCGACGGAACCGCGCGCAGGAAGCACGCGGCGCCGGCGAGAAGCCCCCAAAGGGAGGCGGCACAGTACCTCATTCCTGTTCAGTGGAAGAGCAAGAAAAAAAAGAAGAGACCGTGGCAGCTGGCGCGGCGACCGGTGCCGCTGGGCGCGCGAGACGCGCGCCCTGCTCTGGTGATCGGCCAGCCGGCCAGAGGACCAGTGGCAGTGGCACAAGGCCCGAGCGGCCAGCTGTACAGAAAAAGCAAACCGGGTGCTCACGTACAGAAAAACCGGGTGCTCACGTACAGAAAAAGCAAAAAGGCCCGCGGCCAGAGAAACACGGCCAGCGGCCCTGCGGCCTCGGTGCTCGCGGAGTGAGGCTCCGGGCACGCAAGACAGAGAGGAAAGAGCTCCGGTGGCTACTGTGCTGGCCGGAAGAGAGAAAGAAAGGCTCTGTGCGGCTGCTTGAGAAGGGAAAGAATGAGTTAGGGTTAGGTTTCCCAATAGCAACCGGATATTTATACTCCCCGAAATGTACTCTGGACCGTTGGATGAAATGGACGGCTCAGATCGCATGCGCGGGTGAGGAGCTGGTGCTGCCGCGCCGGGCCGAATTGGTGGCCCGGTCGTCGGTTTTTGGGCCCCAGGCCCAGTCGGCCGTGGGCTAGTCTGAAAGGCCGCCGCTATGGACCAAATGGGCTGGCCGCACAGTAACATTTTTGAATTACGTTTCGCATTTTCAGAAGCCTTTTTGTTAATGTTTTATGTATAGCTTTATCTCTATTACAATTTGAACCAACGGAATAATTGTTTTAGAGAGTGGATAAAATATTATGCTTCTGAAAAATATGTTTTATGAATATGTTTCATGTTTCCGCTGCGAATGGTTAAATTGTGCTCTTTTATTTTAATTCCAACCAACAGGAGAATTAATTTTTTAAGAGCATGATTAAAAGATATTATTGTGTTGATTATGATGTTGTTATTTTCTGACCAACGTTGTTAATAGCAATGTTAAAATTTTAATGGTTATTTCTATTTCTGCCCAACGGTGATTTAGATTTAATGCATTAAACAGTTGTATGGTTTTAATCAGGCATTCTATTGTTGTTATTGTAATGTTCTCACATAATTATGATTTCAGGAGGTGCTTTCCTGATGGCTTACATCAGAGAGATTCCAGTTCTCAAAGGGGACAACTACGCTGAGTGGAGGAAAAAGATTGACTTGGCCTTCACTTTGGGTGACCTGGAATGGGTTGTCACCACGCCGCGTCCCACTGAGCCTCCAAAGCCAGTGAGGGACGAGAAAGATAATGATGCTGCATGGCAAAAGAAAGAGAGGGACTATGCTCCTTTAAGAATGTCATATGATCTCGATCATAAAAAGTGGACCAGTGCCAACAAGAAATGTTGGCTATGGTAAAGAACACGAATGAGTCTGCAATAGTAGGCTCAATCGCAGAGTGTGGCTCGGTCACAGAGTACCTAGAGAGAGTAAAGAATCAGTTCACTGGTTCTTCAAAGGCATATGCTACACAGCTGATCAAGCAGCTAGTGACACAGAGGTACAACGGTGATGGTATTAGAAGCCACATTCTGAGAATGAGTAACCAGAATGCAAAGCTCACAACTATGGATCTGGGTTTCAAGGATGAGATCCTTATCCATTTGGTTTTTGCTTCTTTACCTAAAGATTTTGAGTCTTTTGTGATTAACTACAACATGTCTCCTGAGAACTGGGACATGGAAAAGCTCATCGCAATGTGTGTGCAAGAGGAGGAGTGCATAAGGGCTTCACATGGTGATTCTATCAACTATGTGAAAAATGGTAAGAAAAAGTTCAATCAGGCTAACTCCTCCTCTAAGGCAAAGGATAAGCAAACCATGCAGCCACAGTATCAGTCTCAGAACTTCCCAGTGGAGAAAGATCAGTGTCTCTACTGCAAGCAAAAGGGACATTACAAGAAAGACTGCCCTGCTTTCTTAAAGTCCATCATGCAAAAGAAAGGTGAGAATATTATAACATTTGTAAATGAATCCTTGTATGTCAATTATTCAAAGTCTACTTGGTGGATTGACTCAGGTGCAACTATTCATGTTGCAAATTGTTTACAGGGATTCCGTTCAACGAGGACTACGCAAAGAAGCGAAAGATGCGTTAAAGTCGCAAATGGAGTCCAAGCTGATGTGGAGGCTGTTGGCGACCTTTCTCTAGAGCTAGCTGATGGCTTTACACTTTTATTGAAAGATGTTCTTTATGTTCCTACGTTACAAAGAAACTTGATTAGTGTTTCACGCTTGGATAATACTGGTTATAAATGCCATTTTGGAGATGGCAAATGTGAGATTTGGTTTGATAATGATTGTGTTGGTGTTGCTTTCCAACAACAAGAGCTTTATTTACTATCACTTCGTGAAAATGTGAATTCTGTCTGTGATGTGAATATGAATGTGAATGTGAATGTATCCTCGTCAGTGAATAGAAAAAGAAAGAGAACTCAAGATGCTTCGTCGAAATTATGGCATTGTCGTTTAGGCCATATTTCGAGGGGGAGAATAGAAAGACTAGTAAAGAATGATATTCTTCCTCCATTGGAGTTCTCAGACTTAGAACAATGCGTTGAATGTATTAAAGGAAAGTATGTAAAGCAAATTAAAAAGGGTTCCAAAAGAAGCGCAGGGATTTTAGAGATAATCCACACAGACATTTGTGGCCCATTCCCTGTGCAAAGCGTGGATGGTTTTGATTCGTTCATAACATTCACAGACGTTGGATAAATTTAAAATATTTAAAGCTGAAGTTGAAAATCAGCATGATAAAAAGATTAAGATAGTCAGGTCTGACCGTGGGGGGGAGTATTACGGTCGACATACCCCATATGGCCAGGTTCCTGGACCTTTTGCAAGGTTCCTACAGGAAAATGGCGTAGTTGCCCAGTATTCCACACCGGGCGAGCCTCAGCAAAATGGAGTAGCTGAAAGGCGTAATCGTACCCTTATGGACATGGTGCGCAGCATGATGAGTTACTCCACATTGCCATTGAGTTTGTGGATGGAGGCGTTGAAAACCGCTATTCACATTCTCAATAGAGTACCAAGTAAGTCGGTGCCCAAAACACCGTACGAGCTGTGGACAGGAAGAGTGCCCTCACTAAACCATTTGCGTGTGTGGGGGAGCCCAGCTGAGGCTAAAGTATTTAACCCAAATATTGGGAAACTGGATCCCAAAACAGTGAGTTGCCATTTCATTGGCTATCCAGAAAAGTCAAAAGGTTTCCGTTTCTACTGTCCTGACAGACATACAAAGTTTGTAGAGACGAGACATGTAGTTTTCCTAGAGGATCAGATGATCAGGGGGAGCATGGTAGCTTGAGAAATCAGCCTTGAGGAGAAGCGGGTGTGTGCGCCTACTCCAATGATTCAAGAGCCGTTCTTCTCTCTACCCGTTGTAGCTGCACCGCCAGTGCAGGACACTGTGGTGACAGCACCTGTTGTGAGTTCACCGGTGGCAGCACCAAATGAAAATGAGGAACCTGTCCCTCAGGATCCAATAGAGCCTGATGTCACACATGAGGCAGAGCCACAACAGCCCCAAATAGAAGATGTGCCAAACGATGAGCCTCCCAGGAGGCCTCAAAGAGTTAGAAGATCAGCTATATCTGCTGATTATGAGACTTATAATACAGAAGAGATTCAAATGGAGGGTGATCCCACCTCATTTGAAGAAGCCATGAGAAGTGCTCACTCATCGAAGTGGCTGGAAGCCATGGAAGATGAGATGAGGTCAATGAGTTCCAATGGAGTTTGGGACTTAGAGGAAATTCCTAAAGGAGCCAAAACAGTAGGCTGTAAATGGGTCTACAAGATTAAACGTGACTCTAGAGGGAATATAGAAAGGTTTAAAGCACGACTTGTGGCGAAAGGTTTTACACAAAGAGAAGGGATAGATTACAATGAGACCTTCTCTCCAGTCTCATGTAGGATTCCTTCAGAATAATAATGGCATTAGTGGCACATTATGACTTAGAGTTACATCAGATGGATGTAAAGACGGCGTTCCTCAATGGGGATCTGGAGGAGAATGTTTACATGGCACAACCGAAAGGTTTTGTCGTGGAAGGAAAAGAACGAATGGGATGCCGCCTTAAGAAATCTATTTATGGATTAAAGCAAGCCTCTAGGCAGTGGTATTTAAAGTTTGATGAAACAATAAGGAAATTTGGGTTTAAAGAAAATGAGGAGGACAATTGTATTTATGCAAAGTTTAAGAGTGGGAAATTTATTTTCCTCATTCTGTATGTGGATGATATCTTACTTGGTAGTAGTGATGTCAATCTACTTATGGAAACAAAGAAGTTTTTGTCCTCAAATTTTGACATGAAAGATCTTGGTGAAGCTTCTTTCGTTTTGGGAATTGAGATTCACCGAGATAGAAGAAAGGGGGTTTTAGGACTATCACAGAAGGCATACTTGGAAAAGATTTTAAAGAAATACAGTATGCATGCATGTAAGCCTTCACCTGCTCCAATAGTCAAGGGCGATAGATTTGGGAAACATCAATGTCCCAGGAACCAGTATGAGATCGATCAAATGAAAGCGGTTCCATATGCTTCAGCTGTCGGAAGCTTACAGTATGCTCAAGTGTGTACACGCCCTGACTTAGCGTTTGTTACCGGGATTCTTGGCAGATATCAAAGTAATCCAGGACAGGAACACTGGATAATGATAAAGAAAGCTTTGCGTTATGTGCAAGGCACAAAAGGCCTCATGCTAACGTATAGAAAATCTGATTCCCTAGAGATAGAAGGGTATTCAGATGCGGATTTTGCGGGAGATCCGGACGATAGAAAGTCCACGTCTGGATATGTGTTTACTCTCGCAGGGGGAGCTATATCATGAAAAAGCTCAAAACAAACTGTCACTGCATCGTCGACAATGTATGCTGAGTTTGTTGTATGTTATGAGGCCACGGGGCAGGTCGAATGGTTAAAGAAATTTATACCCGGTTTAAGAGTGGTAGACAGCATTCAAAGGCCACTCAAGATGTACTGCGATAATGAACCCGCAGTGTTTTATGCTCACAACAATAAGTCAAGTGGTGCTGCCAAACACATTGACATAAAGTTTTATGTTGTGAAGGAAAGAATCCAGAATCATACCATTAGTCTTGAGCATATAAGCACAAAGGAAATGCTTGCGGATCCGCTCACAAAAGGCTTACCACCCAATGTGTTCAGAGAACACGTAGCCGGCATGGGTTTAAGGGAAAGCCTATAATTTCTGGATAATAAAGGGCCCAAAGTTAAAGAATTTGTTTCTGAACAGAGACGTGTGTAGTAGCTGTTAAATCTATCGGCGATGGACCGTGATGATATAGCATGCTCTATGGACTAATCTGTGAGGGGACAACTATGGTTTGAATCAAAGTACAAAGATAAAATTGCAAAGTGAGATCAAGGGGGAGAATGTTAGAGTTGATCTCTCCATCCAGTGGGCCCAACGGCCCATTGGGCCTTAGATCTGCGCCCTGATCGGGGGCGCCCAACCCTACATGGTTGGTGGGCCCCTGTCGCACAGCGCCATAATAAATAGAGGGTGGGGGCCGCCGGCTCGCAGTACGAGGTTCATCGCGAGTCGCCTTTTCCCACCCACAAAACCCTAATCCGATCAAGAGAGGGGGCGCTGGAGCGACGGGAAGTGCCGCCGCCGTCGACGCTCGTACATCGCCGCTGGTGCCACCGTCCGAGTCTACGATACCCCGCTACATCAACCGTCACTGCCCATGCGCAGATCTCTACACCGATCGTCGCTGCCTGTGCGCAGATCTGCACCAACGAACCAGCGATGGCCGAGTCCAGCACGTCCCTAGGAGGGAGTTCCCTAGGAGGGGGCAGGGTTTTTTTTCTCGTACCGGTAGCTGCTACCGCCGGCCGGCGGTAGCGGTAAACCGGACCGGTTTTTACTGGTTTTCGATGAACAGTACCGGTTTTTTCGGTAACCGATGAACAGTATCCTAACCGGTCCGGAGCGGTTTGAGCGGTAACCGTGGGAACCGGACCGGTTCCCAACGGTAAAAAAAACCCTGGGAGGGGGAGAAGGTCGATCTATAGTTCATCTGTTTTAGTTCTTGTTCTTAGATATATAGACATGTTCTATTCAAGTTATTGCAAAGATTCTCTATCCGATTTACTGCTAGAGGTCCTCGGGATCTAACAGGTGACGATGGAGAACGAGATGAAGTGGTACAGCACGGAGTACACGGAGGGGCACGAGGACTACACGGTGGCGGACAAGATGCTGGCGCTGGCGCAGAAGCACAACATCTCGCTGCGCGGCCACAACGTGTTCTGGGATGACGGCAGCCACCAGATGGACTGGGTGAGCAAGCTCGGCGCCGACGAGCTCAAGGCGGCCGTGGCGAAGCACCTCAAGAGCGTCGTCTCCCGCTACGCCGGCAAGGTGATCCACTGGGACGTGGTGAACGAGAACCTCCATTTCAGCTTCTTCGAGGACAAGTTCGGCAAGGACGCGTCCGGGGAGATCTTCAAGGAGGTGGCCAAGCTGGACGGCAAGGCCCTCCTCTTCATGAACGAGTTCAACACGATCGAGCAGCCGTGCGACATGGCGCCGCTGCCGACCAAGTACCTGGCCAAGCTCAAGCAGATCCAGTCGTACCCGGGCAACGAGGGGCTCAAGTACGGCATCGGCCTGGAGAGCCACTTCGACAAGCCCAACATGGCAACATCCCCTACATGAGGGGCTCCCTGGACACGCTGGCTGAGGCCAAGGTGCCCGTGTGGCTCACGGAGGTCGACGTCACCAAGGGGCCCAAGCAGGTGGAGTACCCGGGCGTCAGGGGCATCGTCATGTGGGCCGCCTGGCACGCCAAGGGCTGCTACGTCATGTGCCTCACGGACAACCAGTTCAAGAACCTACCCGTCGGCGACGTCGTCGACAAGCTGCTGGAGGAGTGGAGGAAGGTGCCCGACAAGCCCAAGACGGACGCCAACGGCGTGTTCGAGGCCGAACTCTTCCACGGCGAGTACAGCGTCACCGTCAAGCACCAGTCGCTCAAGGAGCCCATCGTGCAGACGGTGGACCTCGACTCCAAGTCGGAGGCCAAGATAACATGTTAAGCTTGCTTAGAAGTATATATACGGTGTATGTAGTACTCTTTTTTTTTGTAATTTTGTTATCCATACTTGGGCCTACGTTTCATGAGTGTTCTAGAATCAACCAGATTGTTGTTGTGAATCACAAGTATAACTTTCAAAAACAAATAGGTCACAGTATCATTCGAAAAACAATGAGGTGGAGTGTGGCACTCAACAACTCTGTTATATCTCAGCAAGGTTGGTTTGTGCAAACAAACTATTAAATAAGCATCAAGTTTTTTAGTTCTTCAATATTTGTGCAATTCCAATTAACAAGGTGAAGCATAGAAGCACTCAAATAAGGCTAAACCAAAAAAGGATTGCATTTCTGAATGGGGCAATCTATTACCATGATTGATCTGTGCATGCTTCCTAGTTCCTACAAGGTAAAGAGCTCATACACTGCCTACTCATATGTCCAAGTCATCATCTGGATCCTCATCTGAGTCAGGTTGCTCGTCATCTGAATCACGGACATAATGTATCTCACCCTTCGCAGTTCCAGATTTGGGAGCTATTTCATCCACAAGGGCTGGTGCTAAGTTGGGGTCTCGTTGACCCTCAGGTAGGGATCGGCGGCCATCATAAATTTGTATAGGTTCACCCTTTCCTGAGATAATTTAGCAAAGCTTAGGTCCAAATGCATCATCAGTGCGCCTCCCGGAGTCAAAATGCAACCAATGATACCTTCAATTGATGCGAATATGCTAACTGGAAATAATTTGAGTTCATAAATTACCTTGATGTTCAAAAGGAAGAACAACATTGGCCCTGTCAGAGCGCTCTTTTTCTGACAGCTCAAGATTGAACTGAACCTGTTGAAACAACTTATCAAAGTTCATAACCAATATTTGTACAGTGTACCAATATAGGGACTAATATAAGTGGTACACAGCAGTATTTATTTGTTCTAGAATATAGTAGAACGTAGGCACTAACCTTAGGTACTAGACTTTGGTTCACTTCTGTACTTACAGAAGGAGCAGAATCGAATTTGACATCATTTCCCTCAACATACAAGTCCTCATACTGCATAGACAATGATTGTACAAATTATCAAACCACATCCTTCAATGGAATTTAGAAGGTGAAAAAAGAACACTAGAGAAACAAGTAGCCTTACAAAGTGCTTCACTCGTCCATTTCTTCTTTTAAGGCGCACAATAAACTTTGCTTTTGAATAATTCTGCTCCAGGATAGACATGTTTCCAGGACATTCTACACACACAGGGTCTACAAGTGCTGGCTCCACGCAAGCAACCATAGTAGAAAGACATTCAAATGCTCGGGGCACCTTGGGTTCATGGAGGTCTGAATGTACCAGCCAAAAGATCGACGATACTTGTTCTGCAATAGGACAGATTTTTATTAATGCACTTTACTGTACTTGAAGTCATTTAGGTGTTCATAATCGAACTCTGAAATAAGTATGTACAATGTAGTGATTATATAACCCTAAAAGACAGGGTGATTCACATCCCTAAACATTACTACAGTGCTGGAAATTCTGTTTCAGCTACTCATGAAGGTTACATGAGAACATGCATGGAAGATAGAACAAAAAGGAGAAAAAGAAACAATTACCATGGCTTCGAAGATTACTAAGAAGGGCTGAAATTGATGGCACTGAAGCATGCCTTAACATAGAGCTAATCTGAAATAACACAAAGGATGCTTGGTGTTAAGCATAAAATGGAAATTAGTATCATATAACTGCAATTAGTCAAGTAGCGGATCATATAAAGAGATAAATCAGGGATTTGCTTCAAAAGGTAAACAATGTCAACTAAAACAATTAGTGAAATACTTCAGAATGATGTTATGCGGCCCTGTTGGTTGTGGGATGATGCTTTAGTTCCTCATACATGATTATTTTTTTTTCCAAACAGGATAACCCAGCTTTTATAGAAAGCATATAATGTTTTACAGACTCTAGAACCAGGCTGGGGTTGCCACTGATCATTACACACACATGACACATGATGATGACTTACCAAAATTACAACCTATTGAACTATTAACTCTAATAACAAAACTTCATTTGTCAAATCAGTTCCATAGTAATTAAACATGGACGATGAAACAATCTTCAACAGATATTAGTAATATCTGTAGGAACCCAGTTTCGTCTGTGGGAGAAACAAAGTTACTATAAAAAAGACACTGAGACCTAAGTACTGTTTCCACCCACAAAAAAAGTTGACACAGAACTAGTTAGTTCTTACCGAGTCAACAGCAATAGAAAAATACTTTTTGCCTTCTCCGTCAAACACTGGCATCCATAGCATAAGCAGGTTAGGCACAGGGTATAAACAAAGGAACATTAACAGGGCAAAAATCCTCTACGGTGGATAATACCTCCTCCAAGTTCAGTAATGCAGTACATCAACTTTTTAACATCCTTCACATTTCTAAAAACAGCAATGTTTTCTTTGTTCGTTGAGAACTGCTCTGTACTGCTCTCTTGATGTTGCTGATTTTGAATCTTCTGCTTCCATCCAAGGGGGTCAGAGTAGCAATCCAATATTCGAACACTGTTGAATGCATGTAAAAAAAAGTTCATGTACACTTGACAATAGTTGTGTTGTTAGCTTAAACATTTCATTCTGAGATGGCATGTCAAACTGCCAACTTAGTATATTAACTTTTAAATTTTAAATTGGCAAGGAGATTGCATAATCATTTATGATCTTTAAATTTCTTTGCATAGTGACCCACATGGTTTTATTTGCCTTGCCAACCAAGTCTTATTTTGCACATAAAGAGATACCAAGAATTCAACTTGTGTTCAACCAACCAAAACAAACCAAAAATCAAATTTGTGACATATTTTAAACATCAATGTAACTGCATAAGCTACCCGTCCAGAAAGTTTATTAATATGATAATCTACTTTTATCTGCGCTTAAGGAAAAAGTAAATTAGTTCAGGGGCCAAGCTAAGAAAAGATAGCACTGGGGTGGTGGTCAACATGAGTATGAATTAAAACTAAAAAGTAAAACCTTGAATTCTCTTCATAAGCAAGATATTACTTAAGGATAAAATAAAATGTCATTGGGGTCACTAGATTCGGGTGCTAATATGCTGGCTCTGCCCCTGCATTGGCCAAATCTAGTGACCCCAATGATCCTGATAGGAAAGAGGCTCTGGTTTTACAATTACTCTGACATTTTCAATAATGTGCCAATTCTCCCAATGAAAAACTGTTGAATAGAGGCTCAAATAAGAATCAGATCCCAAAACTGTGTCCATATCTGAGTGATAATCCTTGTCTGAAAAATATTTGCCAACTCGGTCTGTGCACAACCAACACCCTGTTATTTCTCTCAGAAATGGTTTTGTGTGATCATACCATCGGTTCAAAGCATTTGCGTCGAGGCCGCGGCGACGCATGAATTGCAGGTACACCTCCGGGCTCCGATCAAACGCCACGACCACCAGCCCCCTGCGCCACCAAAAGTTCACAACCAAGCCAATCCACATCATCAGCCAAATCTATGCAAAGCCTAGGCACCAGGAGGCGAAGATACTGACAATACCTTGCCTGCGCCTTCCCTGCCGCGGCCTGGGACGCGAGGGCGGCCGCGACGTGGAGCATCGCACCTGCGGCGAGCTGGCAGCACAGGAGTGATCCCTCCACGGCCAGCGCCGGCGCATGCTCGCCGTCGAGGCGTCCGTCCCGGAGGCACCTCACAACCGCCTCCGCCATCTCTGCCCCTCGCCGCCGCCGCCGCCGCTCCTAGCGGCTTAAACCCTAGCTCGCACAAGAGCCCGAGAGGGTTCGCCAAATTCCCGGAAGCCAGGAGTAGCACGGGGCCCAGCTGTCAGAGAGACACGGGGGCAGCTTACCCGTGTCGGATTAGTCAAAGCCGAACTCGTTTGACCCCGCCTCCAAAGCTCTGAACACCTACTGCTCCTCCGCTGCTCCTTCTCCTCTCTTGCGGCGGCCTGCGGGGGAAGAAGAGAGGAGAAGGGGAGATGAAGGCGTGCGTGAAGGCAGCGGGGGAGAGGTTCCCCCTGGTTCGTCCTCCTACCGGGCGGCCGCTGGCTCGGAGGTATTGCTATCTCCTTGGTCTTCCGATTCTTCTATGCTTGCTCGCTAGTCGAGTCTACGTTTGGAAAATTTTCACTTGCTTAAAGATTAATGAGTTCTTTAATTGTAAGATTGGGCATGTATCCATCTAGTGTGAGTTGTTCTACTAATTGTCAGGTAGTTTAGGGCCTGTTTACTTCACCCGGAATGCATAACGTTTTGCATAATACGCGCTTCTCAATGCATTTTTCCTTTCTGTAAATACTATGCATAACGCAAAAACACTATGCATAACGCCGGAACTAAACACCCCCTTAGTATATTTAGCGTGTTGATATTTTTCCACGGTGGCCTGAGCTCATCAATCAATTAAATTTTCGTCCTCTGTTTATGTACTGGGGATGGAAGATACAAAATTAAAAGAACAATTGCATTCCCTCTCGTTATATTATTTTGATGCAAATCAGGTGATGGCAAGTGATTCTTCTTTGTCAAGAGCTCACTCTATTTTATTTATCACTGTATCTGTAAGGTAAATATGTCCATCAGTAGTAGCCATCTTATGCTGATTGAGCTTGTTACCCTACCTTGCAGTGCACTAGTAGCCATCTTCTTTACAGTTCCAACATTGTATCTCTAATTTAGATTTTATCTGCTAATTAATAGTCTCCGAATCCCTTAACCATGAGAAAAAAACTGGGCTCGGTTATAAAAACAATTTGAGAAAATTGGGAGGTTTAGTTTTCTCGCCTTTCTAAAGAAGTACAGAAATACAAGTTATTGAGAAATTTGTGGGCATGCACATGGTTGCTTGAGAACTTTCATATGTATTATTTACTTTTTGTTGCAATCCTATTTTTTAGAGCACATGAGAACTATGTTTTTCATTTTGGCAGTGCTACATAAATTACTGATACAGTGACATATTTGTTATTTTCAGCTTTGTTAAGGTAAACAGATTACCCCCTCAACATGAGACGAAGCCTCAAGTATCGTGTTCAATTAGGGTGTCAGAAAATGCATCGCACAGATTAGAGGCCATCCCAGCAAACATTGTCCCAGCAACGAAAGATCATGTCGCAAAAGCAACTGATGCAATCAACAGAGGGCAAGTGATTGCAGTACCCACTGATACAATATATGGGTTCGCTTGTGATGCCTGGTTAGTTTTGTTTTCCTTATTAATTTCCCCGTTGCCATGGGAATTTTAATTCATAATTTGCTTCCTCTTTCACTGGTATTTTAATTTGGCTCCATCAGTGCACTACAATTATGCAGCAATATTTTATAGCATGTTAAATCCTTAAGCGCTTTTCAGAATAACTCCAGAATCAAGTTAATGAGAGGAAATAACATAAAACTTCGTCAGCTACTTTTGGATTATGCTTTCATGCCCCATTTAGAACTTAGGTGGACTGTTTCATCCTTTTCAAGATGAGAATTTCATATAGGACGTTCTTTCATTGTGTTTTATTTATGTATGTATTCTTTCGTTCGTTCAACTGCTAAAAGTTTAAACACTCTTGATGACAGCTCTGCAGGGGCAGTTAATCGCATTTATGAGATCAAAGGGCGCATACAGACACGGCCTCTGGCAATCTGTGTTGCTGATGTCTCAGACATATCACGGTTTGCTTTAGTGGATCACTTGCCGCATGGCTTGCTTGATAGTTTACTTCCTGGGCCTGTCACTGTTGTTCTAAAACGAGGTGCAGATACTACATTGTGTTTCTTAGTTTTGTGTAACATCTGTCTTAAGCATAATGAGGTGTTGAGCGTACTCTTCGTTTACATTTAGGTGAAAGCAGTATATTAGAGAGATCACTTAATCCTGGCTTGGACAGCATTGGAGTTCGTGTGCCGGATCTGGATTCCATACGACACATTGCTCGTGGTGCTGGAAGTGCACTCGCACTTACTAGCGCCAACTTAAGCGGACGGCCTAGTAGTGTCAGTGTCAAAGATTTCGAAGATTTATGGCCACATTGTTCATATATCTTTGATGGTGGAATACTTCCTTCTGGGCGTGCTGGTTCAACAATTGTTGACCTAATAACACCAGGAGTCTACAAGATAATTAGAGATGGAAGGTAAGCATTACTAGTAATACCAGTTCCTTCAAACTTTAGTGAAACTCTCCTCATCAAATTGAGTGGTGGAAGTGTGAAACTGTTTTTACCACAATGTTTATATGGAATAATCTTTGATGCCAAGTGCAAATTTGCAGTTCAAGGGAGGAAACAACAGCAGTGCTTGGCAAGTTTGGCTTTATTGAAGCTTCATGACAACCTAGTGCCTTGAGAAAAGCCGACAGGATCTAAAGAGTTCCTTTCTTATCCATCTTATGTCCTGTTTAACTAGGTGATGTATTGGAGTAATTTGTAGCTGTTCTTGCTTTTCTTTTACATCGTTAAGCTTATTGTTGTGATGTGATTTTGAGTAGAATAGCAGAGTTCACGTTATTTAAGCTGTGTAGAGTGCGACATGGATTTGTTTTGTTGGAAATGAAGAAACTCAGTTATAGGGGACCTTGATGTGTTGTGCATGAAAGTATGTTCTTGTTTTCCTTTGAGTGAATTTCACCGTGGGTCCATAAACTTTTCTCAAAGTCCCACCTAGGTCCACCAACTAAAAAACCGGTAACCTAGGTCCCCGATCTATTAAAGAGTGATTGCGGAGGTCCATGAGTGTCTATGGATGCACATTTCACCTACGTGGCGATGCCAGTGGGACAACAAATTGCAAAAGTAACCCCTCTTTGTATCCAGCGCTCTTCCCTTCTTCTCCCACACGCGCGTAGAAGCCGTTGTCAGCCAAGCTCCTGCGCCGCCCCGTCGTCGCCGCCGCCGGCCATGGCTTTCGGGCCGCGCCGCCGTTACTGGCCAGACGTTGCTGCCGCTCCTCCTTCCCTCGCCCTTGTTGCTTTGAGCTCACCAGAGAGGGAGCAGCGGCACCCGGGTCTCCTCGACCTTAGCGGCGAGCGCGACACAGGCGACGACAGCAAGGCGCACCATCCATGGCCGGTCCCGAGCCGTAACGCGCCACCAGCGAGAAAAGCAGCGGTCGAGGTAGGTGGCGGCGAGCGAGTCCATGAGCGTCGAGAAGCCCAGCCACGCCGCCGTGCGGCACACCCACTCGACCGCCGCCTCCCGCCTCGTCGCGCAGCCGTACCCGTCCTCTCCCTCCGTCACCCGCTCCCCCACCACCGCCGCCCCCTCTGTGGCACTGAGCGCCTCGAACAACATCGACAGGTCGTCTTCAAGAGCAACCGCTGGCCACTGCTGCCCGTGCTGAACTAGGCCGCGCCGCCCAAGCCTGCCGGCCATGCCATGTATCCCCAACCAGGTCGTCCTGGCCCGCCGGAGCAAAGATGGAGAGAAGGGACATGACGAGAACAAGAGAGTAAAAAAATGAGAGATAGAGGGGATTTTTTGCAATTTGTTGCCCCACTGGCATCGCCACGTAGGCAAAATGTGCCTCCGTGGACGTCCATGGACTTCCACCCTCACCCTTTAATAGTTTATGGACCTAGATGACCACTTTTTTAGTTGATGGACCTAGATGGGATTTTGGGAAAAGTTTACGGACCCACAATGTAATTCACTCTAAAAAAAATCTTGGCACGTGAGGTCAAAAAAATTACTTGACTTACAACTAAGACTCAGCATCACATGTTAAAATCATCGCCACATCAACGCCAACTCACCTCGAAACCAAGATAAAAATGCCCTAGGAGAAAAAATAACCAGGTTTTTCGAGTTCGGCGATGTTTGACACCTGGTTTTATAGTTGAGGGAGTAAAACCAGATTTCTATTATAGTTGACAGAGCCAAAATAGAATTTTTGCTTACTGTCCCAATTAGGATGTAAGCAAGTCACGGGCTGTGGGCTCCATGGGTGCTGCTGGGCCGGCCGGCCGGACGGTGGTGCACATGTTCAGAACTTAGATAGCGCACAAGTGTTGGGACTTTGCTGCCAATAACTAGAAACTGATTTTTTTTTTCCGTGGTGCATGTGCACTCGGCAAACCCAATGTGGCTTCGCCCCTTGTTCCAAACAGGCCAGATGATTATGATCACAGACGACCAAAGCATTGACAGTTCCACAAGATCAAGTGAGATGAGCCATCAGAGCTACGTGCAGCTCAGGAGAACTTGGATCCGAGCAAGATGCCTCCTCGTCACCTCAAACTCTCCGATCCCCACCATGGCATCATGGTTGTGCCCTTGATCTTGTGCCTAAGGTTAACATGAGCAGCACATAGATTGAATTCAATAAGTAGGCTTCTAATTAAGAAGATATGGCATTAATAAGCTGAATACACCATGAATAAGGTAGTCTACTTTTTTTTCCTACCATATGAAAAAGGGATGCTGATAAATATAATTTGTGATGTCGTCTATCACACCCCCTCAACTATGGTCAAAAGTCTAGTTAACTCCCTAAACTATATTTAAGTTCAAATAGAGTTTTCTAACATAATTTATGATGTCGTCTATCACACCGCAAAATTTGAACATAAAACTCTATTTGTATATGGAGAAACAAAAAAAATCTTACTAACGGATAAATTGGATTAATTGACATAGTTTAGGGGGTTATTTGAACAAAAAAAAGTTTAGAGGTTAATTAGACTTTGCCTATAGTTGAGGGGGTAATTTAGACTTTTTCCTAATTTTTACAACCACTTCATCAATTTTCTTTTGATCGATCGAATGAGATTTGCCTAAAACTAACTCCTCCCCATGCATGATATGTATATTTGCAGTATTCGTTTGCATTCATTTCTGGTATCGGCAAGATTTTGAAATAAAACTTCATGGATCATGATTTGGAATCACTAGTAAACTGCACATGATCAGGCTATTGCTCCTGGCAAACAATAGAGCCATCCTTATACAAGGATAGCACGTAGAATCACAGCAAGACAAAAGAGGCATAATGACTAAATAAAATCACTACAGAACTAACACAATACCACTACAGACCTAACAGAACCTCTTGTGTCAGAACTCCGAAAAGATAAAATGTTTTCTTTTCCCTAAAAAGGATAAAGATGATACAGTAAAGGGGCAAGGCGTCCAATGTAGTGCTACAGATGAGGCCCTCATAACACACACTCTATGCAATCTGCAGGGAGACATTCAAACTTGTGATTGATCACGCGGACCCTCCCATCCCCTTGGTCATCATAGGGCTCAACCTCCACACCGTTCAAGACCAACACCTGAGCCTCGCCCTGGTCACTCTTAACATTGAAGAACTTGACGATGCAAAACCTGCATGAACCCAAGTTCACTAGGGCAATATTTTTTATAGAACATTCCCCTAACAGGTTTTGATCCAGCTCAAATTCCTGCACCAGATCCAACTTGCCGCAAGAGTCACAAGAGCCCATGGTGACACCAGAGAGATCAAAGGCACACAGTTTATAGGGGCTCCAAGGCAAAAGGCCAAACCACAGACGGAGTTCAGGTATGTACTCAGCTTTGGCATGAACGGGCAGAACCCAATCACCTACTTTCCTCCACTCAAGGGCCACCGTGTCAAAGGAGTAGGTTGAAGTGTCAGATGATACACAGATTATAGTGTCATCAACCACCGTGAAAGGGATGTTGTCAGGGGCCTTGTACTCAGGATTGCCCGAGAATGGTGGCGGCGGGAGCGGGCGCCAACGCCAGCCTATTTTAGGGTAGTAGGCGAGCACCTCAAAGCTGCACAAGTTGTCTTTTTGATGGAACAGCTGCACAAGTTGTCAGGGTCCATGTCCATGATGTAGAGGCTGTCAGTGTGATCCACCTGGCTCTTGGCAGTGAAGAGCTCTGCATCCGTGTCTGAGCGGATAACAAAATCAGACCTAGCATGGGCAGCAGTGCGAGGCATGGAAACAAACATGCATTTGGATCCCTTTGGCGACGTCAACCTGGGCATGCTCATGAATGAGAGCAACTCAGATCTGTAGATGTTGGTGTCACCTAATGGGTTGAAGCACAGGATCTTGCTCTTGCCAAAGAGTGCAAACCTATTGGGACGAGACGAAGCAGATCCGAATGTTCCAAAGTGTATGGTAGGATCAGGTAGCCTACCCATAGCTGGCAGTATATTGCTACCATTATTCTCCTCCTTGGCTTTCGGATGTGCTGCAACTGCTTCAGCCTTTGAACGGTAGAACAGCCTCGAGACGTCCATGCTGCTCAGCGAAGACATGCCCCCACCTCCTCTTGAAACCATATGCAGAGACTGGCGGCCCAATTTCTGGCAGCTCATCTTCGAGTTGGAGCTTCCTTCACCTGATTCTCAAACGAATGAAAGAAAACCATTTCCCTAAATCAAAAGCCACAAGATATGCGTGACTTAAATTAATTTGCGCTTACCAGTAAGCTGACGACTCAAAATAAAGAGAAAATTGATGGCACACTACACTTGCAGGAAGGCTCCATCTAATGGAGAATTCTATTGGACTCCTTATCCACTATCATTAACAGGAACAGCAAAATAAAAACATAACTCATTTTCATCCGACTAGAACAAAATCAAGTGCAGAAGTGCACAATATCATTACTCAAACTAACCTCATGAACTATGAGGGGAGAGAGGCTGCATTTGCAGTTTTGCACTCGAATCTAGCACAAATAAGGAAGAGCGCCACCATTGCACGGGAATAGCACAAATCGATTTAATTCATTCAGCTAGCCTTACACAGAGCTTTCAGTTTATCATCAGTGGTCGGCAGAGAAAGATTAGTGCATCACGGGTAGACTTGCCACACAGAGCTCAAAGAAAGATACCTCAAGGTCAGCCGGCGGAGAAATAACGGGAGCACGGAGCAGGGAGGTCGACGGCGTCGATCTTTGTGTCGGGTAAGGGGAGTAGGCAGGGAAGACGAGGGCACCTCGCACCTAGGGCTCCGGCTCTTGTGCCCTTGTCTCCTCACGCCGTCGTGGCCCAGTGAAGGGAGAGCGGCGGCTGCGGGGGGCAGAGAGCGCCGTGGCTTTATTTGGTACCAAGTCTGAAAATGCAACTTGGGCCTCCTACCTGGATGGTACAGATTGCAAGCAGGCGCAGGCATTCCTTCTAACCTGCAAGGCCCGCCCGGCATAAACCTTTTAGTGGGTATAAGAACAGCACATGGCCCAGCCTTCCAGAGTTCCAATATGCCTGTCTTGATCAGATATTTTACAGATAACTAGCGAGATGTCCCGCGCATTTGCGCGGCTAGTATCTATGTATATCTATTTTTACATCCTTATTGTTTTTTCTAAACTTATTTTTTTCTTACCAGTGTCCTCTTGTTACACATTATGCCAAACTGTTGACAAAATAATTCAGGCATTATCATAATATTTTTCTTTATTAAGACTACTATTATCTTTGTTGCTCAATCTCTTATAGGTATACTCTATATGTACATGTTTGTTTTTTTATTTTGACTAAGTAACTTTGATTGGAGTTATTTTTAGTTAATGGTAGAAGTTGGCGGTTTTATTAGCTAAAAGGAATTTCATATTTATGTTTGTATAGTGACAATTACTGGACTAATTCTATAGTAAAGAAAAAGTTAAATATTTTTTAGATAAAGCATTATTATTTTGGTTAATTCTTCCTTTACATAAGCAAATATTTTATTTTTTATTTTAAATAGTAGTGAGGTATCTTAAGTTAATTTTTATGTAATGACATTGATGGATGATTTTCAAAAAGATAAAGTGATAGGGATGTTTTAGGCTAATTTTTATGTAATGACAATTGTGGACAACTTTTAAATAGTTACATCGTTATTTTAGGCTAATTTTTACATAACAGAAATTGTAATTTTATTTTTCTTTTTTCTCCGATTAACGTGAGAATTTCTATGCCTTAAGAGTGAACGTAACTTTTCTAATGACATTGGTGGATGATTTTTAAAAATATATATGGACGTTTTAGGCTAGTTTTATGTATTGGTAGTGGTGAGTAATTTTAAATAGTTAAGGGGTATTTTTGGTTAAATTTTATGTAATGACAATGGCTATTTTTATGTAATGGCAATGGTGGTTAATTTTTAAATAGTTAAGGGGTATTTTTGGCTAAATTTTATGCAATGGTAATGGTGAGTAATTTTAATTTTTTTATTTCTCCGATTAACGTGAAAATTTCTAGACCTTGAGAGCAAACATGGAGGCTCCGTTTGTTGGCCAAATACTAAGATAATAGATTAGTGATCCAATCTTAACGCTGAGAATTTATGGCTGTGTCATGAGTTAAGGCTACTGTTGTTTTTTGATGAGAAGGCTACTGTTTGTTTGGTTGCTGATGAGTTAAGGACGGGAAGTCTGGAACTCTTGCAAGGCTGGGCCATGTGCTGTTCTTATATGCACGCTTGCTTGACTCGTCTTATTTTTTGCTATATAATCTAGGATGACTGATCAATTGAAATATGTGCACAAATACACTTGGATGCTGTTCTAATTCTAATGGATTACAAGATCGCTTCTTTTTAAAACTCAAAGTAGAATTGCTATTGTAAACCTCATCATTGAATGCTTGCATACTGTGATAGATGGTAAAAATTCTTTATACTCATGTAGAACAGTTAGTACTTGCAATATGTTCACTGGTGTTTTAGTGTCTTGCTGATAAGACACAATTCTGTAAAAAATGGACAACAATCTTGTGCCTTTGTCTAGGTTTGCCTTTGTGGCTATGTGGCTGTAAAGGTTCAGTTAATTAAACTTTAGCTCAATTCAGGTTTCAGTAAAAAGAGTAATAGCATCTCCAGCAGTCCCCCATTCTCCAATCCAACTATCGTATTGGGAGGGTTATTGAAAAAATAGTGCTCCAGCAGATCCCAATAATCCACCCCAACTCTCCTCAAATAAAAGGAGAGTTGTGACTCTCCTAATACGGTAGTTAGATTGGGATAGGATTATTGGGGAACTGCAAAAGCAACTCCCCCAATAATCATGAAAAAGATATTGGGACATCCCCATTAGGTGATTATTGGGAAATGATTATTGGGGAACCGCTGGAGATGCTCTAATGGAGTGCAAAGAATACGCTACTCTTGCTCGCCTAAACTATATTGTTACTGGAGGAGAAGGAACTACAATTTTACTCAGTATGTCATGTTTGGTAAAATTGTTGGTTCATGGAACACAAAGTTGTCATTCCAGCAGCATATTGCTGAGACACATGATCCGATTTTGGTTAATTTTAGACCATGTGGCTGTGTGCTTGCTTTAAGAACTCATAGATTGTCCTGTTTTGGACTTTTGCTTCACAATGTTAACAAAAAAATGAGCAGCCCACTCATGCTATCTGTGTCAAAGACTACATAGATCATCCATGTATGCATATTAGTGTAAGCAACACATGTTTCAGTATGTTATCTTCTATTTCTTCTCACAAGCATCTGGCAACAACAAAGACTAATCATATTTATGCCAGGTGTGAACAATAAAATACTAACAATGCTGCTGGTTTTCAGTTTTCACTTTCCATATATTTTCTAAAAGGGGTTCTGGTAAATTGATGTTGTTCCTTTCCCAGCCATATTAGTTTAAGAGTGAATTACATTGTGGGTCCGTAAACTTTTCCCAAAATCCCATCTAGGTCCATCAACTAAAAAAGTGGTCATCTAGGTCCATAAACTATTAAAGGGTGAGGGTGGAAGTCCATGGACGTCCACGGAGGCACATTTTGCCTACGTGGCGATGCCAGTGGGGCAACAAATTGCAAAGAGTGAATTTCACCGTGGGTCCATAAACTTTTCTCAAAGTCCCATCTAGGTCCACCAACTAAAAAACCGGTCACCTAGGTCCCCGATCTATTAAAGAGTGATTGCGGAGGTCCATGAGCGTCTACGGATGCACATTTCACCTACGTGGCGATGCCAGTGGGACAACAAATTGCAAAAGTAACCCCTCTTTGTATCCAGCGCTCTTCCCTTCTTCTCCCACACGCGCGTAGAAGCCGTTGTCAGCCAAGCTCCTGCGCCGCCCCGTCGTCGCCGCCGCCGGCCATGGCTTTCGGGCCGCGCCGCCGTTACTGGCCAGACGTTGCTGCCGCTCCTCCTTCCCTCGCCCTTGTTGCTTTGAGCTCACCAGAGAGGGAGCAGCGGCACCCGGGTCTCCTCGACCTTAGCGGCGAGCGCGACACAGGCGACGACAGCAAGGCGCACTATCCATGGCCGGTCCCGAGCCGTAACGCGCCACCAGCGAGAAAAGCAGCGGTCGAGGTAGGTGGCGGCGAGCGAGTCCATGAGCGTCGAGAAGCCCAGCCACGCCGCCGTGCGGCACACCCACTCGACCGCCGCCTCCCGCCTCGTCGCGCAGCCGTACCCGTCCTCTCCCTCCGTCACCCGCTCCCCCACCACCGCCGCCCCCTCTGTGGCACTGAGCGCCTCGAACAACATCGACAGGTCGTCTTCAAGAGCAACCGCTGGCCACTGCTGCCCGTGCTGAACCAGGCCGCGCCGCCCAAGCCTGCCGGCCATGCCATGTATCCCCAACCAGGTCGTCCTGGCCCGCCGGAGCAAAGATGGAGAGAAGGGACATGACGAGAACAAGAGAGTAAAAAAAATGACGATGACGTATGCCCGCGCTCCACAGTGTTTGCTAACCGCCGGCTCCCGCAGTCCCACGTCTCTGTTTGACCCCGGGCCCGGCCGTGACGATGACGTATGCCCCGTATGGTCTTGGGCGCCGTGAGAGCGGCCGCAAGTCTCGTAAATTCGTTCGGTTTTTTTTGGAAATGAATGAACAGTTCCGTGTTTGATTCGCAAAGGGGAAAAAATAGGCAGACTGAAAATTAAACGAGGAGATAATCTCCCCAAATGGAGATGCGCCACTGTGTTGACTCAAAAGTCAAAAGTAATCTAATCGAACTATAATTCGAGTTTCAGAAAAAGAAGAAAAATATAATTCTGGAAGGAAGTGGGAAACCGGAAGGTCAGAACTAGGAACTGGATATAGACTCCAAACTCACTTGATCGATTTAATTCATATTTTAAAGCAAAGCAACCGAGAAATAAACAACTACGAAACGGCACAAACAACCAATTGTATAGTACTCACTTGCACACGTTATCCTCAGATGCACATACTAACATAGTAACATGAGAACCTTTGTCTGAAGGAATTAAGCAATGACGTCAGAGATCAGTGACACTGATCGCACGGTGGACCCGCCGCGCGCGGCCGGGGGGGAGGTCCGTCGTCAGTGGAGACGAGTGACGGAATGGGGTCAAAAAGGCAGCGCTAGAGCGCAGACCGGCGGCCGGCCGATAGCCGTAGCGACTGGTTTGATTGTTTGAAGCACCAGAAGCAGAACCACCCCATGCGCGCGCCAAAAATAAATAAAAAAGAAAATCACACGGCCCAAGACCATTTCCCCCGTTCCGTTTGAACATAACTAACCAGCAGCGGGCCGCGGGAACCCCACCTCCGCTAGGCCGCAAGCTACCGGCCGTCAGCGAGCAGCGGTGGAGAGAGTAGGCAAGGCAAGGATCGAGAGCCTCTATAAATAGATGAGCCCCAGCAGAGGCTGCGGCATGCACGGTGCAATCAGCTCAGCTTCTTCTTAGCTAAGCCTAGCTAGCCTCCTCTCCCTCTCTCTCCAGCATCTCTCGGTCTCTTCTTCGGAGCATCAACTGCTTCGATCGATCTATACAGAGAGAAAGGGAAGAGATAGAGAGGGGCCGGGTTTCAGCAATGGT
>CM014276.1:63992467-64005099 GCA_004135705.1 Alloteropsis semialata
GGGTGGCGCGGGTTGGGGGGAGGCGGTGGGCGGGGGTGAGCGCCCGCCGGGAGACGGCGGTGGGGAAAGGGTGAAGGCGCAAGACGGCATCGGTGCTTTCCCTTTGGCGGAGACAGCGTGGACATCGACAGATCTGGGGTAGACAGTCGGCATCCGCGCTGGGGGGTGGTGGGGGTGGAGCTTGGTAGTGTTTGGGGAAGGTGGTGCCGGCACGCAGGGTGGCAACAGCGGTCGCGAGACCCCGGGGGAGCTCGAAGTCAAGGTCGCCGCGACTGGAGCAGGGGAGCATGGCGAGCGGGTCGAAGGCGGAGGGGACAGGGTGAGCAAAGTGTTCGGGCATTGGCAACGGAGGTGAGGTCGGCGGTGGTGGCAAGGGGGAGGAGCGGGGGCTGAAAGGCACAGCATGGACCGGGGCGCGCGTGGCCGGAACTGTGGGCGGGCGGCGGCGAGGGTGAGGGGTGAGGATGCGGTGGATCGGCATGGGGCAGCGGTCGTAGTGGTGGCCGCTGCCGCGGCAGTTACAGCAGCAGATGGGGTCCCGGCACGACCTGACCTGATGGTCGCCGGCAAGACAGCGAAAGCAGCCGGAGGTGGAGGTGATAGGCGGAGTGCGGCGGGGGGAGGGTTTAGGCTGTGGTGTGGCGGGTTGGAGGAGGGCGTGAAGGTATGGCGCGTGGGGGGGTTTGGTGGGCGAAGTAACTGCATGGGGGACGTCGGCAGGTGAAGGGGCATTAAGCCAGCACGTCTCCCGCCGGGGTGACAAGACAGCATCGTGGTTGTGCTGTTCAGGATTCGGCGCAATCTTGGCGTCAGAAGCTTCGCCGGTGTCATTGCTGCCCTGGCAGTCTCGAGCCGTGCGCGGACACAACAACACTATAGGAGCGGCAGCGGCAGGTGGAGCAGTTGAATGCTCCACAGGGGGTGTTCCTTGTGGGCCCTCGTTGTCAGATCGGGTTGCCTTGTTCCTTTGGCCGGTTTGAGCAGACGAGGCCATCGCCATGCGCAACGCCGACGCCATTGAAGGGTGCAGCACCAGGGTGGATGCCCCCAGCTGAAGCGAACCGCGGACGACAAGAGCATTGACCACATTTTGACACGACACCGAAACCCTAAACACGCGCGCGCGCAAGCGAACGACGTGGAGGCGACTCGGATAAGCGACGAGGAAGAAGTTCAGGAGATCGCGGACAAAGGCTAAGGGGTAGGCTGGATCACCGGGGGCGGGGGTGACCCAGAGGAAGGCGGAGGGGGCCGGGATGATAGCACCTGGGATGACGGTGGCGTGGAAGTCATGGAGGATCTGGTGTTGGAGAAGTTCTCCCGGTGTCGGTGCCGTCGGACGTCTGCGTTGGGCGCGGGAAGCTCGCCGCACCTCAGGGCAAACATCCGAGCACGACGACGGCGGTGGAGCGGGGGCGGTCGTCGGTGTGGCGCAGGCAGTGGGGATCGGGCTCACCGCGGGTGCAACATCGGTAGTGGCGGGGGGAGCGGCGGCGTCGGAGGATGGTGGGAGGTTGGCGTCGCGAGGAACGGCATGGGCGGCGGGGGGTGGGGGGGCTGGGTGGGGAGGCCGTCGGTGGAGGTACAAGCAGTGGGCTGTGGTGGCGGAAGGGGGTTGGGGGCGGCGGCGGGACGCTCGCGAGGCGCAAGCTCCATCCACAATTCTCTTTCATGTCAGAGCAGAATGAACTAGATAACTTCTATCTTACAATCTACTACTTCAAGTCTTTAAGAAAAGCATAAGAAAAACCATAAAGGCAACACCCAGCAGACTAAGGATCATCCCTTCATTTCAGAACAGATGCTCAATGCAATACGTGGCACCACGTTCAGACTTGTGCTTCAACATTCTGAGTTCCTGTTTCTCAGGCACCACCTCCACACCAGTGAGGACAGCCACATGAGACGTGTACTCATCTTTGTCATTAAGAATATCGAAGAACTTGGCAATGCAAAACCTGCTCAAGCCCAAGTTCACCAGGACAACATTCCGCAAGTCCCAGTTCTCCAGCGGGGTAACATCCAGACCGATGTGTTTCACCGCTGGCAGCATGTCAGAGGTTCCCAGAGTGGAGAGGTCTATAGCACATAGATTGTAGGGGCTGTCAACTGACAGGCCAAGCCAAGTACCAAGTTCAGTATCATACTCTGCTTTTCCAAGGAATGGCAGCACCCAATCAGCTACCTTACTCCACTTGAGGGCCACCGTGTCAAAGGAGTAGGTGGCAGTGTTTGTTGATACACAGATCATGGTGTCATTAACCACAGCAACTGAGTCGTTGTGAGGTGCCATGTAACCTGGATCATCAAAGAATGGTGGTGGTGGGAGCGAGCGCCAACCCCAGCCTTTTATGGGTGGGTAGTAGGCAAGGCACTCAAAGCTGCATGGGTTATCAGACAAGTTCATCATGTAGAGGCTGTCCGTGTGTTCGCCATGGGCTCGGTTGGCAAAGAGAAAAGAGTCAACGTCCGGGTGCACCATGAAATCAAACCTAGCATGTGCAGCAGACCGAGGGATGGAAACAGAAACATAACTGGGTCCTTTATGCGAGCTCATCTGGGGCATGGGATAGAAGGAGTTCACCTCAGGGTAGTACATGCTCGTGCAGCCCTCTGCATCGCAGCACAGGATTCTGTCCTTGCCCAAGAGTCCGAATGCATTACGAATACTAGAACCTGACCTGCTGAATGGTTGATAGCATGCACGTGGCATCGGTAAACTCCCAATGGGAGGTAGTACACTGCTGCCACTAATCTCCTTGGCTTTCGCCTGTGCTGCTTGTGCTTCTTCCCTTGTGGGGTAGAAAAGCCTCGAGACATCCATGCAGCTCAGTGGATACAAGCCACCGCTGCCACTTAACACCATATACAGAGACTGGCGGGTCAACTTCTGGCAGCTCATCTTCTAGTTTGACGCCTCCTTCAGCTGATTCTGAAATGATGTACCAAACTTAGGCCGCGCTCGGAAGTGATTTCTGGGCGGCGTCAAAAGCCAGGCCCAAATAATCTGTTTCGAACATGGGCCGATTTCCAGTACCCTACGATGGATTCTGAAGAACATCGGGGACAAAGTCCACCACCGACGCGTAACGGCGTTAGGGTTCAATTCCCTCGCCGTCGTCGTCTTCGGCCCGTCTTCCATCCAGTCCACCGCTGCAATCCGCCGCCGGCTCACGAGCGCACTGCAGAGAGGGCCGCGTTGTCGGGTTCCTGCCGCAGAAAGGCGAGCGCACCCGAGAGACCGGCGGTCCTCGAGGCGGTCTGTGGTTGTCTTCACGGCGTGCACCTCGGGAGGGCCCGGCGAAAGGGACGCCTCAAGCACGCGCGGTCGCTGCCGCATCGCGCCATCGAGCTCTGCGGCGACGACGCCTTGGGGGGGAGCGAAAGCCGGCCGTCTGCAAAGTATCGCCGTCGCATGCTGGCTTTCCTTTTCCCGCGTGCTGCTTTTGGCGTACTTCAACGGGCAGGGCGCCTCCCCCATTCGAGAGCGAGAGTCCATAAGAGAGCAGCCGGCGGTGCCATGGGCAAACGGAAGCGCAAGAGGAACCACCACGAGATTGACTCCCCCGCGGCGACACCGCGGGATCCATCAAGGTCATCCTCTCCCCGACGCAAGAAGGTAGCCGAGGCCCTGGAATCGAGTGAAGGCTCATGCGCCTCCCTCAAATCCGACGGTTCCTCCGTCGCAACTGAAGAATCCACCGTCGAACTGGTTGCTCAATGCCTCACCGAGGTTGTCGGCGACTCCCCTGAAGCGGCGCGGCAGTTCATGCGGCGGCTCACTCCGGAGGCCGTTGTGCGTTCGCTCGATTGGGATCTCCTTTAGTCCGACAAGCTCACCAAGGTACCTGCTCTCCCACCTGGTGTCCAATCACAAGTTCTTGATTTCGTTGATAAATTAATATCTAGTTAGTTCGAGATGCCATGGGCACAACATCTGTGATACAATATAAACCATTAATCTTATCAATCCTCAATGGAAGTACTATCTGAACTAAGTTGGGTGATAGATTACTGTCTATTTCTTGGTAGTTGATTCTATGATTAGTTCTTGTTTGGTGCTTGCATGTCATCACTGTTGATCTAGATGAATTGTTCTAATTGGATTAATAGTCACAAAAATGTGTGTAGCTAGCTTAATTTGGTTAGGCTTTTGTCCTGCCTGTACTGCTGCAGCATCCCTTGTCTGTTCTGAACTTCTGATGCTTGTAGTGTAGCTATTGTAGTAGTATTGCTGGATGCTGAAGCCTGCGTGTGGCCTGCCTGCTGCTAGCAGTCTGAACTGTATTCCCATCCTATGAACTTTCAGCGGGCATCTTTTAAGTTTATTCAGTCTTCTAGTTGGGAACAAACATTTGGCACAACATTTATGTGGATTTCATTGCCTGTCATCTTGCAATTCGAGTGTTTTAGTTTCCCTAGCATCCGTGTTGCAATGATTTCTCCTTATTAATTTGCTCTTGACAAATCAGGCTTGCAGCTAAGATAGGCAAGCAAGACTTCAATTTATTTCTCCTTATTAACCCTGAAATGTTTGGTTGGTACAGGCAAGATGTTTGATTAGTTACTGTCCTGTTTAGCTATAAGCATGTTCGGTATTTATTAGGTTACTATCATTGAATTTTTATCTTACTAGTCCTTTTTGCACACATTGAATTTTATTTCTGATAAACTTAGTAGTTGGTAGTGTTCAGCTTTCTATGATGAAAGATTTTAAGCATGGAGCCCTGAACTTGGTAGTCTGGCCATGGTGACCAGCACATTTTTCTTAGAGTCCTATTAGAAAACTGATGTACAATATAGTATTCTGCCACTGATGAATATATTGTTATATAATCCATAGCTGTGCTGCCTTGCTTCCTGCAGTGCAGGAACAGCAGTCAGTTCATAGGAGTTGTTTTTTATTTGTCCATCATATAATTGTTCTTCTGTGTGTTCCCCCGAAATTTGTTGCTTGACGGTTCATGACAGATGGCTTCGAACAAGACTGGGCGCTGGACCGATGCCGAGCTCCGTACCTTCCTGGAAATCTGCAGGGAGGAAATTCACGGTGGCACCATTGTCACCAACTGCCCCAACGCTCACGGCTACATCAACATTGGTAAAAAGATGCTGGTGCGGACCGGAAAAGTGTGCAAGAAGGGACAACTGAAGAACTTGTGGGACAGCTGTCGGCGCCGCTATGTTGTGTGGAAGTGGCTTGAAATAGAGGCGAGCGGGCTTGGGATAGATCAGCGCACAGGCTCCTATGCCGCCTCTGATGACTGGTGGGAGATAACTAATCGGGTTCGTATTTTTTTTACTCCATACATGATTTTCTTGAATGAATGCTTTGGTTCTTTAGCTGTATTTTGCAACTAGTAATAGTTTATCCAGAGCATTAGTATCTGAGGAATGTCCTTCAGTGCACTTCTGTCTTACGGCAGACCAAACTCTTGGATAACAGGCAGAAAAGTTACCATTGCCACAAAGGTTAGCAATTGCTCCAGCCACCATTCTTAGAGTTTGTGGGTCCTCTGCATCAGATGCTGTCATAGACAACAAGGTTACACCTCCTTGTGCCATGATAAGATCTTGATTTGTCTCTGCAAATATGGAAATTATATAATAATGAAACCAATATTCTACCACGGAAATAAGCTCTCTACCAAAGAATCTGTCATGAATTATAAAACAATACTGGCCCACTGACCATTCATTGCAAGATTAGCAATTGCTCCTGCTGCTACTCTGCAAATTGTCTCATCCTCAGAGCTCCTAAGTAGCATAAGGAGGGAAGAAAGGCCACCTGCTTCTACAATCTTTTCCTGATTGGCCTCTGACGTACACAAAGATGAGGATAGTTAATTGATGATTGTGAGATTATATAGCTATACTGTCAGCTTGTCAAGTACAAGTACTCTAGATATAGCTAAGAATCTTTATGGGGACATTTGTGCAACAACACTATTCCAGCAGTATGCTCCCAAGTAAAATTTCTAATGTATATCGCCAAAATTCAGGAGCCCATTGCATGCATATAGAGAAATATTATTTTATTATACTACAAAATATGTTGGGAATAATAAGGCCCCATTTGTATGTGTCCAATCCAAAATAGTTATACATATGTAGCCACATAGGCTCTATGTAGGATATAAAGTTATAAACGCAGTTTGCATACATAGAATAAAACAGATGACTGCTGCTTAAAAATTATGCATATGACTGGAAAACATGCTCAGATAGCAACTCCATGGACAAGCATTACAAACATGCAGTGCTCACCTTCAGCTGCCAGATTTGCGACAACTTTCACTGCATGAACACGAACATCAGGTTCTTCAGATTCGAGCAACGACAGTATCTTCTGTAACCCAACTGAAACAGAGCAAGGGAAACTTTAAGCACCATATGTTTTTGGTAAGGCTGCAAACAACGCACAGGAATAGGATGTTTCATAAAATTTAACCTTAAGTTATGACCTACCATTTTCACAATGTCATCTTAATCCTCAGTGATTTTACCATTCATCACATTTATATCTTTATCAATAGTGTCTGCACAAGTATCTTGGCATCCAAATATGCTAGAGTAGCATGGCAGGATGGGTAGTATTTTTAGCTCGTGAGAAAAGGGTAATAAATAGGCATATACCTAAATTACTAACACAATAAAAACAGGTCCTTTTGCACACCATTTCTTGTAATTTAAGCAGTTCACTAATCACTAGAATTAAATCCTAACCCTAACAATTAGTTCACCTTTTCTTTTAGATTGCTTACAGGAACTAGAAAAGTCAAACAGAGCAGAACATGGAATTCAGATACGAATGTGCTGATGGAAGGTGGTACATGTAAAAACATAAAGAACATGTGAAAACTAGACCAAGGTGAAATTTACTAGATGTTACTATGTTAGCTAGAAGTCAGTTTTTTAGATAATACCTTGTTCAAAGAGTTTGGCAATTGGTTGCTTAGGTCCATTGCTCTGCTCTCTGGGTTGTGAACCTCGAGTCTGAGATACCATAGAATCTAAACCAGGAAATATTTTTCCTGGGCCATCTCCTTTATCAAGACTCCTCCTTGTCTGATACAACCATACGGAAATGAAATAAGAGAACAGCTCAATTTTATGAAAATACCTCAGTTATGTTAGGTAGCATCATAGTGAAAGCCAGCAATGCAGCAGCTCCTAACAAAAAATCTAGCAATGGCAGTAACACCTACCTCATCGGCTTCCATACTCATCTGCAGTAACTGACTTCTCAAAACACCTATTTCTTCTTCAAGTTTCTCTTTCTGGCTAGCCTCAGTATCTAGCAGTTTCCGGAGTTTTACTACCTCAGCTGTAGCTGTGGCCTACAAGATGAGAGAGAGAGAAAGAGAGGCTACTTAGCTATCAGTACAATCCATTACTATTGCACTGTTTTTACAATCCTTTATTGCAACTTGTTTCCCACTATTTATCTGCTAACACATAACTTGTTTCCATGGTGTTGCAGAAGAGGGAAGGTGCCAAGTACTTTCAAAAGAGGCCGCTGCCATATCCTGATTTGCACCATGAAATATTTGCGACACGCACTTCGGTTGAGGAGAGCTCATTTGTCGCCGGTGCTGAGGCCGGGCCTGAGCTGCTAGCACAAGAGCAGGTGCCCATAGACCTTGAGCAGCTGGCGGCTAATTTCAACTTCGCTGCACCTCCACCTCCACCAAGTGCAGGAGCTGGCTCGTCTCGTGGGAGCAAGGGCAAAGGCAAGAGGGCAGGCAGTCCAGGCACTTCTGGTGGATCCAAGAGGACCAAGAGCAGTTCAGCCGGAGATGCCTTAAACAGGCTGACTGAGCTTAGGGTGCAGTCCAACGAGAGTCGTGCTAGAAGGATGGTGGAGAAGGAAGCAAAGAGTTCAGCGGTATGCTTGGCGTTGGTGCAGGCAGATGGACACTCAAAAAAGAGTGAAGTGTATTTCAGGGCACGGGGGCTGTTTAGCAATAGTTATTGGTGTGGGTTATTCTTGGATGATTGCACAACACCAGAAGAAAGGGTGCAGTTCATCATGTACTATACCCAAGGTGGAGGACCAGCACCACCTCCAGGAGGTCCAACTGGTTTTGGGGGGTATGGTGGTGGAGGGGATGGTTCTGGTGGGTTTGGAGGAGGTTCTGGAGGTGGGTTTGGAGGAGGTTCTGGAGGTGGGTTTGGAGGACCAACACCACCTCCAACATGCTCAGGAGGTCCAAATGGTTTTGGGGGGTATGGTGGTGGAGGGGATGGTTCTGGTGGGTTTGGAGGTGGTGCTGGAGGTGGGTTTGGAGGAGGTTTTGGGTTTGGTGGGTTTGATGGTGGATTTGGAGGAGGTTATGGTGGAGGAGATGGTGGCTCCATGTACTGATGGAGATGGAGATGGTGGAGCTTTGTTGATGGATGGTGGAGCTTTCAGTTTTCAGTTTCCCCGAGTGTGCAGTGTTGGTGCCATGTGCAGTTTCCAGTTTTCCTAGTGAGTGTGCAGTGTTGTGCAGTGAGTGTGCAGTGTTGTGCAGGATTTGGAGGCGGTGTTGTGCTGTGGATTTGTTGAACTGATTTGTTGAAATTGTTAATTGGCACCAAAATAAAATTTGTATTGTATTTGTTGAACTGATTTGTTGAACTTGTTAATTGGCACCAAAATAAAATTTGTGTTGTATGTTTATAATGACCGTTCAGTTCTTTAATTAATGGGTCAATTTTATTTTTCATAAATCATTGTTTTATTTTTGATTGATGGTATGATTGAAGGTGACCGAGAATGATTGATATTTTTGATTGATGGTATTATTGATAATGACCAGGGTGGCAAATAATCACTCTATTTTTGTCATTGAAGGTGACCGAGAATGAGTTCCACTTCGGACAACAGTAATGAAAGTGAGGAGCACTACACAAGTGAAGAGGATGATGCACTCATAACTTGGATGTCACAGATTTTGAACTCGAGAGCTCCACGTCGGGTGCCACAACAAACTGGGATGCAATGGATGATGGAAACAATGGCCAACGAAGTGCAGTGCCATAGTATGTTTCGTTTGACTCCCAACCAGATCCATTGTTTGCATGGCCTCTTGACAACTCGTTACCACCTACAAGGTTCATATGAGGTATGCACAATGGAAGCCCTTGGTATGTTCTTATTTACTATGGCTGGGGCTCAACCAAATAGAGCAACAAACAATAGAATGGTGCGCTCTGGGTCCACTGTTTCCATATATTTCCATCGAGTCCTAAATGCAATGAATGCAATGGCGGCGGATATTCTGAAGCCAGTTGATCCCAACTTCGAAGGAGTGCACCCTCGAATCATGGAAGATGCAAGATTCCATCCCTTTCATGGGTCTATCGGTGCAGTCGATGGCACCCATGTTCATGTTGTGGTTCCACGTGAGGCTTCAATGGTGCATCGAGGTCGCCCCAGGAAGACAACAAAGAATGTTCTTGCAGTGGTTGGATGGGATGATAGGATCATCTTTGCCGATGCTGGTAACCCTGGATCTACCCATGACCAAAGAGCTCTTTCATCTGATATTCGTCGTTATCGATTCGCTTTTCCAAGACCGCCGTTCGGTAAGTACGCGAATGACATTTCATTGGATTGACTGTTAACATTTAACGTGGTACGAGAGATATATTTATTATTTTTCGATTTGCAGGAAAGTACTTCCTAGTTGACTCGGGGTATTCGTGCCGGTATGGATTTCTACCTCCATACATGGATGCTCGGTACCACACGAATGAGTGGGAAGCAGCTCAGCCAATTGGAAGGGAAGAGCAGTTTAACTTTCTTCACTCATCTCTACGCAATGCAATAGAAAGGGTATTTGGGATTGTTAAGGGGCAATGGAGAATTCTAAGGGGAATTCCTTATTTCCCCGATCCTGCTACACACCCAAGCATTATACTCGCCGCGTTTGCTCTCCACAACTTTAGAATGGACATTTCTCGGGACCCGCATTTCATTACTCAGAACCCCTTATACAATGGTTATCCCATTCAACCCGTTCATCCTCCACTCGCTGACGCGTACGACGCACCAAACTCCGAGACAGCTATGAGTCAACTCCGTGAAGCTATTGCCGATATGGTTTTTAACGGTTAGGTGTACATGTATCAGTTGTTGTTCCATCGGCGCCGTCCATGGATATGTATCGGTGTTGTATGTTGGTCGGAACCGTTTGTTTGTATTTGAGGATGTGTATCCTCTGTATCGGTGTGTTGTATGTTGCTTGAAACTATTTGTTTGTATGCTCGAAACTATTTGTTTGTAATTGATGACAATTTATGTTCACGTTCAATATCCATCGATGCATGTTCATCTTCATTCAAACGTGAAAGGTAAAAAAAAACAGTGACAATAAAATGATGTTATCTTTACTTAATTATTATCAAATGAGCAGTTTTTTTTACAAATAAAACTGATATGGTACATGCCAGTTAAACACATGGGAAACAACTCCTGTTAAAACTTCACCTCTACAACGGCAGTGTACAGGTAATTTTACAAAGCTCCGAGGGACAGAGACCACAGTTTCTACCACCAGGCTGAACAGACTGGGTTGGACGCACACCACAGCAGCTCCAGACCTCAGCAAAAGAAAAACCCCTTGCACTGAATAATACTTCTCTTGCTTCATCGTGTTTTCGCATTAGATGTCCCATTCTTTTCAATTGCCCGCTGCCTTGCACGCTCCATCTTCCGTTTACGCCATTCTTCAAGAGCTGGGGATGTTCACAAAACATCATCAGGTTCCACAAGTTCACAGCATAAGAAAGGGAGAAAAAAATGCCAAGCTGCCCTAGCAAAGCAGTACCATCACTCAAATCCCTATATGAACACCGAGTTGCTAACTACAATCTGCCATGAATACACTGGAAACAAAGTTTATTTCCCACATATGCTGGCTTTAGTGCTGATGACACTACCATCACATCGTTTTTCTGATCAATCTCTATGCTATCTAACTGTTTAGTTTATTCTACCTGCGTCTTTTAGTTAATTCAACAAGATGTTCGAGGGAAATATATTTAAGAAGACAGCATTTCGATTTTTTTGTCAATCCAGTGGAAACAACAGGATAAATTATTTTCACAACCAACGAAGGTGTAGAATCTGTCACCCTTATCATGTTAATTCTGAAAAATTGTGGGCACAAATCAGCAGTAGTATGGAATCATTTTAAAAACCACATGATTCTTTAACCATGTATTAAAGCACATGCACATAGGTCCAAATTACCCCTGGTTTATTCTGATTAAGAGCCATGTTTATCAAATCCTATCAAACATATTGCAGAAAATAAATAAATTGATCCAATTATGCTTTCTCCTAAATCTGCAGGAAGTAAAAGACTGAGCAGTGGGTTGAAGAAAACCTTTTTGGCTGCTGCCATCATTCCCTGCCCTTAAATCTTTCAGCCTATTTGATAAATCAACAGCAGCAGTCTGCTTAGTATCTTCTTGTGTTGCTATGCCATGCTCACCATAAGCTTCTTGCTCAATTTCCTTAATCTATGTATATATAGATCGATGAGAATTGTCAAAAATTAAGTTTTCTATGCAGCAATATGGTGTGCATCCCCATTTCTTTCTCAATCACTATAACAAAGTCCATGGAAACATACTCTTCTAATCAAATCCACAGGTTCCATAGCACGACGCAACTCTTCAGACTCCCATATATACCGAAGCTGAGCTGCACAATAGTAGGACCCGGCACTTAGTCCGAATTGAGTTATCGAATAATAAAAGTAAAGTGCACAGCTTCAATATGAGTAGAATGTTACAAGGACTCGTGGTAAAATTCTAATACTTATACAATGAAGTCAAAATAGCTGCAAGGATCTAGCAATTGAGCAGAGAACGATGACACAGGTAATGGATAACCCTAACGGCGTCGATTTTGGAGCAACCATCAATCTTTCCCCTCAGGTGCTCACAATTGCAAGATGGATCAACACGCCCTGTGACGAGCTGTAATTAGAAGTTCACACTAGACATCCCCACGTTTAATTGAAAGAAAATTCCTGAACTTTGCTAGATTTAGTTCGCTAACCAGTGAACCCTACTAAATTGGGACAAAAGCGAACACGTCTCTCAATCGAAACAAACCATGGAAAAATCATAACTTTACGGCTAATACTAGCAGCGGATCACGGTAGCATACCAGAATCGAACTGGTCGCCGCCTGGGATGCGCGTCCAGGACTTGGTAGTTGTGAAGGAGGAGGGCAGCAACGAGGAGGTTGAAGGCGCACACCGCAATAGTGGCGTTCTTGTACGACAGCCTCGAAGCCGCCGTCCCCGCTCGCCAATTGGGCTGGGCGTCCATCCCCCTCGACGGCGCCGCCCTAGAGCTCGCCGGAGAAGACGAGAAAAAGGGCCGACGAGCAAGCCGGATCTGCTGCAGCCCGGGGATCCCTTCTCCTCCTCGAACGACGCCCAACAGTTTCACCGCCGCCGGAGATCGAGCAGGAGCTTGCACATCTCGGCGGCGAGGCCGGAGGTGGAGGCGCATCCGCTGGTGGAGGTGCTGGTGGGGGAGAGCCACCACTGGCCGGCGGCGGTGCGGCAAGCGGCGGCGTGGGCGGCGGCACTCGCGCTGGCGGGTGGAGGCGGCATGGGCGTGGG
>CM014276.1:64023672-64047578 GCA_004135705.1 Alloteropsis semialata
GGGGCCCTGGCTGTGGCCTCGGGTTGGGCGAGCGGGGCACGGCCGCGTGCTGGCCAGGCCAGGCCGGCCGCCATCTCAGGCACAGCCATGGGTTTTGTTTTTGGGAAAATTGGCCAGAGGACACCGTTGGAAGGTGTCTTTTGCTGTAGGCCACTAAAAAAATTTGTCTTTGCCAGGAGACACTATAATTCTATGTCAATTTGCTACTGGACACTATAGCTAATATAATAATATTTTCTACTCAAATAGGTAAAAAAACACTCACACAGGACAAATTACCCCTGCATTCTTCCTAAGTTCCTCCCATCTTATCTCCCCGTCTCCCAGAGTGGCCACGAGCCGACGAGTGAGCTCCGGCCGTTCGGATGGCCCTGCAGCAGCCGCCCCTAGTGAGCACTGCGTGCAGCCTGAGGAGCACAGGCACGCAGCAAGCCAGCAAGGGAGCGGGTGCCAAGGAAGGGGCGGATAGGGGCAGCCGCCGGTTAGCGAGCTCGCCAAGCCCAGCGCTCCATGTGCAGCATGCGAGGGAGGGAGAGGTGGGTTGGGTGGGTCTGTGAGCGAGCTCGTCATGAGTGGCGCCCATTGAGCTCACGAGGAAGGGGAGGGCACCATGGGTTGGATGGGGCGACCTGCGGCTTCGGCTGCTCGCCATGGCAGGCCCGAGCGGGCGAGCCCATGGAGGGGGACTCGGGTGTGAGGAAGGATTGGGAGGGCGGACCGGCCGACGCTTGGGCACGAGGCCGGCTCGGCCTGCTCTCGGCGCAGACAAGAGGGTGGGCAGCTTGGTCGCCGAGGTCGGAGAAGAAGAGGCCGGCGATGGGAAGACGAAGATGACTCGTAAAGAGAGAGAGGAAGGGTAGATTAGTCATTTCACGTAACTTACTATTAAAATTGAATATAATAATAGCTTCAGTGTCCTACAGCATATTGACATAGAATTGTAGTGTTTTCTAGCAAAGACATAATTTTTGAGTGGCTTGGAGCAAAAGACGCATTTTAACGATGTCCACCAGCCAATTTTCCCTTTGTTTTTTGAAAGATCGCACAGCCATGGGTAACCGTGAGCAATGGCAGTAGAGAGAGAGGAGGGAGAGAGAGAAAAAAAGAAAGTAAATTGATGTGACACTGCCATATGGGCCCCACCTGTCAGATGAATGAAAAGGGGAAAGAGGAAAAGGGATCTGCTGTAGCACTTCTTCCCTATATCACTGAGTTGTGAAAGGGGATTCCCCTATAAACAGAAAAAAGGAAAAAAGGAAAAGAGGTTCTGTTGGAGATGCTCTAACGCCATGCCCAATCACATCTAACTTGAGGGATACGCTCTGGCCAGGTAATCCTACCTCACCTGGCACTGGCCACTAGCCACCTCCTGTAAAAACAGATCAACCAAGATGGCAGGCTGGCAACCGGATTACCGAGTCTCGGGTCAAAGACGCAACCAAATCACCAGATAAAAAACACCAAATCGAATCGGAGGTACCCCGTGGGCCTGGGCCGCTCGTTCGCCTGGTGGTGAGTCCACGTGACGACTTCACAACCCACGCCATTCCCGCGCCTCGTGGCCCCAGCGGCAGCGAGCGCAAGCCCGGCGGTCAATTGCCCCGGTGTACGTGCACACAGGCACGCGTAGCACAAGCGCAACGCAATACGTCGCCGACGACGTCGACTCGAATGCCCCCACCTCGTCCATCTCGGCTCCGCCTGGTGCAGGCGTGTCCTCCTGTCCTGTGTACAACACGGCACGACGCGCCCCGCCCCTTCCGCGCCGCGCCAACCAACCCTCCCCTATCCGGCTATCCCCACCTCCCGAGCTATAAATAGCCGCCGTCGCAACGGTCCGCTCCTCCCCCCTCCTCGCGCCCGCTCGCCAGCCGGCCTCGCGTCCCCACTCGCGCGCACCGCGGCACGCCGCGTCGCGTCGCATCCCGTGCCCCGCGCAGCCGACGCCGCAGCCGCCGCGCCGCCATGGCGGTGGACCGGGTGGTCGAGGGCGAGGAGGCGTTCGAGGAGGTGGACCCGACGGGGCGGTTCGGGCGGTACGCCGACGTGCTGGGGCTCGGCTCCGTCAAGAAGGTGTACCGAGGGTTCGACCAGGAGGAGGGGATCGAGGTGGCGTGGAACCGCGTCCGCCTGCGCGCGCTGGCCGACCGCGACCCCGGCATGGTGGACCGCCTCCACGCCGAGGTGCGCCTCCTGCGCTCCCTCCACCACGACCACATCATCGGCTTCCACAAGGTCTGGCTCGACCGCGACGCCGGCGTCCTCAACTTCATCACCGAGGTCTGCACCTCGGGGAGCCTCCGCGAGTACCGCCAGCGCCACCGCCACGTCTCCGTCAAGGCGCTCAAGAAGTGGGCGCGCCAGATCCTCGAGGGCCTCAACCACCTCCACACCCACGACCCTTGCATCATCCATCGCGATCTCAACTGCAGCAACGTTTTCATCAATGGCAACAACGGCCAGGTAATCGCCTTACCCCTGATCCCAATCCCCTCCTCCACAAATTGCTCCCTCCTCTTGAATCTTGATAGATTCTTTCATCAATTCTAGCGATTTTTCATCGTGTTCGAGTTCGAGCCTATCCGCGTGACTCTGTTCTACTCTTCAATCACAAGACCAAATTTTAGGATTTTTAATGGGAATAAGATATTGTATAGATTGAATTTAAATTTTGAATTGGGCCAGTTTATTGTTGGTTGTTGGTGCTGCTGCTCAAGATGTACACCGACCCGCGCATTTTAGGGCACGAGTGATTAGCGGCGGGCCCCTCTAGTTTTGCCTTTTCCGCTTCTTTCCTGTGAGCAGCTGTAGCTCTCCGCGTTCCGGCGAGAGAGATCCGAAAGCATCTCACGAGCTGGAACCTAAGATACGCCTATTTCTGAGCTGCGCCTTTGGAATAAAGGAGACGCGCGCCCAAATGATGCACGCTTGCGATGCCCGCTTTAATTTTGCTACGTTAATTGCGACGATCGCTTTCTCGCTAATCCAGCTAAGCTACCATAGTAGCTGCAGCGACAAGCAAGAGCCGTCGCCGCGCGGGCGCCGCAGAGAGAGATTCGGCACGCGCCGCTTGCTTTGCCTCGCCTGTTGGATGCCGCGTTCGTCTGTTAGATGTTGCTTTCGGTCGGAGCTAGCTGCTGGGTGGCTTGCATTTCTAACTGCCCATGGCGCGTGCGTTGCAGGTCAAGATCGGCGACCTCGGGCTGGCGGCGATCGTGGACAAGACGCACGTGGCGCACACGATCCTGGGCACGCCGGAGTTCATGGCGCCGGAGCTCTACACGGAGACGTACACGGAGTCGGTGGACATCTACTCGTACGGGATGTGCGTGCTGGAGATGGTCACGCGGGAGGTGCCCTACGCCGAGTGCGGCAGCGTCGTGCAGATCTTCCACAACGTCACCCGGGGCGTCCCTCCCGCCGCGCTCAAGCGCCTCAAGGACCCCGAGCTGCGCGGCTTCATCGAGCGCTGCATCGGCCAGCCGCGGAACCGGCCCTCGGCCGCCGAGCTCCTTGAGGACCCCTTCTTCAACGGCATCTCTAGCGGGGACGACGACGCGCTGACTGATGCGGCCACCGTCGTCGCCAGCACGCCCGTGCCGCGCCCCAGGAGCTACGTCGACGACCTCGCCGGGCTCCGGCTGGACTGACCGATCCAAGCATTATTGAGCTACGGATCATCAGTACCGGGATTCCGTCGTTGTGTTAACGTCTCTTAGAATGCAGAGAAGCCGCTGGTCTTAGTGAATTCATGGCCGGCGAGCAATTGCAATTGTGTATAGATTATTTTACGTCTCTCTTCGATTGACTAGTTTTCACTGTATCTGTACCAATAATTGTTATTGCCTTTGCGCGAGATGAAGCGCTGCATCTGACTTTGCTTCCTGATTCGTCAAAAAAGAATGGTTGGCTGCAAGTGTGAGCTTTCTCTAAGCCCTCCTCCAACGGGGACAGCTCAGCTAGCTCATAGGTTGCCACCTTGGATTCCTGCTGTCGTGGAAGAGAGAGAACCGGAGAATTCCTTCGCGCTAGCGTGGGATCAAGAGATAGGCGTAATCGCGTGTCCCAAGAAGCACGGGTCCACCACCTGCGCTCGCTTCGTCTCTCTTTCGCGTGGGATGGCGATGGATTTTGGAGTAAAAAATCTTTAACACGTGGGGCCTACAGGAACATTGAGACGTGTGCAAAAGCCAGGCTGATGGGTGGATGGGCCGCTGAGCTGACGTGGAAACGCCACATCATCCCATAAGCTAGCAAGCTGACTTAACCTTTGGAGGAGGCCTAAGCTGGACGACGAGCCGTGTAAGCCAGGATGCTGAACAGCTGAGAGCCTGCGGCTCTGTTTAGTTCCATAAGTTTTCACTACTAGGTTGGTGCCCGTGCGTTGCTACGGGAAGGAAACTAAATTATACAAGCGACAAAATTGGCGCGACAAGTTTAGATTACCAAATATGCGTGACAGGACGCGCATAAACACACGTATATGTTATAATTCAAACGAATACACAACAATAAATGGGTTGGATAATATGACTCAAACAAATCATCAATAATTTAAAAAGTTCAACGAACAATTTAAAATTGATCGTGTACTTACACCTTGATAAAAAAAACAAATATCAGATACTGAAAAATCTCCAAGATGCTATCAGTTGCAGCCTACAATGAACTGCTGCTGACTCATCCTAAGCAGCATGTGACTATCCTGACTTGTCCCAGTTAACACCATCTCCTTTGCTTCCAGCAACCAGCACATGTTCCCTTAGATGAGATGCAGACACCAGTGAAGAATGAAAATTTCAAAATACTAACCTTGAAAAGCTGAAAATTTATACTATTTATTAATGTCATGTCATACAAATACAGTCTGGAATTGATAATCTGATAAACCTATTAGGTGATGGACTCGGGTCCAAGACCAAGAGTAAAGGGCAGTACTAACCTCGATCGAAGGATCGGCCGACCAGAGAATGTCCCTGAGTGCGAGAGTCAAGGTGAGACAATCCATGTGCTGGATGAGGAACAGGAGTCAGGAAGGAAGCAGTGAGAGAGCATGCGAGCAGCAGAAAAGAGGCAGAGGCTAATGGCGTGATTGGTTGGCTGGTTTCACGCCAGCCAGGCTCTGGAGAATATTAGTCAAGCTGATTAGCAAAAGGACCATCCGAAGGAGGCCCAACCATACCGAATATTCATCTAACTCAGCCAATCTATCCTGGCCCGGTGGTTCTTCAATTTCACACATACATTCAAGTGTACCACTTGGAGACTTGTGATTTCTGAGTTTATAGAATTTATTTTTTTTGGCGAATTATCAATCTATTTCGAAAAAAACATATGAAACATCATGTTCAAAATTTTAGTGATTTGTTGACAACAAAATCCATTTGTAGTTGGAGCTGGTGCTGAGTATCTATGTGCATATTTAGTAAACAAAACAGATCATCAAATAATCTGTAAAGCTGGGTTAGTAGGATATTGGTTAATTTGTTTATAGCTTAGGACAAGTAATGCCATCCTAATAATGTGAATGTGTCAAGCAATAAGCAGATCAAATATTTACTTGCTAAAAATTCTTTATTAAAAACCATAAGTTTTGTGCAAGCTGCTTGTCAAGGTATCAAAAGCAAGCTAAGAAGGAAAAAAACAGTAAGCGAAGTATGCAGAATCACATTATGATATTATATGTACAAACATAATGCATAAATACTTGTAACCAAGCTCAGAACAAGATTAGACAAACCTTTTATGGAGACACAACTCCCGTGGACTCTGCTTCTAAGCTATAGGCTTCCCTTTAAACTTGCTGCATCTTCCGTCTTCTAACCCTTTAGCTAAAAAAGGTTTATAATTTATCCTACACAAGGAACTAATCAATTATCAGTGCTCGGAGATTTCTTTTCTGGTGATATAGTCGTAGTTAGTATTAAACTGATGATTCAGTATTTATAATTTGTATGTCCATGCAGAGAGGGATATCAAATGGTGAAATTATTTACTTCAAAGTGGGTTTTAAGCCAACAGCAACTATTGGGGTAAGGCATCCCTGTTCAAACGAACTTTTCAAACAAATTTTCTTTGCTTCCTTGTAACAATTGCCATAGCATCATTGTTTGAAACTTTGAATGATAAGCACTGTTATCCTGTGAATACCATCAAAACCACTAATTTGCCAGAAATTGCACATTTTCTAAACTACCAAGGCTATATAATTTCAGTGCGTGTAATTTCTTTTGTATTGGATAGTGCAGTATGGTATTTTACATAATTCAAGCTACAGTTTAGGCTTGCTAATTGTATAAAACCGCATAGCCATTTGTCTGAGATGTTGATTTCTCTTTTCCAGAAGAAGCAAAATACTATGTCAAGGGAGCGTCAGGATGTTAAACTTTTGGCAAGGGGTCTGACTGCATTCTATTTTGACAGCATAATGCATTAGAGTTGCACCATCCTTTATCACAAAAACTATAAAGTTGGTGGGTTTGAATTAATACATGGCCAAAGCAAAAATAGTACACATGGAAATTAATATGACTCAAACATATAAGACTACATCGAACCAGAAGGAATCCAGGAGCATGACAATTTTCCTCATGACAGTGATTATTAAATGTGCAAAACGCAATAAATTTTAGCAATAAAGAGTAGGCAATTCAAATACTCAAAAAGGAAACATTCAAACAAAGTCACCAATATATCAAGACAGGCAACTAACACACTTCATAATAGGCTCTGTATAAACTGTTTATAAGCATGCTAAACAATATATGCACTCACCTTATCTTGGATGAATGGATTTGCTGAATTCCTCCAAAGGCAATTGATAATAGCAGCCATCTTTTAAAGAATAAATTTGTGAATAGCTCGAAAAGTGACATGCCATCGTGAGGAAACCTGAAAGAGGTCCAATATAAACGAATAAATTTGTGAATAGCTCGAAAAGTGGCATGCCATCGTGAGGAAACCTGAAAGAGGTCCAATAAATGATAAGAACAGAGAAGCCTTACAAGCATATACTATATATTTTAATATTAGACTCAGACAACACCAATTAGCATATTAAGCGCATTTATGTCCACATTATCTCAAGACTAAACAAAAGATAGAAATCCCCAGATGCAGCAAAGCTGTGAAGCGGAAACCATTTACTGTATGGAGAAATAGATACAAGGCTGCATTACACTGGAACGAAGCTTGAACTAACAGAGATCATGGCCTCATGACTCAAAAATTAGCTGTTAGCACACACTACTAATGACTTGACAAGAACTGAGTAATCATTAGACATAGAAGCTAATCATACCTGCTGTCTCAACTTGTTATGCTCCTGTCTGGTCAACTTCTTGAGCACCTGGTCACTACAGTTTGTCACATCTCGTAGCGGAGTTCTTCCACCAGCAGGATCCATGTTAGCCCGACTCACCACCTACAAAGGAAAAAAATGTATATCAGGAGTTCATGGACCTTCAGGGCCTCATCACATAAGTGCACTACAACGTCAATCTGCTGGAATTACATATAACGTCTTTTTCCATGGGCTAATGATGATTTAATTAATATATAGCCTGTACTACAACCGGAAACAGATGTCCAAATTCTTATTGTGAGAAAAAATGTGAAATGATGATTTAATTAATATATAGCCTGTACTACAACCGAAAACAGATGTCCAAATTCTTATTGTGAGAAAAAATGTGAATACACAATACTTGTCAACAACTCAACATACGCAAATTAGCCCATCTTACCAGGCCATCTCATCAGGTATTCAAATTGATCCAGCACGATCCAGCATGGCCATCGGGATCTGGAAGCGAACTGGCCGAAAATGATCCAGCATGATATTGTAAATAAAATCAAAATTCGCAATGGAAAATAAATCTCAAATGTGTGAACACGTACTGGCGTACTGCTGCCTCGGGGAGATCCACGACGTTGTTGTCCTGGTGCTGTCCGCCCCCACACGGACTATGCCCTACAGGCTGCCGCGTTCCATCCCGCCTGGTGCTCCGCCGTGGCAGCGACACCCGATAGTTGGGAGACCCGCTGTCGGGATCAGGGAGTAGCTGGGCCGCCGGAGGGGAAGGAGAGATGTAGATCCATAACCGTCGTCTCGAGATCCCGATCCATCCTCCGTGGTCCTCCACGCGGGCGCCGCCTCGCCGGGCCGGGCAGCAGCCGCCGTGGTGTGAGGGAGTCGCCGGTGGTTTGGACCGGCCACCGCGTCCCGGCCTCGGCCACGCGCCGCCGGAGGGGACGGTGAGGGGGATGGAGCCACCGCCGGTGAGGGAAGTCGCTGATGGATCTCCGCGGGCGCCGCGCCGGGCCGAGCAGCAGCCGCCGTGGGGTGAGGGAGTCGCCGGTGGTTCGCGGAGGCGAAGGTCGCGCGCGGGCAGGTCCAGGCGCCGCATCAGCGCCGGCTTGGCGACCTCGACCGCCTCCGAGATCCGGTCGGGGCCAGGGAGCCTGCTCCGCGCTTCCTCGTGAGAAGGAGGAGATCAGATGGCCGCTGCCACCGGCGCTGGAGGGGGCGAGGCGGAGGGGAGAGGAGGCAGCGCTGGATCGGGCGGCGCGGAAGGGGAAGGAGGAGGCGCGCCTGCGTGGGCCAAGGCAGAGGGGAGAGGAGGCGGCGGCGTGCGTTGGGCTAGGGTATCGCGCGGGTGTGGGGTGGGTGGGAGGGATCGCAGGACGGCCTGGGTCGCACGCGCGGACGAAGGGACGAAGGACCTACGACGGACGTCCAAGTGCGACAATCCGTTCAGGGGCGCGGGACGAAACGACGCGGAGGAAACCGCGTACGTCGAAAGGACCTACGACGGACAGGAAACGACGACAAAAAGTTCTTTATATAAGTTTTCACTATTTATTCCGTCACATCAAATGTTAGGACACTAATTAAGGATATTAAATGTGGATTAATAGCGAATTAATTAGGCTTAATAGATTCGTCTCGCGATTTCCCGTCCATCCATATAATTAGTTTTATAATTAGATCATGTTTAGTCCTTCTAATCTTCAGTTTAAAATTGCTACAATAAATTTTCTAAACTTATCTTGCCGATTTAAACGTCCCCTGAGAGAGACGTGAGAGGAGGCCAGCGTCCTGGATCTCCCGTGGGCCTGGACCCTGGGGCATGGGCGTATGGCAGCAAGACGCGTCGACTAGACGAATACCTTCTTGAGTTTGTTTTTCCTTGACGCATCAGGAACATCGTCATGGGCAGCTGTGAGTCTGTGACTGCAGGATGCAGATGGACTGTCAAGAAAATCATGAACAGGAAGAGCCTGGATGTGACACTCAAAATCCAGATCTCAATCGGGCCTGTTTAATTGGGGTGAAAAAGTGAAAAGTAGTGAAAAGTTTATGCATTGGGTCGCGTGCACAGAGAGAAGAAATGAACTGACACAGTTCTCGAGGTGGAAAAAGAATGGAAAGTTGGGGGAATTACTGGATTGAGAAGTTCACCAAACGTTTCTGGAAATGGAGCTGTCTACTTGTGGGCCATCTTCTTCGCTGTTACCCCTTTGTTGTCATCCCCACCATCAGTTGTAAGGTCAACCGAGAATAATAGCTTTTGGCATGCATGATTAATACGGATAAACCATATGTAGGGCCTGTTTAGTTCAGAAAGTTGCCGAAAAAAGTTACCATTGCAAAACGTGTTTATGAGGGGGCACGGTTGTCAGTGTGAAAAAGTTGCCATTTTCAGTGGAAACTTTCTCAACAAAACAGGGCGGTAGTAATATGATTTTGGTGGGCTGATCGGCTAGGAGCTAACCGCCGGCTTGGTTCTTTATCCGCAGCTTATCCAGCACTCTAGCTACATCAGTTTGGGTGCTTGACTAGCTAACTGAGGCAAAATCCTAGAACAGCTCGGGCTGGGCCGACTGATGAATAACTTGAATTTATGTGGGCTGAGGTCATGAGTCATGATTGGCCCAGATAGCCTCAGATACGAAGAAAGAATCAAAGTTAGACTTATCCGGGAATCAAGGGCCTATTTGGAACGCAGAAATTTCACAGGAATCGCACAGGAATTTCACAGAAAACAGTTTAATTTCACAGGAAAAACGCAGGAACAGGAAAAAAATCCCGCATTCCAAACAGGGCCTAAAGGTTTAGGGACACAGTAGCACAACATGACGATACAGGGGTGTGCTATTTCTGAATCAATCATGCGGTCTACCCAATCTAGACTCTGCAATTGGACCGAAATGGATATGTTAGGACTTGAGATACAGGGGGCTGCTCTTCTGGAAGAAAATCAAGAAAAAAAGGAAAAAGGAAGGATCACTTGCACATGCTACGATGCTCTCTCCGTCCCAAATTACTTGTTAATATTGACTTTTGTTTCTAATATTTGACTAATTGTCTTATTCAAAAAATTATGTAATTAACATTTATTTTGTTTATGATTTAATTTATCACTTAAGATACTTTAAATATTACTTATGCTGCTTCACATATTTGCACAACAAAATTGAATAAGACGAATGATGAAACATTGCAAGAAGAAGTCAACGATAACAAGTACTTTGAGATGAAGAAAGTAGTTGGTACTTGGTAGCACAAAGAAAGTTGTCCAAAAATCTCTAGGTTTTTAGGGATATTCAACTCAGCTTAAAAAATGTCGAACTCAATTCTAAAGAGATTATCATCGATCAAGAAAAATAAACTAAACTAAATAAATATAGTTAGGATGAACTACCTCCTTGGTGCTGGCCATCAAGAATTAATATCCTCCGTTTTTAGGAAGAATTAATGTCCCCCTTGCAACAATGCTGCGCAACGCAACCCAAATCTTTTGAAAACGTGCTAAGGCACGGTCGCTAAAAAAAACCCTTTGAAAAGCAACCATGCCCACTCTTGGCCGTTGCGTTTTGCAGACCACAAGATTCCCACCACCCTCAATCTTTAGCTTGATCAGTTTCGAAAGAGGAGTAATAACAAGGGTAATAAACTGTTAATTTATCCAACAGATCCATAGCTTAGGCAAAAGATGCTATTGAATTCACTTTTAGCTTGGTGGTAATAAACGAATTTTTTCCTTCGGTTAGTTTGATGGCAAATGCTTGCGTACTGCGTACCCAAGCTATCTAGCCATCTTCAAAGGGAAAAAAAAAAAGAAGAGACACAATCGGGAGGGACAGAGCACTACTTCAACCTAGTATAGACACAAGATCTAGCAGCACAACTTATGTGAAAAAAAAGGTACTATAAAAAACTTATGTGAAAAAAAGGTGACGTTACTCAGAAGCTAAATTTTGTTGGGGCGCATAAAGCACAAACCCAGTGTACGGCCTAATGTTTTCAGTCAAATTTCGTTGTGGGTTGGTAAACCGGTAGACCAAAAAAACGGCTGAAACTTTAATTTTTTATAATTTTTATTTACTGAAATTTGAAACTTCTAAAATTATACTCGGATCCTCATCGTATATCCAATCTACTACCGTTACTCCGTTAGCCTTCTTTCGTCTCGGGAGTTGGAACCGCGATGGCCAATTCTACAATGCCCTGAAAGTGCTCAAATGTGAATCACGGGCGTCGCAGACTCGCAGCCCTCTCGCACGACCCGGCGTCTCTCGGTAAGTCGTTTTCCACCGAAACAAAAATCCACGCCGGGGTAAAAGCTACCCCCGCCCCGCCCCGATCTCGACACGCCACGACCCATGAGCCCATGACCCACGAGCGCCACGAGACGAGAGAGAGACCTCGAGAAATCACAGAGCGCCCGGGGTCCGGGTGGTCACACACCACGCGCGCTGCGCTGCATCGATCGGGACGGAGCAGGCGCACGGGAACTTGGCGGCTTCCCGACGCTCTCCGTCCATCCGCCCCCCGGTTTCCACAGCGGAACTGTACCGGACGACGACCTCAAATTCCCCAACCTTCCCCACGCCCCGGCGCCCGGCGCCGTCCGATGCACGTCAACCCCCCATTGTTTATTACCGACATTCTCCTTTACCCATGGCGATCGCCGTGCCGTGGCGCTCCACGCTGACCATGCCAAATGGCAAGGTTTCAGCTATAAACTATACCGCGCCGAAAATCACGCCCTCCTCTCCTCCCAACACTTGGAGCCTGCTACCGATCGCCGACGCCGTTCCAGTGAGCGGCGACCGGCGAGGTGCCCGTCTCGCCGGCAGCCACGCCGTCTCGCCAGACATGCCTTGCCCTGCCTTGCCGCAGCGGAGCTCATAGAGCCTTGAACAAGACACGATTTCTCTCCGGTTCCGAGTCCAAACGAGAGAGAGTTCCTGGCGTGCGCGCCTGGTGAACGGTGAGCCGATGAGGCACACACACGTTGAACGGGCGACAGGGACGTGCGTGATCGATCTCGCCACATGTGGCTCCGTTCGTCAACCCGCACGCTTGCCTTCATAAAAAAAAAGCCGTATGGATGCGGAGCTGTCAGGGTCGTGTACGCCACCGGAGCGAGTACGGCTGCGTCCAGAGTTTCTACGGGGAGTTCGTCAGGCGATCAGAATAGCAGCAGCAGAGTCCTGGGGCAGTTTTAAAGTGAGAGCATGTGTTTGTTCCCTCCAAGCAACTCCAAAGTCCTAATCCTGTGCCGGAGATCGCTTCTTCACCTTGGACTTTCGCGGCATCTATTCGTATGATCTCATCTGCCCGTGTCCTGTGCGATGACCGCTCGTGTCTACTACGGTCCAGAAAGCTTTTCTGGTACGACCAGATCAGTGAGTGAATGAACATAATGATCCTCCAGTTTTCTAATCCTGTCTCGTTGAGAATTATTCAGTGTTTAGTTCCTCCTTGAAAAATTTTGCAAAAGAGAATCTTTTTTGCATGGAGTACTAAATGAAGTCTATTTGCAAAACCCAGCCACGGATGAGCGTAACTTTCCGAGACGAATCTAATGAGCCTAATTAATCCATGATTTGCTACAGTGATGCTACAGTAACCATCTTCTAATCATCCTCTAATCATGCGGTCAAAGGCCTCATTAGATTCGTCTCGGAAATTTACTAAAGGTTGTGGAGGTAGTTTTGTAAACTGACATTATTTAATACCTCTAATTAGTGGTCAAAAATGTATTTAATACCCTGCAAAATTTATCAGCCTCAATCTAAACACGGCCTGCACAGTGGAAAAGCAGAGCAGATCACGCCCCGGCATCAAAATCAGGGTGCAGATCGACAATTTTTTTCCCCAGAACAACACGTCACGTCGCAAGTGTTCCTCTTTCCCGATGAATGAAGACCGCGCTGGCACGTCTTGCTGCTACCCAAGTTTGCAAGCCATTTGAGTTGGATCGAAGGCACCAACAACCCCAGCTTCATCGCCTGCTTTAAACTAGTGTTGACCCCCCTCGGATCCTTACAAGGCTGCCCCCGTCGCGGCGGGCACGGGCGCGAGAGGCAGCAAATCGGCCAGGGGAACGCCGCCGCCACGGGCTCCTCTCCTTCCCCCCGCTGCCGCACGAGCACCCAGGCCCCAGGGAGGAATAAGAAAGCTTGCACGAGGGGGCGATCCGATTTCCCAGCCTGAAAACTGGGGTTCAACCCCCATTCGTGCGCCCTCAGCCATTGTACCCTTTTGCACGCCTCCCTATGTTACTTCCTCCCACACTCAACTCCACGCGCTGTATAATACCACCGCCGTGGCAGCGCGGCTGCTGCCTCTGCTACCTAACCGGCGGAGGCTTGCAGTCTGCCGGGCCGAGCTGGTGGTGGACTGCTGGTGGCGCTCGTCGCGATGAAGCTTGTGATGGGGGTGGATTTGGAGACGGAGGTGGAGCTGTCGCCGGTGGCCAAGGCGGAGGCGGCCGCCGTGTATAGCCCGTATTCGAGTCCTAGCACGGCGTTGCTGCTGCAGAGGAGGGTTGTCGCTTGGTACGCCTGCGTGAGCTTGAGCTTCAGTGGCTCGTGTCCATGGCAGATTCTTTGTTTGTCTGTTGATGAGTAGTCCCACTGATCGGCAGCTCTGTTGATGCAGGGCCAAGGAGACCGGCTCCCCGGCGACGGTCCGTGTTCGCGTTGGAGACAGAAGCTTCGATCTGCATAAGGTATGAGCTTACTAGAGCTGGAAGCTTGAGAAAATCTTGCCTGGAGTGAGGGACAAATTAGCAAGTTTGTCATGGTTGCTTGTCGATGCAGGATCCTGTGGTGTCCAAGTGCAGGTATTTCAACGAGGCCTTGCTCGAGTCCGGCGATGTCGAGCTGCCGGACAGCTTTCCGGGAGGCAGCGAGGCGTTCGAGGTGATCGCGCTCTTCTGCTACGGCGACGCCGTGGCGCTCGACCCGTTCAACGTGGCGGCGGTCCGGTGCGCGGCGGAGTTCCTGGACGTGGGCGGGCTGGGCGCGCGCTGCGACCTCTACATCAACCAGGTGGTGCTGCAGAGCTGGGACGACGCGCTCATCGTCCTGCAGCGGTGCCAGCCCCTGCTCCCCGTCGCCGAGGAGCTCCTCATCGTCAGCCGCTGCGTCGAGTCGCTGGCGTTCATGGCGTGCATGGAGATCCTCGACCCGGAGCAGCGGCGGGAACAGCCCGGCGCCGTCGGGGCGCGCGCGCTGGCCGGGTGCCGGTGGGACGCCGAGCTCGTCAAGGAGCTCGCCGCGCGCGACCTCTGGATCAAGGACCTGATCGCGCTCCCGTTCGAGTTCTTCGAGCGGATCGTGCGGGCGCTGCGGCGGCAGGGCATGAAGGAGAAGTACGTCAGCCCCGTCGTGCTCTTCTACGCGAACAAGTGGGTGCTCTCCAAGAAGACGCACAAGTTCTGGGCGAGCACGAACGACGACGCCGTCGACGGCGAGACCGACGCCAACAGGAGGGCCGCGGCGATCATGGAGGGCGTGATCGCGCTACTCCCTGTCGAGGCGGCCCCGGTGGCTGCGAGCGGCGCCATCCCGGTGGCGTTCTACTTCGCTCTCCTGTCGCGATCGCTCAGCCTGGAGCTAAGCGACGAAAGCCAGACAAGATTGCAAGAACAGGTGACGGCAAACCTGCCATTCGCCCGCGTGGACGACCTGCCGCTGCCCGAGCAAGAAACGGACCGGTCCGCCGCCGACAGCAGGGAGGTGAGGGCAGTGGAGAGCATCGTGTCAAACCATGTCTCCGTGCAAAGGAAAGGCGCGGAAGCCGTCGCCGAGCTGTGGGATCGGTACCTTTTGCAGATTGTTAGTGATCCGAAGCTCCGGTCAGAGAGGCTTTCAGAGCTGATCGGAGTCATTCCGGCAGGCGACCGGAAGAACCACAACCATTTATACGAAGCAATCAACACATATTTAGTGGTAAGACAAGCACTCAGTAGTCGTTACTCGATCATTCTCACGACTGTCAGATTGTGACATGTTTAAATTGTTGCTAACAAAGGAGGGATGCTAAATTTGTCGTGGCAGGAGCATCGGGGTTTGTCCGGGGAGGAGAAGGCGACCCTGTGCGGTCACCTTGACTGTCGGAAACTGTCGCACGAGGCGTGCATCCAGGCGGTGCAGAACGACCGGATGCCGCTCCGGCTGATCGTGCAGGCGCTGTTCGTGCAGCAGCTGCACACGCACCGGGCCTTCACGGAGTGCTCCGACTCGTTCCGGTGCGTGCACTCCGGGGAGCTCGTGCCGGGCGCCGGCGCGTACACTACGAGCCCCGGGTGCCCCGCCATCCCCACCAGCCAGCCCCTGTCCAGCAGCAGCCCGTATGAGAGCCACCACGCCCCGCGCGACGCCAAGCTCCGCGCCCGCGACGACGCGTCGGACTACGAGACGGCCAGCTTCCGGATCCAGGCGCTGGAGCAGGAGATCATCTCGCTGAAGCAGACCCTGCAGCGGCACAACACACTCAAGGGCTCGGCGCGCAGGGACGGCGGCGGCGGCAAGGAGCCGAGCTTCAGGGTCGCGACGGACGCGAACGCGCCGGCAGCGATCAAGCGGCGAGCCACGGTCTCCGGCAGCTGCATTGGGTCCATGCGCTGGGGCTCGCAGCGGCGTTGCGCCAGCAGGATCCTGCGCGTCTTCGCCAGGCTCGCCGTGTTCAGGAGGGGCAGGTCGAGGGGGAAGCAGGGTAAGTGCAGGGCAGCAGCAGAGCAGCTCAATTGCGCGTAGAAACAAGCACACGTCAGGGAAAGGATGAATCCATCTTCTTGCTTGTGGAATAGAAAGTGCAGATACTACGGTAGATTTCAGAAGCATGTAGCAGACACTGACAGTGTTCTGCGTGTACATATTGGTAGCAGCGTCAAAGGTTTGGAGAGGTAGGCTTCGTTTGGTTTTCTAGTCTAGCATCTAGCACGGAGAGAATCTTATTTACATGGAGTACTAAATGAAGTCTATTTGCAAAACCTCTTCACGGATAAGCGTAACTTTTCGAGACGAATCTAATGAGCCTAATTAATTGATGATTGGCTACAGTGATGCTACAGTACCATCCTCTAATCATCCTCTAATCATGCGGTCAAATGCCTCATTAGATTCTTCAGGGTTCCTAGTGCAGGGGTTCTGGAGTTAGTTTTGTAAAATATCTTTATTTAATACCTTTAATTAGTGGTCAAAATTGTGAACAGTTTCTAGCACTGGAAAATGGGGCTGTAGTTAATGTCAGGTGGTCGTTCAGTAGAGAGAGAGACGGTTCAAGGCCAAAGTGCTTTGTTAGGTTAGCAACTCTGAACATCTGCATAGTTTATTGGGAAGCGAAAGCTTAGGCGTTGTTTGCATCTCATAGCCTTGGAAAATGGTGTTCCTCGTGGACTTGCAAAAAATGGTTACTTAAAGAAAAGGGTCTGTCTCCTCGTCAGGTGACTGAGGGTTTGCTTTCCCGTCAGTCACTGAGTACCACCGTTGGATAGGTAAACGTGGTTCCAGGTTTAAAAACGTTGTTAACGGCGACAGTAGAGAGACACAACGGGTTCAAGCCCGTAACGTGTTGTGAACCCGTTAGCGGTCCCCCCAACGGATTGAATCAAATCCGTGTGTCTTAAATTTTTGTCTGTCTGTGTTCTCGTGCGTGTGTCACCTGTTTTTGTTGTCTGTATCCTCTTGACAAGTCTCAAGTTGTGTTATTTTTACATGTTCTCATTGTTTGAATTATTTTTACATCTGGGATTTTATAGAGCAAAAGTATATACTTGCAGCATCAATATGCTAGTATTTTTTTCTTTTGTTTAATGTTCTACCAAAGAAGTATATACTTTTGTGCATTCGCATGCCTCTAAGAGGTTTAACCATGTTTCTCATGTTTCTTCACAAAAATTAAGTTGTAATCGCGTACAGAAAAGTGGTATCCTGAAAAATTAAGATGTAATCTTCTAATTACTATTTGCGAAAAATAACATAATATAATAACAGAACGTGTTGAATATTTAGATAAAACTGAAACATTGAAAAAAAATGGAAAAAAACATGGTCCAAGGCATCATTCGGCTGAGACAGCAATGTTTAATAATATATAAATATATGGGCCTAAAATATAGCTAAATACAATTAAATTTGATACAACATAATGGGCCAAATAGAAAATCAAAATTTGGGCCGATTGTTAAGATTACATAAATTTGTGGGCTTCCACATAAGAAGATGATGGGCCATGCAAAAACCATTGTGTCAGCAAACAACCCATGAAAACAGATGCAAGATATGGGGGGCGCACAGACACAGGAATCAGAAAAAACATCTTTCAAGACAACAGTTCAACAAACAGAAGAATCATCAAGTTTGCAGGTAACATATGCAATTGGAGCACATCATATACGAGTATCATGGGAGATGAAAATTCATACAAACTTGTTGAAGACATAAAATCAATAATTTGCTGTTTCAATTTAGTGTTTTGATTCCCTTAAACAATTGATGAACTCAGGTGCAAGTAAACAAAGAGAACAACAATACTACTGCAGAAAAAGAGATAAAAGAAAGAAACAAGACAGGAAATTTCAAGGTTTTTGGCATCCCAGTGAACATGAAAGTAATGGAAGATTGGAATACAATACAATGTTCGCAGGTTAGTATTATAAATTATTGATTTATTAGATAATATTAAAATGCTGACATTTGTTACACAAAAGTTAAATTATAACACGTGTTAATTTTGCAGTTAATTGAGAAAGACACAATTTTGTGTAAAACAAAGGTAGCACAAGGAAAAGCACAAGAGTGCCGAGATGGTGTGTCCGTACTATCAGACGGGGAAACCAACAAAGAAAAGCTGGAATTGACAGTGCAGAATGAAGATGAAGTTCTCATTCTATCACAGGGTGAGAGCAACAGCTACATTGTGGATACAAAAGAGGCATATGAGGTAGAGACAATAATAGTATGTAATACAATGAACCTCTGGATTATTTAATGAAGTAATAATTATAATTTTTTCATTGTGCAGGCCCCAATGGGTTACTTCAGACACATGATTGAGGCTCCTGAAGACTTTGATGACTACTTTTACAGTCAGTTTGAGGTACCTACATTGATAAAATGTTTTCCTATTTATTTGTTTGTCTAATGGTCTTAGTGTTACAACTTGGAACAATGAGGTCTGATTTTATCTTGCTAACCTTTTGATATGCAGCATAGCATGCATGTGACAACAAGCAGGTTGGATGATCCTGTGCCTTCCGAGAGCATATGCAATATAAGACATATGAATATAGCATCAGGATCCAGTCAAATGGGGAATGCAGATAAGGATATCCTGCAAACAAGTGCAACCAATTCAGATTTAACAATGAGCACAGTACAAGGATATATATCTTCACAAAACATATCAGATGAGAATGAAGGTAACCTGAGGCGGGCTGACGGTACAGAGAGTGCTATCATAAACAGTGATGAATATGGAAAATTTGTCACAGCTAATGGAAACCAGTTTGTAAATGACGAGTCAACAATCAGAGACAGCAAGCTAACAGTTGTGGTAGATTGTCACCTGCAAGTGAGCGAAAGTAATTCAAAAGCATTTGAAAGCTTTGTGCATAGAGAAATGGATAATGATCAGACAACAACAGAAAAAATACTAGGAGACAAACTTTGCATATCAATAGATGATCAAACGATTCCTCTGCATGAAAACATACCAGAAACAGAAAGAGAATTACCTGGGGGGCATGATGCTACAACAGATCCAGTAGTAGAACAAGGAGGTATTGATGATGTTACGGAGGAGGACATAGAGATTTTTAGACACAATGAAAGTGTTGAGGCAGCAATCTCATTGAGCCAGGAAGGGGAGAGCCAGCATGTGCCAAGGATAGATATGGAATTTAAAACAGTTGACGAAGCATACAAGTTCTATAACAACTATGCTTTGATTGTTGGATTTTCAATAGTAAAAGCTGGAAACTACCATTCAAGAGAAAAAGAAACATTGGGGAAGGTAACACGAGTGACTTTCAAATGCAGCCGAAGAGGGAAGCCTGTAGATGAAGAGCAAGAAGGAAGAAAAAATTCAGCCTCAGCTGTGCAGACAAGCAAGTTAACTAGGAGGAATAGTAAATTCCCAATAATTGCAGATGAAGCTATACCTGTTCCGGCTGCTAGGAAAAGGAAAACAAAAGTACTGGACAGAGCTGATTGCCAGGGTGAAATGGTTGTAACATTCATCAAAGGAGTTTGGAAAATAACGCGGTTGAATCTAGACCATACACATAACTTGCTCAGTCCAGAGCTGTCAAAGTTGTTGCGATCTCACAGATACTTCTCTGATGATGAAAAAGAATTTATTAGAACTTGCATCAAAATCAACGTGGCAAACAGGAAAATACTAACATTTTTGTCATTTCTAAGAGGAGGACTGGAATTTACGAATATTGTAAAGACTGACATTAGCAATTACAGGACTAGAGTAATGAGAGAGTGTGGGCAGAATGACATCACGAAGGTTGTTCAGTATCTGAAGAAAAAACAGTCAGAAGATCCAATGTTCTTTTTCAGTTTTGATGCAGATGAAGACAACAAAGTGAAAAACATATTCTGGGCATACGGTAAAAGCAGAATGGCCTATGAACTCTATGGTGATGTCATTAGCTTTGACACGACATATGAAACAAATAGATATAACATGAAGTTCGCACCTTTTGTGGGGATAAATGGTCACGGAGATAACCTACTTTTTGCTGGAGCTTTACTCAGTGATGAAACGACCCAAACATTCAGATGGCTCTTCAACACTTTCAGGATCTGCATGGGAGGGAAAGCACCAGATTCAATAATTACAGATCAAGACGCAGCCATGCGGGCGGCAATACAAATAGAATTCCCAGAGACAGTGCACAGGAATTGCCTATTCCATATTGTGTCAAAAGCAGAAGTTTTTTGTGGGCCAGCCTTTAAGAAGATTGATGATTTTGCTAGGGATTTCTATGATATTATATACAACTCATTAACAATTGAGGAATTTGAGAGGCTTTGGAAGTATATGATTGAAAAACATAAGGTTCAGCGGATAAGATTCCTACAGATCATGTATGAAAACAGAGCAAGATTTGTGCCAGTGTTTTTCAAGGAAAATTTCTTCCCCTTCATATGCTCAACTTCACGTAGTGAGGGTACAAATGCCATTTTCAAAGACAATGTTGGTCCTACAACTAGCCTTATAGTATTTGTAGAGGAATTTGATAGACAGATCAAAAGCTTTGATGAAAAAGGCAATCTTAGGGATAAAAACAAGGCACAAGAGAAAGCTCTACTACACTCAACTCATGGATTCGAAAGGCAGGCGAGAGATTTTTACAATACACAGATATTTTTTAGATTTCAGCAGTTAGTTAGAGCTACAGGGATGTATTCAGTAGAGGAAGTTGAGAAGAACAAGGTTTATGTGGTTTCCAAATCTGAAATTTATGCAAAAACAGAGATAAGGCCGAGAAGATACCTGGTGCTAGTGGATCTGCAACAAGAGAATTACATATGCATTTGCGCTCGCTTCCAGAAGGATGGAATTCTATGCTCGCATATATTGAGAACACTGGTACAGCTGAACAAAGATATGCTTCCTGAAAAGTACTTCATCGATAGGTGGAGGCCTGTAGAGAGAAAACAGGTTAGAAATCCAATTACAATGGTCCCATCAGATCTGAGAGGGAGCAGCAATGCATTGAGACATAACCTCATTTCAAGAAAGTTTGTTGAGGTAGTTTCTGATGCTTGCTTGGATTTGAACAGATGCAACCACATGTTGCAAGGTCTCAGTAAGTTACATGATGAGATTAAGAGCATTCCTATCAGGCAGAATATCACAAGAGACAATGATGATGTAGATGGACAAGAGACTAATACAAGACACAATGTTGTACCAACACAGAGTACAGATCCACTTCAAACAAGTCAAAATGATTATGAATCAGAAGTCGTAACAAATGTACCTGGAGGAGAGTACGATGGTCTTAAAAACCCAGATGTTGCACCACGCAAAGGGAGACCTAGGCTTAAAAACATTGCAAAGAATAAGAGGCTTATGCCAATATCAGAGGTGGTACGGACTACTGAGCAAATTACATGCAGCAACTGCGGAGCCCATGATCATAACAAGCAAACGTGCACTAAACCTGTATGTGATGTACCATTAAAGAAAAAGAGGAAGGTTGCGCCTACGAAAGGGACCGGTAAAAATTTCATAACATATAATCATTTATAAATATATTTATATTGCAGCTACTGATAATTGTAATGTTGAATTGCTACATGGTACAGGTCAAGACACAGGAAAAATTACACAGAGGCAGACAAAGAAGAAAAGGGAAACATACAACAGTATAGCAAGCAATGGTATGTTTTGTTGAATTAGAATTCAGATGACAGAATAAATTACAGTTGAAGTGAGGAGATAGCTATGTATGAAAAACATAAAATATAACAAATTTAATTATGTTGCTGCAGGTGACGGGAGAAAAAATACATGAAGGTTAACAAAAAAAGAAGAATGTGAATGAACAGCAAGTTGGTGTGATTAGCGGTGCCATGATTAAGTAGTGAAGAGATAAATTAGGCTGATGAAAAGGATAGTTTAAGAATAAGTGATGAAAATCATCTTATGTAATATATATAGATTTCATACAATTGCAACACCTAAGATATATTTATTTTATTTTTGGCTGATAGATTGATGGAGAAAATGGGGCGTCACAGCTACTGTTGTCAACATGAACTAAAAGTTGTGATGCTTGTGTAGCAGAGTGAAACGAGGACAGCTAACTGAAAAGAAAACGAAGAGGAGAAAATGGAATCTGAATTCCAATTGAATTTTTTCTAAATAAATTCCAGATATCAGCTCCCTAACTGATGTGCCCATAGACACAAATCAGTGTAAGACAAGAAACTGCAATAAAAGGGATCAGCAAGAATTGTGTAGATCTGACGCATCTGATCACCCAAAACATATAATCATTGTTAAGCTCAATCAATTAATGACAAAAAACTCATTATTAGGCTGAACATGAGAACTGCAGATCTGAAAATGAATAACTCTACAGATGTTTAATACCTAACTGCTGAGCACAGTGCACACAGACAAAAATCAGTGGAAGAAGTGTCAACATAGAGGGATTCCATAAAAAATGGTGCGAATCTGGCGCCATATAATCCCAACCTGCTCCCGTCCCTAAGAAACAACACTTGATCTCAAATCACAAAACTCACTGCAGGAAAAAAAAATTAAACAAATTTTGCAGATAGAAAACGTCAAAACAATATCATAAAATGACACAAAAAAATAAAAACAGAGAAATGGGGGAGAAGATGGTGATGCAGGGGAGAGCCCTCTAGAACGCCCCCAAGTTTGGTTTTGCAGTCAAATGGATTGGGAGGGGTGGGTGGAACAGAAAGGTGGAGTATAGCTATCTAATCAGTGGTGTGGAAAAAGGATGAAAGAGAAAGAAAATAGAAGAAAGAGGAAATTGAAATAAAATTAAGAGTGAAAAATAAATTTACTAGCCTGTGAAGATTTTTGTGTAATATGTAGTTACACTTGTTCTGGTTGATTTTGAATGGCCGACATGTAATAAACCCGTTGAAACAAAAGATTAAAATAAAAAAAAATTATAAAAAGGCAAAAAAAAGGTTAACGTAGAGTATCTCTAAAAAAGTTAATAAGAACAGAAACATAAGATTTTGAAAATGAACATTAGCAGAAGTTACACATCATATGCCATGTTACATAAGCACATCACAATTTGACCGATGAGAAGGATTACAGAACAATCTTCACATATAAAAAAAGAAATGCACCGTATGACACATTTTAATGAACCTAATGTTAAATGGTTTTTGTATCTGTGGTCATCAACACCAGCAGCAACAGTTGTTATCTATGGCCTGAAGGACAAAATTGTTTTTGGAAATGGTATTCCGTTTCCAGGAACTTGGACAACATGGTCCCACCCTTTGGAGCAGCTAAAGGTTAAGAATACAAACACCATCTTGAACAGCCTACAAGTAGAGTGAGACATGCATTAGTTCCACATATTGGAGGCTTCCAAGAAATAGTGACACACGTATCAGCTAAGTCCTGTAATTTACCCAAAAGAAAGATAAACCATTTTAAAAGGAAAAAATATGACTCAAGCAGAGAGGTTTCATGTGCAGGCCAAGCATAATAAAAATATCAGTTCATTTTTGAAGCTACAAGAACGGATTCTATTTTTACATCTAGCTGCTCCCAACCACAGTAACACATATTAGAACTTAAGTCCTGGAAGGTTTCCTCAAGAACTCAGTCTAGGACAGGCAGACACTGAATGTGTACAAACAAGACAATAACCAGGAAGTGAAACATGGAAAAGAATATGTGCCTCTAAGAAAAATTGGGATGCCTGAAGGCTATAGAGATGACATGTGAATGGACCATTGATAAGATGACGGTAACTATAAAGGTTCTCATAGGTCCCCTATAAGAAAAAGTAAGTCAGGAAAACTCACTGCAAATTTCTTCATTTATAGTGGAGACTATACTATCATATTTGCACCATAAA
>CM014276.1:64054535-64113559 GCA_004135705.1 Alloteropsis semialata
GGAGTGACGCTGTCCTACACAGGCAAAGCAGTAAATCTGTTAGTGTTATACCTATCAAAGAGAATGCCGATGTGTATGATTATATAAGAATGAAATTAAATATAACCTCGTGGCTGTCAGGGTTCTCCTGTAAGGCAAGGCGCCTTCTGGTGTTGGGCCTGTCGCTGGCGTGCGATTCACTACAGATGGCATTGCGCACAGGGCCATGTAAAAGACAGCACTTGTGTACATTGCCTTTTTTTAATAATATGATGCGATAACAGCACGCGTGCAGTATAGCCAAACAAAGTCTGTACACTGATTATCCTAAAATAAATTATGGCTGTGTAATATTTTTTCTTGAGCTATATTGGTGTTGTGGCATATAAAAGCAAAATAGCATTTCAGGTTATGTAATCAGTGAACACGCAGGATGTGTACATATGTGACAAACCTGAGGTCGTCGGGGTGAACATGCTGACTGTCACCACTCCATTTTTGTTTCAGCTTTCTTTTCTGCAAGTTTTTGTGGGGCATTATATATATATATATATATATATATATATATATATATATATATATATATATATATATATATATATATATATATATATATATATATATATATATAGGGCGAGGCTAAAATGCAACAAGGTGCATTTTCTATAGGAAACGCACAGACCCTGCGCGTACTACCGAAAACTACCGTAACGCCCGCGCGCACGCGCCAGAAGAAGAAAAAACGCGCCCGCGCGCCAGCGCCCCGCGCGCGCGCGCGCCCGCGCCAGCGCCCCCGCTGTGGGCTTTCTAGACTTTTTCCAGACTTTTTCTTCGTGGGCTTTTTTCGGGCTGGATTTTCTTTTCGAGAATTTTCTGACTACAAATAAGCTTTTTTCGAGACTTTTTCTTGGAATTTTTATTATTTTTCGCCGGGCTATGGGTGATAAGGGGGTTAACACGGGCGGGGACTTACAACTCACAAAACTAAAGTGACACAATAACTAAAACAACGGGTACAGACTTACAGCTCACAAAAATAAACTGACACGACGACCATTAAAAGTTTTTGAAACAAAAGACTCATTTGCAAACAGCGGAACGACTTGTTTGCAATAGCAATAACAGCTCAATTGTAAGGTGAATAGATAAGTTTTTGGAAGAACAGATCCATTTGCAAACAGTACAACTACATGTTTGCAACGATGATAGTAGCTTAATTGCAAACAGCAGAACGATTAGAACAGCTCGACACTAACGACTTCCAAAACTAAACTGACACTATAACGATTAGAAATGTCTGCAAGCAAAGACGCAATTGCAAATAAGATAACAGAACGTTTGCAAATCTGATAATAGCTAGTTTGCAATCACAGGGCAATAGTTCACTACAAGAAAAGACGCAATTGCAAACAGGATAAAAGAACGTTTGCAAATCTGATAACAGATCATTTGCAGCGAAAGGGTAATAGTTTTCTGCAAACAAACACGCAATTGCAAACAGGATAACAGAACGTTTGCAATTCGGATAACAGCTCGTTTGCAACCAAAGGGTAACAGTTTCCTGCAAGCAGAGAGGAAATTGCAAACACAATAACAGAATGTTTGCTATACAGACAACAGCTCGTTTGCAACCAAAGGTAATAGTTGTAACCAGTGTGTGAAACACATAGAAACATGTCTGCACTGCTGATATGATAACAAGGGATTTGCAACACTGGTAGGAGGGCAATTGCAGTCACAGTAAAAAACATTAATACAGGCTTAGAAACTTGATGACACGTAAATTTGGAATTAGCCTGCATGCATGCATGCATGGAATCCTTTTGGACTCGAAATTTCAATTCATTTTTTGTGTTTGTTGTTCTGTTATTAGTATTGCAATCATGCAGTTGTTTTGTTTGCAAACATATATTCAGCATGATTGCAATTGAGCTATTATTAGTAGCTCAATTGCAATCAAGCTGAATATATTTTTGCAAAAAGAAAAGAAGAAGGCAACACGTTTGCATTGTAGCTGATACAAAGGCATTTGCAAGACTAATAGCAAGTCAGTTGCAACAAGGGTAAATAGTTGATTGCAGGTTTAACAAAATATCACAAATGCTGCAAAATGAAATTACACACATGATAACTTTCAGTTTGCAAGGAGAAACATCTCATTGATCTCTTGTAGACAGCAACTTGTCTACAAGCAAAACAAAATTCTCTTGACTGTTTTATGATGGATATTGTGTTCATAGTTCAGAAGCTGAAACAACAGCTTTTGACGAAGCGGTAGTAGATCAACCTGAGAGAAAAGGAACGGGAATAATAGATCAACTTGTATAGAATAGTACGAGCAAATGAATAAATTAAAACAGGAAGAAATGTAAACTTCTTACATTAGAGAAAGCTGCAACTGAAGAACCATCAAAATACTGAGAGAATGTTAGCACAAATATGCCTGAGTCATATCTGTAAAGAACAACACATAAACAAACTTTGTAATGTAAGCTGCATATTATAATACATAATATCAACAAAGCAAAAAGATACTGTTAACTGAAAAAACCTGAATGTTTGCTTCGGTACATGGATATAGTTAACTTTAAAATCTCTGATGTTGTATGAAACCCAACGTTCGCACGACAGTAGAAACAAACATTTGAAATTGTGTATGACAGTGTGTATTGTGCTGCAAGACTTGGCAACACCAATCTCAGGATTGAGAATGTCAAATCTTCTTTCCTTCAAATTAGCAACTAGTAAGACCCACTGCCTGTCAATCTGGCATGGCATATAGACCTGAATTTCGAAGTAATCAAGTTATGATAGAACAAGTAAAAATCAGCTGAGAACAAGAAAATATGCATAGCATATATAAGAAAATAGAAAAGGATTACAGATTTTACATGATCCACTTTATCAATACGAATACCAAGTTTAAACTTGGAAAGCGTGTCTCTTACATCACCGTGTATCAAGTGATCATCCATTAGAACATCCTGTAAGAACAAATTATATAAGGACAAACACAAATAAAGAACTGCATCAAAATTGAAAAAGAAACGGCAGTACAAACATACAATTGTAGTGCTTGTCAGATGCAACTTCATCAGTGCCTTATCTTCAAATTCATTATTTTTCACCAGCTCACGTTGAGCATGGTTGAACATTGCAGAAAAAGCATCCATAACGTGAACATTCAACCAGCAGCCAGCTCTCATGGAAAGAGCTAAGGTCCTCTTGTCAACCCAATTATTGCCAATTTGAAAAATCCTGGGTCTGCTAGGAAAGATAAGCAGTTACTTTTTTTTAAAAAAAATTAACTGTAATATTTGTTCTAAAACTTTATGAAATTTACAGCATAAAAATTAAAAAAAAAAACGTACTTCGGTTCATTACTGTTGATCACAGAAGTTATCTTGTCATACAAATTTATTTCCAACTCATTTGCAAAGACAACTGGAACAGGTGGAACATCAGAAAATGCAGAAAGATTTATACATTGCTCAGATGATTTATATGCATCCATCAGATTTCCTTCCTCATCTATCATATCTGAACATTTGCGGAAATCAGTAGCAACACCGTCTACACATCTTTTCTGATATTCCAACTCTGATTTGTAAGCAAATTTTAACATAGCTTCTTCATATGTTTCATTGCTATCATCAACATGAGAAACCGAGCTCGAAGACTGATCCTTTGTACTGCGACTTGAAGGAACTGAAGATTTAGTACAAAGATTCAATGCAGCAGCTGTTTCAGGAGATTCACAAGCATCAGAAATCAAGTCAAAAGAATCTGAGGGATCAATACTATTCCTGTCGAACGATTGTGGTGGTGTAGCATGGCCATGCTTGGCCATGGACTGCATCAACCGTTCATTAAGAGACATAGGTTTAAGACCACGTGAGGCACTGGGTTTTGATTGTTCAACAATTGCTGCATCTCCATGACCACTGGATTCGTTGCCAATCAGATCACATTGTTCAAGCTTTTCACTTAGCAGTGCATCAACGAGATCAACCCATGATGGATCAATGCGGTCATTAACACAACTATTGTAATTGCCAGCAAAAAACATATCACCTTGTGCACAAAGATCTTGCACATCTATATTCAATGATTCAGAATCTACAATTGCAAGTAATTTGAACAAAGTATAAGATTGTTGGCAGAAACAGGGAAATGAAGAGCACATGCATTATAACATTGAAGTAAGTGGGAAATAGACTTTACCAGAATATTCTGTTGAAGATGGGTAAACTGGACCATCTACTAGTGATATTGCATAATCAAAGAAATCAGAATACGGCGCTGAAATATCGTAACCAGGAAATTCCTCAGGAAAGGTCTCCAGTTCATTTATGATATCACGAAAACTTGTAGTGACAACAGCATCATGGTCAATCATATCATCAGGCAGCAGCATGAATTTCTGGAAAAACTCATGGATAGCATTGCTTTTTTCTTCTGGTGTAACTTTGTTCTTCACAGCATCAGATGCAGGAATCCTTTCTACTTCTGTTGCAACTTCGTTCATCACAGCATCAGATGGAGGAGCACTGCTTTGTTCTTCTGGCGTAACTTTGTTCTTGACTGCATCAGATGGAGGACTCCTTTCTACTTCTGTTGTAACTTTCTTCATAACAGCATCAGATGGAGGAACACTCCTTTGTTCTTCTGGTATAATTTTGTTCTTGCTAGCATCAGATGGAGGAGCACTGTCAAAACAAGGAGACCTGTACCTCTTTGGGTTGGAAATCAGCTGGTGAGCAGCATTTCGTTTGCATTTAAATTGAGTTCTGTCCAATGGCTGAACAGGAGGAATAAATGGTACGATGTAATCATCATCTGATTCAGAAAAGTTAGCACACTCAACTTCTTCGTCAGATTCCAAAGAATACATTCCGCACCCACTGGATTCAGCTTTTGATGCACTGGAATGGTTAAAGGATGGAAACTTATCATGCAGAATCAGACGTAACACGTCAGATGTGTATGATGATATAGCAGGGCTCATGGATGAAACAATTATTTCCTGTATATTTGATTTCAGCATGTTTGACACATCCACAAGATTTCTTCTTGTCTGCAACATAAATAAATAAAAAAAAAGGACAAACAACAAACTATATGAAGAACAAGCTATAGAAGAAAGAGATACAAGGAATACTTCAGTGGAAACAGTAAACGCCTTACTGTTTCACGTAGATAATCTGATGGAATACCAGAATCAATAAATGCTTCTACATCTGCAGGAAGAACATTCTTCCTAGAAACTGATTGCTTCGCACTAGTGAAAGGTATAGCATTTGTGTGCTTCACCTATCAAATTACATAATGAGAACAAAAAAAACAAAATTGTTTTCAGGAAGAAGTGTATTATAGAGAAAAAAATTCATACAAGCCATATTTCAACTTACTGGTAATCTGCCAAACTTATTTGTACAACCTTCCACTGTGTCAAGGCGTATAAGTGTAGACATATTTTGTGTTGACCAGAATCTGAGCACTGGAGTAGGATTAGAAATTTGGACAGGAGAAACACTAAGGAACTCAAGATAGAAAACCTGTGAAAAGGAAAACATTCATACGACACAATTCAGAATTCATATGACCTAAACAAAAAAAAACAGGATTTGATGGCGATTAAGAAGAGAAAGGAAGATAAGAAGACATACCACAAGCGCAAAAACACATCCACCCAACGCTGGGGACTTTCCTTCAGAAACTTTTTGTTGATATCGAGCAATGTAGCCAAGAAGCCAATTCAAAACTAATGTACACCAATCATATGAGATTATTTTCTCAACATCAAGTAATGCAGGAAAGAAACATGGACTTGGATACCGATGTGTGGTAGGGCACAGGAAGATACATAATGCCAGTAATAGAAAAGCACGGATCAAAGGAGGACCAGTCAGATCAGCAGTAATGAATTTATTTAGCTCATCAATAGAAGGGGAATTTCCAATGCAAGAAAACTCTTGCTTGATAGAAGCAGACGCAACTTGACTAAATCTCAGTGGAACAGAATTTGGGCCTAAAGGAATACCCAGGATTTCATTAATGGTTAATGCGTTCAGCTCACATGAGGAACCATCTGGAAGCCTAAGCGATCTTGTTGCAGTATCAAATCTACTGACAAGCCAGCATGCAAAAATTCTTGGTGTGTAAGAGCAATTAAGATCAAGAAGTGGTCCAAAGCCAACATCTGATATGTCCTTCTTCTGAACATCACTAAGCCTCTTTATCACATCAATAAACACCTTGTTTGACTGACGAGAACTATAAGACTGCAGAAGAAAAAAGACAGTTTGTAAATTTTGATTGCAACCACTAACACAAAAAAAAGAAAAGAAAAGAGAAGTTAGATATGAAGATAACTAAACCACAAAATAAAAAAAAACATAAACAACAACATAGTAATAAACATAAATATATGAAGACAACAGAAAAAAAAATAAATACACGCAAACAAAAAATATAACAACATTACAAATATAACAAAATATAACAAAAAGCAAATGACAAAAGTTTACAAATAGCACAAAAGAAGGAATAATATAGGGAGTAGAGTTAGATAGAGCAAACTGCAAATCAAAATTGAGCATGACAATAGACGTTGATTTTGATAGATCTTGCAAATGAAATTGCAATAGCAGTTGCAGCTTGCAAATGCATGATGAAGCTCAAGCAAATGACATATAACATGTAGTTGCAGTAATAATTGCAAATAAGTTGTTACCAACACAAGCAGCAATCAATGGAAATAATGATCATTCAAGTGAACATCAACAAATAGAGCAAAGCAGCTAGAAAATGGAATACACTGAACTCTGGTATTACAATAGCTAAACACATACCTGCGTCTTTGTCTGATCTTTTCTAAAGGATGGGCCAGCATTAAGACAGCCATCATTAGATCTTTTCTTACCAGCATACATACTTGCTATAGGACAAAAAAAAATTTGTATTTAATTACATCGAACAACTGAAATTTGTTCAACAACAAGATCCATCAGTTTAAGTAACATTTTACATATTACGAACATGAGCCAAATGGTTCAACCAAACACTAAATAATGGTTTAACAGGGGATCAGAAATATAGCTCAGTTCAAAAGACTTCAACACAAATTGAGACTGTATTGCACGAAACAGTATTCGTCCTAATGGATGAACATATGATTGATCTCATTTCTGTTAAAACACTCGCACGAGGGGAATAGAAAACAATATACGGATGCCAGCACGCACGAATCAAGTAAGAAGTGAATGAAGTAGTAACGGATCAACATATCTTACCAATTAAGACGGTCGAATTGAAGATTCGAAGAGAGAAGAAGGCAAATCTTCATTCAATTGCTGCGCTGCGCTTCGCTCCGCTGCGCACGACCACGAGCCAATACAACAATTCAAAGAGAAAGGGGGAACCAGTTTGCGTGGAGAAAGGGAAAGAACGTGAACCCCACTGCTTTATATTTTCGTGTACAATTTTATTTTTTTTTAAGAAATACATTTGCAACTGACGAAACATTCAATTGCAACATGGTTTGTATCACAGTTGCAACACGGTTAGGAAAGAGACAGCAGAAAGCAGTTTGCGTGGAGAAAGGGCAAGAACGTGGACCCCATTGTTTTATATTTCCAAGTGAACATAGTGCACAATTTTATTTTTTTAAAAAAATTCATTTGCAACTGAAGAAACATTGAATTGTAACACGCTTTGTATCACAATTGCAACAAGTTTATGAGACAGATACTGGTACACATTTTGTGAAGCGAAATGTACACGCGGTGCAGAACATCTTATAAGAATTTCGTAAATATTATTCAAAGTATTCCAAGATTAAGTGTGTGTGGATTATTTTAAATTTATCTAATAAATTTTGAAACGTACTTCCAAAAAGAAGTTTCAAATGTACTTGCAAGTTGCTACCACGACAAAAGTTGCACAAATTCATAAATTGGTTTAAAAACTTTACAAAAAAAGTTTTCAGTTTCCAGCTGAATATGTAGAACTTAAAATCTGAATATATTACGAAAATGATACAAACTTTATACATCAATGAGAAATATTTATTTCAAGTAGTAATATAAGGAGATACATTCAAGAATTCCTACTACAAACGTGATGTACTTATCCAAACTACTTTACTATTTTCGAAATTCGTGGAAAATCGCCCTGCAAATGAATAAAAAATCAACAGAAACATTAACATAAGCTTTGTTATTGCACAATAGAAAATAAAAACAATAAATAAAAATAAATGAAATTAGAAAAACATACAGGTCCAAAATACTCTTCGACAACATCAATTTTGGATTTGTTGTGCACACTAAATAGTAGACTATTCAAAATTTGAATACGAATATTGGGGATATCTTTTGCTGAGAAAGCATCAAGAAGTTTTCTACCATACTTCCAAAGCTCCATAAATTTGATAGCATAAATACCAGAATCAACGCTGCAAAAAAATTAATAATAAACTAAGAATATGAATCATATAGTATTAATCAAGCAGAAAAACACAAGTTTTTCGAAGAAAAGACTTATTTCCAAACAGGACAACTACATATTTGCAATAGTGAAACAGCTCAATTGCAATCAAGCCAAATAGATGTCTGCAAGCAGAAAAAGAAGATAGCAACACGTCCGCATTGTAGATGATAAAAAAGGCATTTGCAAAACTAATAGCAACTCAGTTCCAATAAGGATAAATACTTGTTTGCAAGTAAAAACATCTCATTGAACACATAACTAGGAAATCTGCAACTCGAACTTTATCCAGCTTATGCAAAGGCAAGGTCGGCAGCAATTTTGCAAGTATTGTGCTTTGCAAAGGTAAAAGTTAACTTACACTTCAGTATGTTGTGGAACGTGAGGGTAACATATCTGGAAGCTATCAAAATCAACTTCAGTACCTACAAATAATCCCCAAGCACGGCAGAAATTTCGTATCTGGAACAACGTAAGCAAGACATAAAAATAAGAAACAAAAGAAAAATGAAATCTTCAAAGAGTAACAAAAGCTTAACTTAGAATATATTTACCATAGGTTTCCTGCAACAGACTGCAAAGTTATCGTGTTTGCTAAAAAAAGAATCCAAGAACACAAAGAGCTTGTTCCGTAAATCAACAACAAAAACAAACCAATGCATCCCTTCAAAAGTAGGAAAAAACAGCTACAACAAAATAAAAGGAAAATATATATGAATTAGTTTGTACCATATATCCACAAAATCATATGGCAAATAAATTTTGAAAGCAATAGAACCATTAACTCACATATTCAGATAAATGCAGTGGTAGAACTGAAGCTGCCCCAGTAAAACATCTCTCAACATAAGAATAATCTTCACGGTAATTCAACAGAAAAGCCTGGTAAGTAATCAAAAACATATTACACAGATATATAAAACTAAGCAACTTTCTTAGCAGCTGTATTACAAAACTGTAGAACATTTGATCAGTAAAACTTGGGACCTTACCGCCACTGAAGAAAAGAAATAATGCTTTTTTGATACCGTCGGTCTCTCATCTAAAAAATACTTGCGACACAAACAGTTGATTACATATGTAGACACTTTTTTGCCAGCTGTCAAAGAATCAGCAAGAGAAAATAGCCTGATTTTGCAACCACCAATATCAACAATTTCAAGCCTACAACAGACAGAAAAGATTATAAGAGATTAAAAGACATAAAGGTTTAAGAAAATCACTAATATGTACTTCCTACTTACTTGGAATGTCTATAACTAAAAGCAAGCCTGCAAACAGCAAGATAGTTTCTTCTTTCTTTTTCAGTAACACCAAACATATTATTGCTGGCAGTAAAATCATTTTCATCAGTAGCTGGAGCTTTCTTTGATGATTTTCCATCATTGACAAAAGACAAAGATGAACAAGAAGGTCTCTCTACGTTATCATGAGCTGAAGATGAATGAGTTTGTTTGAGAGAAGGATCTGTTTTACTGTAAACTTTATCCCTTCGATTGCATATGAGTTTAAGCTTGTCAATAAATGTAGGCTCTCTGACAAACTGACCATCAGAATTCTGCTTCACATTAAAAGAAAGAAAAACATGAAAATATGGAGTATAAACGAAAAGCAAAGCTAAATTTAAAATATATGCCAAGACTTACTGGAGAGATCAATGGTCTCACATTGAATGCAGCAGATATGCGTGGACTGGATTGACAATAATCAGGTAGCACAGAATCAGCAACTGGCATTTCATCCAAACTTATGAAACTCAATGTTTGCTGTGTAAGCAACAAAGAAATGAGTTGCACACCTTAAATAATAATACAATAAACGAACAAAAAAATAATTAATTTCGCAAAATAGCAACCTTATCAAGAATATTTGAAGTAGTTTGCATCATATGCTCAGGAGGCAATTTCAAAGAAGGATTTGTGCAGTTTGTAATCTTAGGCTCTGAAGCTGAAGAAATATATTAAGTCATTGTCATCGCAACAAACAAGGTTAAAAAATCTTAACTAAAAACCAAAATGATAACACAAAGATTACCAGCCGAGCAAGTGTTGATATTCAAAGCTCTCTTCTTGTTTACAACAGCTGCTGAGGAATTATTCATAACTAAAAAAATAAAACTAATTATAAAAAACACTGTCATAGAATAAATAATATAATGATGAGTCTTTGTGAAAAAAAAATCAAAACTTACAAACCTCTTTTCATGGAAGTTTTACGAAAATCATTCAAAACAGGATTGTCATCTGAAATAAGATTAGGTGATTTTTGAACTCCTACAGATCGCTTGGCAACTTGCTTTCCATCAGACAACAGATTCTTGGTAACATCCAGACCTTCAATTGAAGAAATAAGTTCAGAACTTCAAAATATTTAAATACAAAATGAACAAACAAAAACAATATCTGAGGACAAAATAAAATAACTAGGACATTAAGATATGCATCATTACCAGCAGAATCCATAACATGTGCATCTTTAGAAGCTTTGTCACTGCACTCAGCCTTTGAATGACATGTCACATGGTCAAACAGTTTTAGAATTGAAAACACCAAATCTTCAGAAAGGGGCTGCTGTTCTTTGGGAATCTTTGTGCAGTGGGAGTTGTAAATTTCAGAAATGCCATTTACAAGCTGAAACAAATTTAATATATTAAAAACCCTGAAGTATGGACAACAAGCAAAACAGAAAACTGGAATTAACACATAACCTCATTATTCATCATGTGCCCAAACAAAATCTCTAGCTTTGTTCTGAAGTCAATTTCACTATGATTGCCAACAGTGTCATGAAACAAATTTTGAGCAACAGCAGCAGGTGGATGCTAGAAAAAACACAAAAAAATGAGATAGATAACAAAATAACTAAATCACAAAATAAAAAAAACAACATTAACAAAGACAAAAAACATTATAAAACATAACCAACAACATAGTAATAATCATAAATATGAACAGAGTAGAGAAAAAAGAATACATGCAAACAACAAAACTAACAACATTACAAATAGAACAAAATATAACAAATAAAAAAAACAAATGACACAACTTTACAAATACCACAAAAGAAGGAATAATATAGGGAGTAGAGTTAGATAGAGCATACCTTAGATTCCTTAATCTGATTAGAAATGCAGGCACTAAGTCTTGCCTTCAATTGTTTAATTTTCTTCAAGAAAAAACATTACATGAAACAATGCTACTATTAAAAGATAGTACCGAGACAAGTGAAACATAACATAGAAAAATCAACCTCTTCCTTGTGCAGCTTGAACAAAAACTCATCAACTTGAGCAGTATCAGTAGAATGATTAGAATCCTATTGAAAATAATTAGAACCGTTCAAAACTAAACAAAAGTTGAGTCCTTAGAAAAAAAATTAAAAAGCACCTTATCAATGTTGTTAGCAGAGAACATGGGTTCCCTCAAATTTGACTTCAACTGGTAAATAGCCTAAACAAGTAAATGAATTGCATAAGGATGATGAAAATATAAACTATAAAAAAAACATGGAACTACAAGATAATATACAGCATTCTATGACACACACAGACCTCTTTCTTGTATAGTTCGAAAAGCAACTCATCAATACTGCTGTCTTTCCAATTGTTTGGCACCTACAAAAGATTTGATTAATCATTGCTTGAAGTAATATTAGCATTTCAAATAACTGGGTTCGTATGTACAACGAACTTACAAGGTGTTCATCCTGCAAATTCTTGTCATCACATTTATAGTTATGATTGTTGTCACAACCATCTCTGTCGAGAACCATAATCGCAAACAACTGAAGAAGAAGTGGACCAAACTACATGAGATAGTATGCTTGCGCCGTGCGCTACTAACACGAGAATACCAAATCAAGTCTACTTGAAGTGAAATTGCAAAAGGAACACACAAAATCGACTTCACCTTAATGGATGAGTATATGATTGATCCGTGCGGAACTAAAACGATACTATTCAAGGGAATCGAAGTTTGTCCTATATGTTGAATATCATTTCTGCGACAAAACTAGTACGGGAATCATAAAATCGGCGAATGAAGGAACGACGGATCGAGATATATTACCAATTCCGATGATGCAATTGAAGATTCCGACAGGATTGAAGGCAAAATCCGCAGCAGTCCGATCCGGTCGGACACGGGAAAATAATATGGAACAAGTGAAAGAGAAAAGGGGAAAGGTAGTTGCGTGCAGGAAGGGAAAGAAGGTGGACCCCACTGTTTTTTTTAAAAAAAAACAGCTACCCACACAGAGATGATTCTGTTCGGTTGCAGAGTAACATTCAATTGCAAGTGAAGTAACATTCAATTGCTGGGTGCATTCTATCACATTTGCAACACTTGAGACACATTTGCTGGAAATGACAACATCCAAATTCGAACTCAGGATGCATTACAATTGCGTACACATAATCGTTTGCTAAGAATATCATGTGCAACTGAAGGAACATTCAATTGCACTGTCCTTTCTATCACATTTGCAACACGCTAAGACAAGAGACAGTTCTGACACATTTTGCTCAAGGCATAACATTTACAGTATGTCCTTTCATAAGACTTCTAGACTTGAAAAATTCAATAACTTGTGATCAAGTGCATGTTCAAAAGTTGTGATCATGTTCACTAAACTACAAAAAATTAGTGCTCCACATTATCAACATTGATCCCTGCACCTTCATTCAGTGATGAGTGGACCATGTTATATGCTGTTAACTTTCTGAATTGAAAGGCAGTTGCCTGAAAAATATGAACACAAAAATATATTAAAAGGGGAAACATATAGTCACTGAAATTGATATGAAATTTCACTAGAATTGTTTAATGAATATGTCATACGAAAACTTACATGACAAACATTCTTAACAAACTGGCCATTCCAATTATACATAAAAATCATCACATAAATGCCTCCATTGCTCCTGAATTTTTGTTTATCAGAAAAATAATAATTCAGATAGGAATTTTTTTTAATAATACAAACAACAATATATAAGATCAAGCATGGAATAATACTTCCGAAGCATATCATTCGAATGCTTTGAGCACTGCTTGAACTCAAAAGAATAATTTTTCAATTCTTTCATAAAGATATCTGCTAACTGGCATAATTTCTGCAAGTTGTTGAGCTACAAAAAAAAGATGAAAATATTAATTACATATTCTACACTAACGAATTCGCATAAAACAAACTCTTACAATTAGATTAAGAGACTTACGAAATTCTTCTTGAGATAATTCTCAAAACCTGCCAAGTGATATTCTGATGTCCTTACAGCTGGATCAAGAATTTGCACTTGTTTTACTTCATGATTCACACAGATAAGCAGCCAGCGACAATTCCAACAAAATGGGAAAAACAACTAACACACAACGAAAACATAATGTTATTTTTAAAAAAAAGAAAAGTAAAGTATAGAGAAAAACTGGTACAAGATATCATACCAATTTAGAATGTGAGATATCCATAACTTTATGCAATTTTTTCAACTTAGGTACTAATGTTTCTGGATTAACTTTCCATGCATTAAATGAGAGAAGAAATTCCTACAACAAATGATTAGAGCAAAACTTATTTGTAATGAGAATAAAACATGATTCGCACTAGAGTATTGAAAAAAAGATATTAAATTGGTACCGTAATATCTGTAGTGAAAGCAAATTTCTTAATTGGGTGGGTGTCACAGATGTCCCGATGATCATAGTTAAAGAATTGCAGAAAAACATTCATCAACTCATCATAAATTTCACCGTAAGGTTGCAGACATTCATGAAAACATTCATAAGAGCATTTGTATCCAAGAATTGAAACAAAAGAGCGTCTGCTACATGAAAGTAAATAATCATCAGTGCTAGAACCTTTTCCAAGTTAGAAACATTAGAATTTGGGAAAAAAAAAACCTGAAAGAGCAATTTATATATACTTACGATAGATGATGCGGATAAGCCTGAAAATAATTCGCACGAACATATTGATGATATGCAATTTCCATCTCATATGTAATGAACAATTCAACAGAATCACTGCTTACAACATTGTTCTTCTTCTTTTCTTCTCTTTTCAAATGCGTTTCAGTCTTCCTTTTTACAGAAACAGCTATAAAACAACATTCATTTTAACAGCCAGGAAGTAAGTCACTGGTTGATGAAGTTAAAATTACTTATAATATATTGAATAACCCAAGTCTCGACATACAATCTAAATGATAGGACAGAACAGTGATATATTTCATTCTCAAAACACCTAGAATGAAATAAATTTGCTGTAGTAGAGTAACAACACATTAAAATTTGCTGTGCTAAAGTAATATTTTGAAGTGATATCATTCAGAACAATTTCGAAACAACACATTAAATTAACAGATGTTTCTACGACTCAGAAAAAAGTTTAGGAATCGAATCTAGATGAAAAAAATAGCAGCAAAAATGAATTATAGCTAATCCGTATGAACTATCCTAGTAAATAGCCCACATAACAAAATTTCATCAACACGATTCAACACACGTCTCTACAATTCGGCGCAAAAGTAGAGACCAAGATTATTAAGCTAAATTACTTGCGGATTTCTAAGAAGCGGAAGTACGGAAGGAACACGAATACACGAACCTGGTAGATAATTTTCCATGGGGTAAAATTTGCGGAAGCAGTTGGACGGCAGAGAAGCGGAGGGCAGCAATCCAGCGAGAGATCCGTAGAACGACGCCGCCAGAAGATAAGAGATTCGCGCGATAGATCCAAAAAGAAGAAGAGCAAGAGAGCACTATACTAGAAGAAAAAAAAAGGAAACAACAATTGTTAAACTTTCAACAACTGGCGGGATATATATTAAACTAGACTTGCAATTGCAAATGTCATATACTACGGATTGCAATTGCAAATATCATACACGACGCCGCCACAAGAGAAGAGATACGCGCGATAGATCCAAAAATAAGAAGAGCAAGAGAGGACTATACTAGAAGAAAAAAAAAAGTAAACAACATTTGTTGAACTTGCAACAGCTGCAAAGACTTGCAATTGCAAATATCAAACACTATGGCTTGCAAATGTAATATCAAAACACAAACAATGAAATATCTCAGTGAAGTTTCATGTGGTGCTCTATGTTCATCTGTTGCATGGCATCCACTATCTTCGTGTCCACTTTTGCATCATGGAAACTACGCTTGTGGCTGTCCTACCGTCCAAGCACAGCCCTCATACCCTATGTTAGCAGTTTCCAAATAGTAACCCACACTCTTTTCAAAAGATAGTAACCCACACAAAATTTTCAGCTAAAGAAAATCATCAATCGGTTAGACACGGGGCAAAAACAAATATCATACACTACGGCTTACAAAACTCCAGGCTTTCAATTCATCTTTCAATTAACCCGAAAACAACAGTTGGAAAAATTCAACACCTTACTCCTGCAATCCACGATGCATCTCATTTGCAACCTTACAACTGTATTTGCAAACTGGTTCCAACAAATCATTTACAACTCCACTTATAATAAAAATTTAAGTATGTACACTAACAAACGTTCAAACTATTACAGCCCCACTATTTATTTGCTTGAAGTGAAGAGATATCAACTTCATTCTTCAAAGAAGTCACCAGGTTGTGTGCAACGAGCTTTCGAAACTTACTTGCAGTTACCTGAAATAATTATACAGCTGTTAATGAATTATGAGTATATTATATAGTTACTTTGTTCACTGGAATAAAATAACGTAATCAATACATTTAAATTAAACTTACTTCAGTGAAATGTTTCACAGATTTTCCATTGAAGTTTTCCATAAATAACATAACGTAAATACCACAGTCAAAACTGTGAAATAAAGCAACACAAGTAAGCTTTTTTGAAAAAATATGATATCACAAAGTTTACAAGAAAATAGAGTTGAATAATTTCCATAAAGAAAAGAAAGATTTACTTGTTTGATTGGACAGGGCATTCTGGAGAAACTTTTTCATATTTTGAGAAGTCTCTGTCAAATATTCCAGCAAGTTTGCATGTGTTTTGGAAATTGCAAGCCTGCATTATGAAAATAAGCAAGATATAAGAAGCAACCACACTGATAAAGGACAGTAATCAAATAATAGTTGTACAAAGACATTTAAAGAACAAAATTTACCAAATTATCCAGCAGAGAAAACCGTTTCCTCTGAGTAGGAGAATTAGTTGAACTCAAGCATTGAAGCTGCTTGTCTAATTGGTTGATACAGATCAAAATCCAATGTTTCTCAATACAAAGAGGGAACATAAGCTGGAAAATATATATGATATTTAATGATTCAGAACGTATTCAAATTATAGTAAGGTTCAAAATTTATAAGTAAGATGTTTGTAATAGGTACGTACAATATCTGCTTTCATTATATCAAACTCAGCATTCATCCTCTTGATTTCAGATAAAGTGGAACTTGATGAATATGATGCTTTACTGGCAACAAGCTTTGACTACAAAAATATATCAGAAATTAAAAAAAAAAACTTAATTGAATATACTATGTTAGAACAAAATAGTTACAAACAAATGTTAGCACTTACATTAAGAAAAGAAGAGAAGGCAACTTTGATTCTTGAAGCTCTACTATCAACCTTCTCTTTGTTTTCAAAGTTTAGCATTTGTGCATAAAGACTCATGATATCATCAACGATGTGACCTCTAGGTTTGAGTGAATCACGAAAGTGCAAATATGAACACTTGAAATCAGAAATGACAACAAAGTCAGGACTCTCCTGTCTGTAAAATATTTCATTAATAAGATATAGCACAGAAAATTTACAATATACATTGAAAAAAAAAACATAGAAGAAAACAGACTTACGACTTCTTAGTTCTAATGTATTGACCGCACACGTATTTGGTATAAGATACATCAACATCATTAGAAACTTTCAGTTGCAGATTATCATCTTCATCATCAGAGAGAAAGGCCCTTTTTTCCTCTTCCTCTTCTCCAAAGTACTTGAGCGTGTTCGCTGATTTACAATACCTGGACATATTAAAATTAAAATCACGAATGACAATGTAAAACAGTGGAGAAAAAATTGCAAACAAATTTTAATGAAGCGTAATATATTGAAGTACCTGTAGATTTCGGAGATGATTGATCAATCTCAAGCATAGCAGTGGTTTTAACATTGCACATATCTGTTTGCATTTCAATATCGTTGCCTACTGCACTATCCACATTAACTTGCACATCATTGGAATTACGAGGCGTTTGTAATGAACAGTTCAATCCAGACAGTGCAACAGAATAAATTTCAGAAGAAAGCAGAGATAGTCTGTTCGCAACCAATGCATTCGCTGAGTTAGAAAGTGGCAAATTTGAGGTCTGACCAAGTTCCTTACTTAGTAGCTCAAAATGCTTCTTCACAATAGGCTGAATGTTCACATTAAGCTGAAATTTTTTTAAAAAATCAATTTTAATTATATTCATGGATAGAGTAATATACTGGAAAAAGGTTCAACTGTATTTGAGAAGGGGAAAAAAAACTTACATCTGCAAAGTTGGGGAATATTGGAACTGAATGATCAATAGATTCTAAAAGCACATCTGGAGAACTGAACAAATGTTGAACAGGCTTTGAAGCAACCTTATTTTCAGATAACAATGAGTCTTGTGCATTAAAATCTTCACTACCTTGTAAATTCACATTCTCATTTTTTTGAACTGACTCTGTATAGCATAGTTGAAAGATACCAGGACTAGATGAACCTTGTTTTGCATTCACATCAACAACATCATGCACAGAAAATTTCTCAGAATGGTCGCCTGAACATGCATCATCAATTTGTAACAGACGAGCAATATCAGTAGCACAAAATTCATTACAGTAAGGAGTGGTTGCTATGTCTCTGAACTGTAACAGAAAAAATACAAACAAATGATAAGAAACATGTGAAGAATAAAAATATATGCATAAATAAAAGAATGATACTTACAGGCAAGTTACCGAAACATGGAGATTGCATATTCCGGTCCCAATCAGTTTCAATGACACGAACAAAATCTTCTTTGCAGACATAGCAAAACCTTGGAGTTGAATAACAAATTTGATATCCAATAGAAGCATGACTAGTGAAATCTAAGAAATCCATGTAAGCAATCTGTAAAAAACATAAAGTGGTTCAAGATAATACGAAAAAAAAATTGTTGCGTTCAAACAGTACACAATAAAATGACAAGACAAAAACTTACTGCCAGAAATGGGAGGCAAGAACCAAAATAATGAGCGGAAGGTTTATCAACATTTTCAACAGAGGCTGCGTAATCTTGATATGTCTTCACAGAGTTCATAATTTCTTTCAGTATATGACCAGCCCAGTCGAACTCCTTGATCTTGGAAGGCTCCATTACAAAGGGTAGATATTCCAAAGATAGAGAATTTTGCTTAGTAGGACAGAGGACTGATGAAATCGCTACGAGCATGAATGAGCGCATAAAAGAATCTTCGTTGTGATCAGCGCAGCAAAGAGAAGCAGCTTTCTCAATGGTAGACACGTTACGACCATCAACTTTGTAAGAAGAAGCAACTTGCCGCGCCTTCGATTTAACATCTTCTGTTATATTCTTGAGATCAATAGGAATACATCCAGAAGGGATGCCAATAACATGTTGGATCATTGAAGTAGACAGGTTGAATGACAGGTCCTTGTACTTGAACTCACAATTAGAAGTATCAACATTGCTCATGATCCATTCCAGCAAAGGCATAGGAACGTTGAAAATAGATAACTTGAGAAAAGCACCAAAACCATTCTTAATGATGAAACGCTTCTGAACATCATCTAATGAATCAACCACGTGTCTCAAGCGACGAGATGAGAAACGTGTTTTGAGAAGAGCAGGCATACTGAACTGAGCTACATAAAATTAAAATAAAATCAACCATCTATAGATAATCAGAAAAGATATATACCACAGAGTAATACATTTTGAAGTCTTGTCCATCAATCATAACGATATAGCCAACCTATTGAGTCATTCAGTAGCTGAGGTTGAATAGGAACAGTAAATATAGTATAAACTTTACGCGCTGCAAGTAACTAGCGAAATCATGGATACAAGTGTAATCTAAACATACATCCGAAAAATATGAAGATTAATGATTTGCAATTCCAAGCATATGAGAAACGAAAATAAATTGATACAGAATGAAAGCATTAGATCCAAGTGAAACGGAAACTTAAGGGACATGGATTTGTTTATTCATATCCACCAAAAATTACCTGCGATTTTGCAGAGGAAAAAAAGCGAAAGGGGGAAGAGAGCCCAGGAAGGATACGAGAGAAGAAGGCGGCGCGGTGGATAGAAACAGAGCTGAAAGCGAGGACGGTGCGCTCAAAAGCTGGACACAAATCTCAAAGCACTGTCGGAGCCATAAATATTTCACATTACCAATAAAGTTTAGTGCAATTGCAGTTGCAATTCCAACTACGATTGCAATTGCAATTGGAATTGCAAAAGTGGAATGCTGCAAATTGCAACCAGTTGAACAGATGGATGAAGCGACAAAAGAGCAACAATTTATATAAAAGTAAATATAGAATATCCAGAGTTCCGTTAAGATACGATTTTGAAAATATAGAGAAAACAGTACACAGCGAGAACTATTCCATCCTGACAACGACCACGCAAGCTCTCTGCCTCCGCCTCCGCCTCCGCCTTCCCCTTCCCCTTCCCCTTCCCCTTCCCCTGCGCCGCCGACGGCACCGTTTGAATTGGGATCGGATTCGAGAAATTGGGAAAGGAGCAGTAAGGATCTATGGATGCGTCGTCTTCAATGACGCAAACATCATCACAATCTGAGCAACGTGGAGATCAATTGGCGATCAGCTTCATGACATCCACGACGGATTCCCCACCAGCGTCGTCAGGATCGTCAGATAGAGCTTTATCGGCAAATGCGAGAACAGCAACAAGCATCAACACTCCAGTTGCTGCGGGGATCGCGAATGCTTATGAAGCGGATCCGCTCCATCACACATCTAGTCTGACACCTCCAGCTACGCTGCCTCCAGGAGTATTGGTCACGCCCGTGGCTCGTCCGGTTGTTTACCCGGTATGAAACAATGACACATTGATTTGATTCATTAAGCACCATGCCCTGAAAACTAGTTAATTAATCAGATGAGATGCCAATGGTAGTATATATTTTCATTATAATTTGATGTTTCCATGCAATTGTTTCCTTGAATTGTGTGGTAGCTGTTGTGAAACATTTGTTCTTCGATTGGAAGTAGTTCCCTGGTTTATTCCTGTTGCAATTGTGTTTACTGTTAGTTTGCAAACTTGTTTACTTTAGAATTATTTACAAAACTATTAGCTGTTGAACATTATAAATGAAATACGACTGCAACGGATAGAATTATTTGCACTCTTGTTATCATCATCAAATTGTCATTTATTTAGAGTAAACATTGTGAACAGGCAGCAGACATACTTGATGTATTTGTGCCAAGGATACGTCAAGAGTTTGAAACTATAGAAGATGCACATGAATTCTATTTAGATTACGCAAGAATGGCTGGGTTTAGTTTAAGAACAGCAAGAACATCAATGCAGACAAGGCACTGGGTGTGCAACAAGGAAGGGAATTTGAAAGAGAATGAAGAAACAGCTTCTACAAAACAAACACAGAAAACTTCAATGAGAGTTGGGTGCCCTGCATTTGTCAAGGTTAAGCTACATACAAAGAGAAAAATATGGTACTATGACCACGTATCTGTGGTTCACAATCATCAGCTCTGTCCGTCAGCAAGAATGATAAGATTCATGCACGCACACAAGAACAGGGATGCATGCCTGAAGGACCTGTTTGGATTAATGACACGGAATAATGTTCCTCATCAAGCAGCAATGAACATCATGTCAGAGATGTATGGCGGGAGACAGAATTGGCCATTTACGGAAAAAGACATCAAGAATTTGTATGTCATTTCTCATCTGTCATTTATTTTCTGCAAACAATATTCCAATTCTTGTTCAATTATGTGATATATGGCTAAAAAATATGCAGGAAAACAAACATGATGCATGAAGAGAGGGAGGATGACATTGGAAAGTTGCTTTCCTTCTTCAGAGAATGCAAGGCTCATAATGAAGCTTTCTACTGGGATGTCGATGTGGAACCAGAAACTAATATACTGCGAAGCATCTTTTGGAGCCATGCAAGTCAAAGAGCTGAGTGCAAGGACTTTGGAGATGTTATTACATTCGATACAACTCATAAAACCAATAGGAAGAATATGCCTCTAGCACTATTTGTTGGCTCAAGTCATATGTTGAAGAATGTGACTTTTGCTCAAGCACTCCTACGTGATGAAACCACATCATCATTCAAATGGCTATTCACCACATTCAAGAAATGTATGAATGGACATCAACCATTCATGATATTAACAGGTGAGGAATGCTAAACATCATAGGCATGATATTGTTGAATGCAATGTTCATTCTACACCATGTGCAATAACTATTTTTTGTTTCAAAAAAAGATGAGGATCCAGCAATGAAAATAGCTATTGCAGAGGTGTTTGACAGATCTCAGCACCGCAACTGCAGATGGCACATCACCAGACCTTGGGAATATGAACTAGATCAACTGTATGAGCAACACAAACAAAGGAACCTAAAGGAGAAACTAGAATCTCTGATAAATTATCCTCTTGGACCTACTGCGTTTGAAAAAGAGTGGAACAAGCTCGTAGATGAATTTGAAATCAGGGAACACCCAGCTATTGAAGCATTGTGGAGCAAGAGAGAAATGTTTATTGCAGCTTACTTCAAGGGATTGTATTGTGGAAGAATGACATCAACGCAGCGTTCAGAAAGCCAGAACAGAGTGCTGAAGGATGGTTACGTAGCAGAAACGACATGTTTGCATATGTTTGCAAAGAGAATGCTTGATTCAATTGTACATTCAGATCATATGGACGCAGCAGAAACACATTACTCGCAAGCTGAAGTTGTGAGGGCCAGCAAAGCAAAATTTGATGCACAGTTGAGCAGAGTGTACACAAGGCCTGTATACAACGAGTACAAAAGGCAATATGAAAACAGCACAGCATTTATCATTGAAGCAGACACTGATCCGTCTGTGAAGCATGGTTTCCTTGTAAGGCATGAGACTGGGGCAGGAAGCTTCTGCTGGGCGAGTCATGCTTTCAGGGTAGTCGCAGACAAAGAAGCTGGTACATACAAATGCGAGTGCAAGCAGTGGGAACACACTGGTATGAATCATCCTGTTCACCAACAATATACAAGAAGAATGCATTTGTAAACAATAAAAAATCAACATGTGTACTAACATAAAAAATTTTATAACCTATTTCAGGACTATTCTGCATGCACCTCATAAAGGCTTTCGTGCATCTACATGTGCAGAAAATACCAGAGAAATACATTCTCAAAAGGTACACTCGAGATGCTAGGTCAGATGTGCCATGGGATAGACATGATATTCCAAGAGTAGGACCAACAGGAGATACAGAGCAGGCAAGNGATATTCCAAGACTAGGACGAACAGGAGATACGGAGCAGGCAAGGCTATCGAAGCTATTACCAAAGCTTATGAGGCTTGGCAGAGCAGGCATGAGATCCAATGAAGCTTTTGAGGAAACAACACGACAACTGGAATTGATAACACCTGGCATTGAGTTATTCCAACCTTCATCACTGCCTCCTGATTCAATGCACCTAGATAGTCTTGTTCAACCAGATGAAATTAATTTTGACGAGGCAACACAGAACTCTGTTCATGCAGCTGATCAGCAAAATGTGCCACATGTGAGCACTAACTCTGCTTCTACAAACAATGAAGAGCCAGCTTCTGCAGAATTCTTACATCACATATCTCTTGTTGAACCACCAATATCAAGGACTAAAGGAAGGAATCCAGGAAAACAGCCACCGCAGCAAAATGAAAACATGGTATATAGACAGTACAGCACATACACAAAAGAAAATACAGGTACAAAAACTTGCAGCATATGCAGAGTCAGAGGCACGCACTACATGACAACATGCCCACATAACCCAGACCGAAGCAGAGCAGCTGAAAATAAAGCAGCAAGAAAAAGAGCAAGCAAGACAGTAGACGGACCTCCTAGAAAAAGAGGAAGACCCAGAATTCAAAGGGAACTACATGATGAAGCAAACATGAGAACAGAACAAAATGATGAGATGCCAGACAACATCACAATGAGTACAGTAAAAAGAGGAAGAGGAGGAAGAGTGCAAGTGACAAGAGAAAGACCAAAGACCAGAGGAGCACGAGTTAACTACCAGGGCATGTCATCTGCTGATGACCCTACAGATATTCTTTATGAGTCATAGTAATTTATAGATGTTATAAGACATAATAATACTTTCATTTATAAACATTATTTATCTCACTGACATGGGTATATCAAATAAGATTGCAATGATTGTATCTAAGCTAAGTCATTGTTGATACATATGATACACCATTACAATGGTAAAAATTGAAGAGTTGCATCTCGGTTAAAACAGATACACCAACACATACATCATTCAAATATTTTAAAATACAAACATTAACGAGCGTCCAAAATAATACAAATTATAAAAACTAAAATATTAGAAACAAATATCCAACATAACAAGGTTGTTACCAAACGCTTCTACTCCTCATCAGAAGAAGAAGCGTCATTATGCCCATTCATGGGAGACTCGTCATCATCGTTGCCAGACAAGTCATCATCATCAACGCTCGGAACAACCGTTCCAGATGCACCAATGTTGACGGCATGGCCACTTGTTCCACCACCGTCATCAGCATTGAAGCGCCTCCTCTTCAGAGCTGGCTGCTCGAGATCCTCAAGATACCTCTCCTCGGCGACATTCTCATCTTCGTCATAGACGTAGTCGTGGAAGGGATCTTCAAGTGGTTCTGGTGCACCGGCGGTTTCGTCACTAGAGCAATCATCTAAATCCTCATCGGAGTCATCTTGATCAACATCAGTGCCATCCTCGTCGGTTGCTTCATCTAGTTCTTCCTCGTGATCAACGTCTTCGGAGTTTGTGGAATACATACCGTCCTCGGATTCGTCAGCCGAAGATCCACGCTCTGACTCTGTCGACAAAGACAAGCGCTCCTCCTCCTCCTCAGAGGATGACTGCGGGATCTTTGGGGAAGGCATGGTGTGTGGAGTTGCTGTCTCGTGCGTGAACAAATGAACGAGACGAAACAATAGCGGCAAATACAAAACATACGTAGCGAGCAGCATTTATAAGGGCAAAGGAAGTCGAAGAAGAAAACGGCGCGTCGCTTCCGCGAAAGCATGCATGCGAGGCAGTTATGACAAACGCTCAATAACAACACATCAGTTGCAACTGCAACTGCAATTGCAAATAAAATATTTAGTTCCTTGCAATTATGATAAACGAATCGCTTCGGCTATGAAAAAAAAAACCGAATCGCTACGGCTAATGCACGCGCGGGAGGCAGTTAAGAGAAGTGCTCAATAGCAATACATCATTTGCGATTTCATTTGCAATTGCAATAAAACATTCACTTCCTTGCACAATTAAAAAATAAGATCAACCGTCACATGTAAATTCTAAGACAAGATATTTCAAAAAAATTAATTTTTTTAAGAAATAAATTATTTAATCACGTAGTTACAGTTTAAACAAATGTTCTAATACATTTTTTAAAATGGTTAAAATAAAGTTGCAATTACAACAAATGTTCAAATTTGCAACTACATCTGCAACAAATGTTTGAATAAATTCAAAATTGTTTAAAAAGAAAAGTAGAAGTTCAAAATTAAATTGAAAAAATCAGTCAAAAAATGCAAACAATTAAAAAAATTAAACAAATGTTGTCAGTTGCAAAAGTATTTGAAAAACCAACAAATGTTTCCATAGTGTAGAATGATACTGCAGCTGCAACAATTGTTCTGACAAATTATAAAAAAAATTGTGTAAAATAAACACAAATTTTAAACAAATTTTCTAATACATGCAGGTATAATACTGCGAGAGACCACTTGCAATTGAACTTGCAACAACTGTTGAAAAAAATTTAATATTATTTAGAGTAAGTAAACTAAGAGTTGAAACAAATGTTCGAATAAAACATTTGCAAATGTTGAGCTGTGTTGGTTGCAAAAGTATTTGCAAAACTCAATAAACTAAATGGCGGATTCATCCAGACGGTTCGACATACACGTAATGGCCTTACAGCCTTTTAAGTGACGACGTGACACGTGGGGGGACGCAAAACCGCTAGGCCACGATCATGGTCCACGATTTTCTGATAATATTCTATATAAACTGACAGGATCTGCAAGGCACCGTACGCCGAAGCCATCACACATTTAGACTCATTTTCCTCCACCAACCCAGAACCATGAAGTCCAGTGACCAAGCTTCTTCCAAGCGCCCTCGCCGTGAAGATGACGCCGCTCCGGATGAGACCACTCCACCGAGGAGCAGTCGTGGAAGCACTGAGCACAAGTGGGCATTGGAGATGCTGAGCGTTGCGTTCAACAAGCTCGACGTTTTGGTAAGAGATCTCGATCTGCAGGCCGTCAACGCACCGCTCGAGATCACTCTGGAGCATTACGCGTCGGCGATTGACCGTGCTGCCGATTCCCTCGCCAAGCTGCCGGCAATCGTCACCGAGCGTTCCAAGGAGGAGAAACGCGACATCGCCGAGGCAACAGCAGAATACGTCATGGCATCGTACAAGAGCAGGATGGACCACACCGTCGCCCTCCAGGGGATCCACGCTGACGCCAACACCGACGAGGGCGAGTGGCGCGACATGGTCCGTGCAGATGCTCAAGTCATCGCCAGCCATGTCGTCACTGCCGCTGAAATCGACTAGACGTGCCCCATCATCGACATGAAAGTCACTCCAAGTAGTAAGAGTCCATCCCAAAGTAATGTTAGTTTCATTATCTTAGTTAGACCATGTCAGTCATTAGGTTTTCGGATTCAGACATCTATATAAGAGTCCATCCCAAAGTAATGTTAGTTTCATTATCTTAGTTAGAACATGTCAGTCATTAGGTTTTCGGATTCAGACATCTATATGTTTCTTTCACATGCACCGTTTGAACCTATTTGCTAAATCGTTCTATTTCACAGTTTACCTTTTCAAATCATGCTGTACAAAATTATTAAAATTGCTTATAAAGACTACGAATTTATATTTCTTTAAAACATCTCGTGCGTCTACAGATCGATCAAATGACAAAAACAAAACAAGTAAATAAATCTGTTGAGCGACAGTGCGCAAAATATAAAAAGAAGACCAAACGACGCGTCGTTTCGGCTAGACCACGTTCGGGAGGCAGTTATGACAGCCTCAGTTGCAATTGCAATTGCAACAAAACATTGAATGTAATAAAAAAAATACACACAATACAAGCATAACAAATGTTTCTGTTTTATTATCATAAAAAATACAACAAATGTACAAATTTGCAAATACAAGTGCAACAAATGTTCGAATAAAATAAAAACTATTTAAAGAAACAATTGAAACATTCTAAAACAATTCGAACTTTGAAATATACATTTAAAGAAGAACATTTGTTGCGATAATATAAATTGTATCTGAAGTTGCAATTACAACAAATATTCAAATAACTAGAAATATAGATACAAAAGTTGAAATAACTTGAAATATTCAAATAATTAGAAATTTGCAAGCAACGTGTTTTACAGTTTGCAAATGGAACATAAAAGCATTTGAAGATACAACAAATGTTTTAGGAGATTTTTAAAAATCAGTAGAAAGATACAACAAATGTTGAAATTTGCAAATACAAGTGCAACAAATGTTCGAATAGAATCAAAACTATTTAAAGTAAGCAACGTACAGAAAGCAACAATTCGAACTTAGAAATATATATTTAAAGAAGAACATTTGTTTCGATAGTATAGATTGGAACTGCAGCGCAACAATTGTTCTAACATATTTTAAAAAAATTGCGTAAAATAAACATGCAAATCCAACAAATATTTCATCAAAATTAGTTGCAACAAATGATAGTATAGATTTTGGCTTGACCACCATCCAAACATGTTAAATATGGCCAAATTTTGGTGTCGCCCTATCTCCGCCAGATCCAGTCGCGCTCGTTGAAAAAGAAACAGCGGACGGAGAGGGGGTGAGGATAAGGTCACGGGAGAGACCGACGCCGCACTTGCAAATGTTGAACCGTGTCGGTTGCAAAAGTATTTGCAAAACCAACAAATGTTTCGATAGTATAGATCGAAACTGCAGCTGCAACAACAAATGTTTCAAGAATATTATTTGCAACAAAATTACAAATGTTCGAAAAATGACTTGTATAGATTAAAACTACAGCTGCAACAATTGTTCTTACAGATTTTAAAAAAATTGCGTAAAATAAACATATAATTAGAACAAATGTTTCAGCAATAATATCAAAAATATGATATTTCAATTTAAACAAATGTTCAGATACATGCAGCTATACTGCGAGTGACAATTGCCATTGTAGTTGCAACAAATGTTCGAACACATTTAACAGTTTGAACAAATGTTCGAAAAATCACTTGCAAAAGAAATGTTTCGATAGTATAGATTAAAACTGCAGTGCAACAATTGTTCTAACATATTTTAAAAAATTGCGTAAAATAAACATGCAATTCCAACAAATGTTTCAGCAAAATTAGTTGCAACAAATGTTCGAAAAACCACTTGCGTTGGACACTGTCAGTTGCAAAAACTATTTGCAAAATCAACAAATGTTTCAATAGTATAGGTTGAAACTGCAGCTGCAACAATTGTTCCAACAGAGATTTTAAAAAATTGCGTAAAATGTTTCAGCAATATTAACAAAAATATGATATTTCAATTTAAAAGTCAAGCTGAAACATGCAGCTTATACAGAGAGTGACCACTTGCAATTGTAGTTGCAACAAATGTTCGAACACATTTAACATTATTTAGAGTAAGTAAGAAACTAACAGTGTTCGAAAAAGCACTTGCAAATGTTGAATCGTGTCGGTTGCAAAAGTATTTGCAAAACCAACAAATGTTTCGATAGTATTGATTGAAACTGCAGTGCAATAATTGTTCTAACATATTTTAAAAAATTGTGTAAAATAAACATGCAATTACAAGCAATATTAGTTGCAACAAATGTTGGAACGCATTTAGAATTGTTTAGCAGTTCCAAAAAATGTTCGAAAAATCACTTGCAAATGTTGGATCAGTTGCAGAAATATTTCCAAAAGTGTAGAATGAAACTGGACCTGCAAGAATTGTTCCAAAAATATGTTTCAGCAAATGATATTTCAATTACGTAAAATAAAACAAATGTTTCAGCAATATTATCAAAAATATGATATTTCAATTTAAAAGTCAACAAATGTTGAATCGTGTGGGTTGCAAAAGTATTTGCAAAAACAACAAATGTTTTCGATAGTATAGATTGCAACTGGAGTGCAACAATTGTTCTAAAAAATTTTAAAATATTGCGTAAAATAAACATGCAATTCCAACAAATGTTTGAGCATTAGTTGCAACAAATGTTGGAACACATTTAGAATTGTTTCAGCAGTTCCAAAAAAATATTACAAAAATGTTCAGACCGATTGCAATTGTAGTTGCAACAAATGTTCGAACACAGTTCCAACAAATGTTACAAAAATCACTTGCAAATGTGGAACCGTGTCGGTTGCAAAAGTATTTGCAAAACCAACAAATGTTTCGATAGTATAGATTGAAACTATAGTGCAACAATTGTTCTAACAAATTTTTAAAAAATTACGTAAAATAAACATGCATTTCTAACAAATGTTTCAGCAATATTAGTTGCAACAAATGTTGGAACACATTTAGAATTGTTTAGAGTTAACTAGCAGAGAAAAATACATATTGTTTAGAATTGTTTAGAACATCATCAAGCCGCTCGATGGCGGAGCAGGCTGTTGGAAAAGGGATTGCATATATATTCATATATTTCTCATACAGAAAGATTTCAGGAGGTAAAAGGATCTAGTAGGCGCCGATGTACTTTGTTCATCATTGCCAGAACAAGACTAGAAAAATAAGGGCAAAAGGAAGCGCAAGTTTGAGAAGATATCTTCTTCCTTGAGTCGAAGAAATCCGCTCTGGATTTAGAATTGTTTAGAACATCATCAAGCCGCTCGATGGCGGAGCAGGCTGCTGGAAAAGGGATTGCATATATATTCATATATTTCTTATACAGAAGGATTTCAGGAGGTAAAAGGATCTAGTAGGCGCCGATGTACTTTGTTCATCTAGTAGATTGCCGTCCGTCTGCCCCGTCGACGGCTGCAGCTACCGCGACATGGACCTGCACTCGCACCTCCGGGACGACCACGCCGGCGAGGTCACCTCCATTGCCTACCTCCAGGCCGCGACGGTGACGCTCCACAAGGCCACAAGACTAGAAAAATAAGGGTAAAAGGAAGCGCAAGTTTGAGGAGATATCTTCTTCCTTGGGTCGAAGAAATCCGCTCTGGGTGCAGTCCCTTGAAGAGCGCGCCGGTGGACCGGTGGCTTTGCCCCGACCTGTAAAGGTCACTCTATTACCCCCCTTTCTGAAAAACCTTCCCTTCGGTGAACCATGGAGGAACCTCACGAGGATTCTTCTAGCAGAAGTTCCACCTGGATTCACTGCAGGATCAGAAAAGGGGGGGAGTGCCCTATACTTCTTCACGAGAATTCTTCTAGCAGAAGAGGAGAGAGGAGTCGAATCCTGTATCAAACAGAAGGAGTTTGTGTTCTATCATGGGTATTAGCTGCGCCATGGCTAAGGGATGGTGGAAGAAGAAGGCCTGAGGCTGGTATTTATAGCCGGTGGACGATGGAAGCGTTAAAAGAAAGATGGAATCCAAGGGGTGCTCGTGGAAACCGTCCAGATGAGGAGCAGTATTCTCGTGAAGATAGGCATTGACTCCGAGCTGATGTAATTGAAGGAGGAGCGTCTTTTGAGGAACTGCGTTGAACAGTCGTTTCATCTGATGCATGGATACCCGTGGGGTAAATGCAGGGTTCCATATGCTTTTCATTGCAGGGTTGGATCAGTTGCAGAAATATTTTCAAAAGATTGCAGGGTATAGATTGAAACTGGACCTGCAAGAATTGTTCCAAAAGATTTTAAAAAATTACGTAAAATAAACAAAAAATTAAAACAAATGTTTCAGCAATATTATCAAAAATATGATATTTCAATTTAAAAGTCAACAAATTTTGAATCGTGTGAGTTGCAAAAGTATTTGCAAAAACAACAAATGTTTTCGATAGTATAGATTGCAACTGGAGTCCAACAATTGTTCTAAAATATTTTAAAATATTGCGTAAAATAAACATGCAATTCCAACAAATGTTTGAGCATTAGTTGCAACAAATGTTGGAACACATTTAGAATTGTTTCAGCAGTTCCAAAAAAATGTTACAAAAATGTTCAGACCGATTGCAATTGTAGTTGCAACAAATGTTCGAACACAGTTCCAACAAATGTTACAAAAATCACTTGCAAATGTGGAACCGTGTCGGTTGCAAAAGTATTTGCAAAAGCAACAAATGTTTCGATAGTATAGATTGAAACTATAGTGCAACAATTGTTCTAACAAATTTTTAAAAAATTACGTAAAATAAACATGCATTTCTAACAAATGTTTCAGCAATATTAGTTGCAACAAATGTTGGAACACATTTAGAATTGTTTAGAGTTAACTAGCAGTTCCAAAAAATGTTCGTGCCAGTTGCAAAAGTATATTTCCAAAATCAACAAATGTTTCAATACTATAGATTGAAACTGCAGCTACAACAATTGTTCCATCAGATTTTAAAAAATTGCGTCAAATAAACATGAAATTCCAACAAATGTTTCACCATTTTATGTAATTTCAATTTAAAAGTGAACCTGACAACAAATGTTCAAATAAATGGAAATGCTACTGCAACAAATGTTCATATTAATATTTTCTAACAATATATTATTTGCATTTGACACTAAATGTTTGAATTAATTTAAAGATACTTTATCCACTTACAACAATTGTTCGCACAAACGTTCGAAAAACCACCGGATCCGTCTGCGCAGGCAACATAATTGCAAATGCCTAGCGTTACATGTTGCAAATTATGTGTAGTACTATTTGCAAATGCCTCGCGAATGTGAAGAGGCAACAGCCACTCTTTATATATTAAACCCCCTAATCTTCTTCCACAACAAGTACCATTCGCCGCTGGGTTTTCTTCCACTACATCGCCGCTGGGATTTTCTGCTCCACTCGTCGCCGGCGACTTCCTTCTTCCCCTTGCTTTTTTGTGCAGAGTAAAGATGGCTGGTTCCAGCCAACCAAGAAACATCGTCGCTGTGCCATCGCCGAGGCCATCGCCGACCCGCATCGACGCACCTCCATCGCCGCTTCCCAATCAAGCACCTCCTGCCCCGACCACCATTCCAGAAAACCAGCCATCGCCCAACACTCATGTAAGTCAGATACTAAAATCATCTCTTAGCATTAAGATATAATCCACTTTACTTAGCATGTCAATTCTTCATGTTATAATCATTTATCTCATAATCATTTAATGCTTGATTTACTGCCGAATTAGTTGCAAAAAAACCACAATGTTTTGGATGTGTCATGTCTATATGCAAAATATATAAATCATGTATAAATTCCAATATATATTTCTGGAAACATTCATAACAAACAGAAGCAGAAAGTTTCAGATAAAGGTTCAAATTTATAACTGCATCTATCTAAAATTACAGTAGAACATACATCTCAAAATTATATAATAGATAAGGGTTATGCATCTATCTCCATGGTACACAATTAGATCTAGATAGCATAGTGAATAGCACTATTAAATGCCCTTCATGATACTCCATCTGTTAAAAAATGATAGTTGTATTTAGAACAAAGTAGATTTTGACTCTTAATTTCTGTAATAATATGTCTTCAATTTCTAGAATATTAATTTCATTCTAAAGGCATTATGGACTTAAATCTATTAATGCAAATATAAGTCTTAAATTTGCATATATTTTGACCAATTATTAGTCAAACTTTATATAACTTGACTTTTCACTGATGAAAATATAGGCAGCCTTTCTGAACGGATGGAGTACATCTTATTGCTATTAGAACAAAAGTTTATTACCGTACATATAAAGATTATTTGATTCAATGCAATTAAAACTGTATATATGATTCTATATATTTCAAACATGAATTTTCTGTTATTGAAGGACAATTACTACCAGTTCAACGTTGACAAAATGAAGATAGTCATGACATACAGTGATGGCAGCGACGATGAAAGCAAACGCAAAGTTATGAGTAGCAGACAGGTAATTATCCTGGATTTAGCTAGTCACCTTTCATTTCTATGTAATATCTGACGCCCTTTCAAATTTGTCAGATCCGTGCTAAGGCGGAGGAGCTTCGTCAAGCTCTGAAATATAAGATACAGACTGGAAAAGTCATCTTTCTGGATGCATCGTCTGAAGATGATTCATCATCTGAAGATGATGATTAAGCTAGTTTAGTTACAATAGATGCAACTTGTTTGTTCTGGATGCAACAGAGACATCAAATCTATAATGTTTGATGTACTGTTCATGGACTAAGTATGTATAAGAACAATACTATTTGTGGTATGTATCTGTTAGGTCGATGTCAGATTAAATGCATCCTGAGTAACTATGATAATGCTAATGGATCTGCTATCGTTATTTAGTAAGACGTCTTCTAACAAAAAAGTTTTCATATTCACAGTGTAGTTCCTAGTGTTATCACAGCGCAATTTCAAACATTTGTTTCAACTCGCAATTATTTTAAAAATGTTATGTACTAAACTGTGTAAACACCTGCAAAGAGACAACAATGACACTTGCAACTACACAATAATAAGAGTTGCAAATACACTCGAAAACACTATAAGAATAGTTGCAACTACTGCTTGATCACGAGACTACTGGTGCCAGTGGGTTCTGCAAAACATTGGTTTCCGAGAAAGGCAGCGTAGACTGGCATGCACTGGTGCAGGCCGCCCTTATCACCTCGATCCTTGTTCTCACTGTGTAAACACTTGCAACTAAACTGTGTAAACACTTGCAAAGACCCTACGATGACACTTGCAACTACACAACAATAACAGTTGCAAATACACTGGAAAAGACTTGCAAACACACTATAAGAATAGTTGCAACTACACTTGCAACTACTGCTTCATCACGAGACTACTGCTGCCAGTGGCTTCTGCAAAACATTGGTTTTTGAGAAAGGTAGCGTAGACTGGCATGCACTGGTTCAAGAGGCAATTATTTGTAATTGTATATGGGAAAGCGAACATAGACTGGCATGCACTGGTGCAGACGCCCTTATCACCTGTGTTTTCATGTTTGATATAGTTGCAAAAGAGTCGACTAAATACAGACAAGAACACTACTTTTTGTGGAATGATAATATTAATTTCAGTTGCCACTATTTTTTTGTAATCCAAAATTTTAAAATATCCTATTGCAAATGAGTTGAGAAAAAATTTTGTTTCTTGCAACTACACTGTAAAAAAAGAAATGCAAGTACACTGAGAAAACACTTGTAAATACACTATGAACACACTTGGAACTACACTGTCAAAACAATTGCAACTACAATTTGAAAACACTTGCAACTACACAATGGAAACAGTTGCAACTACACCACGATAATACTTGCAAATACAATAGGAAAAACTTGAAACTGGACTTGCAAATACTGCTTCATCACAAGAGTACTGGTGCCACTAGCTTCTGCAAAACATTTCAATACACTATGAACACACTTGGAACTACACTGTCAAAACAATTGCAACTACAATTTGAAAACACTTGCAACTACACAATGGAAACAGTTGCAACTACACCACGACAACACTTGCAAATACAATAGAAAAAACTTGAAACTAGAGTTGCAAATACTGCTTCATCACAAGAGTACTGGTGCCACTAGCTTCTGCAAAACATTTGTTTTCGAGAAAGCAAAAATAGAATGACATGCACTGGTGCACGACAGCCTTATCACCTAGATACTTGTTCTCACTCACGAGATTTCTATTTTCAGCCTTCCCCGTGAAGATGTTGCCACTATAAATACAGGCTACCGGCATCAATGTGGTAACGAAGCCGCAACACATGTCTGAAAAATTTAGAACTATTCAGTACACTTCACACCTAGAGAAAGTTCTTGTGTCTTGGCTAAAATTTAGCATTGACCATTAGCACGGTACTAGTGCTAAAGATGACCACTTTGGCCATTAGGTCCTAGCATCCAAACAGCCACAACATGACTCACTATAATTTTACCAAAATCAGACCACCTCGGGCAAGACTTCGACGTGCGGTCAAAGAAGATGATTCTTGGCGCCAGGAGGGTTTTCGTGAAGTGGAGGTAGCCTTCAAGTGTGGGTGGATGACATCAATCCCTTCCTCCTCTTACATTCTGTCAGCCTCATCAATGGTGCCATACATGCCACCAGAGATAGAGGGCTGGCCACCCTGTGCTGGGGTGAGGAAAGAAGAGGACAATGTTGATAAGATGTGCATCCTCTCCGCATCTATGGGCTTCTCTGACCAGGATCTTCCCAGCACCTTTGAAAGTTCCAAGTGCAGGGAAAGATCCAGTAGCCTGAAGTTCCTGGAAAGGGTAAGTAGTGGTGCTGACGCTAGGAGGGTTTTCGTGAGATGCCATCCAAGTGAATCTCTTACGTCCACCAGACTCCCATCAGAAACTCGGCTAGCGTTATCTTAATAGATAACGTTTTATGTGTTTGTACTCTTTTATTTCTCAGCCAAGGCAACTAGTCCTCAGGTTGGGGTCACTCATCATATGTACTTTAAATTATATTGTAATGTTTCCTATATTACCATATCCAGTAGGCTAGCATTATCTGCATAGATAATGTTTTATGTATCTGTAATCTTTTATTAATCAACAAGGTCACCTGGTACTCACGATGGATATTGTCATGTTACATACACAGTTGCAATTGCATAACATTTCATTAAATGTTGCACACAGGCAGTTGTAATTGCAGGATGGATGCAGTTTCAATTGCAGTTGTAAATGAACTTGCAAAAAGCACTAATTGCAGCATGGATGCAGTTTCAATTGCAGTTGCAAATGAACTTGCAAAAACCAGTAATTGCAGGATGCATGCAGTTCCAATTGCGGTTGCAAATGATCTTGCAAAAACCAGTAATCTTGCAAAAACCAGTAATTTTGACCACCATCCAAACATGTTATTTTTGCAAGCCCACAACAGGGTTGAGATTCAATGTGGCCAACAATGATGTTTCTATCCTTTTTTTTCCGAATCGCTATCAGTTAACAGGGGATTCGAGTAATTTCAGTAGAATTTTAAATCGCCGATCTCTGCATCATCACGGTTTAGGGTTAGAGTTCACTCAACACTGATACCGTGGATTAGCTCAAAGTTTTTCCTAAAACTTTATCGTAAAAGTTTATCTCCAAAGTTTGGCTCAAATGTTTTGCCTAAAACATAATGACCTCGAAAGATGAATCGTCAACCGGCGGCTCGTATACGAATCGTCGCACTGCTTCACAGGAATACGGCACCGGATCGTCGGCGGTTGACACGCGAATAGACGCCAACTTACCATGTATTTAAGAATGGGACGGCCTCATGGTAATGTTGACGCTTTTGAAAACAAATCACAAAAAATGGACGTCGACATGGTCGAGGCCTCCTGTTCACGGAGAAGGCTCAGGTGCAGAGAAAACGCCATGACGCATCCCCGTGCCGCGACGACATTCTTGCTTCTCCTACTGCCGGAAGATCTCGTCGCCCGCATCCTCATCGGATACATCGAGACGGGCGGCGAGGGATGGGCGGTGATAGAATATCTCAAGCTTCGTCAAGTTTGCACCACATTCCACCGAATCTGCGACTCCCCCGAGGTGATCCTACGTCTGTCGTTTCGTCAGATGCTTCACCAATGCCGGACTTGCTGGCTCGATGTCAGGGTGCGCTTCGAGAAGCGCTTCCAGCAAGCCAATCATCCAGGGGCCATATACTTCGATGGCATGCAGAGGATGATGACGAAGCGGAAATGCGCCGACGGGTTCGCGCTACTCACTCAGGCCTCTGTCGCCGGTTACTCCACGGCGGCATACTTGTTGGCAATGCTGCGGTACCGCAGGAACCCGGTGGACACTGAAGCCCTGGCGCTCCTACATGGAATCTGCGGCGGCCCGTCGAACAAGGACGGCAGGTGGGAGAACCGCGGCCTGGCGCGGCTGCGCGCCTGGGTCCTCGACGACTTGCATTCAACTGCTCACCGGTTCCGGCTTCCTTACCGCGACGACGCGCCGGACCTTATCGTCGAAGATCACCACGTCTGCACATGGGCGGAATGCAGGCGCTACGGGCCAGAGGGCAGCTTCATCGTTCGGTACTGCAGCGCTGAATGCCGAATCCGTCACGAGTTCGACCTCTGGACGCGGCGATTCAGCGACCGCGTTACCTACGCTGTCAGCAAGATGTGAGATGTGCCGTCCGGTAGCGGTTGTAGATTTTTAATCAAAAGTGTTCCAGTTATCCTATATATGTAGCTGCTGAATAAATAAACGGTATCTATGATACCAGTTATCCTAATTATTCTGAGATGTCCAACTCTTGCTATATGTTTCATTTCTGTTTAATTTGTTCAAGTATCTGAGATGTCGTTTCTGTATGGATGTGTGACGCCACATTGGCATAATGATGACCACAAGGCCAGCAGCAGCATCAAGAAATAGTTAAGCGATCTTTATGTTTTACAAACTGCGGACACATGAACTTAGGAAAATTGCTGCTAGCCAGCCAAACTAATAATGCAAAAAATTACATTAAAAATTTTTATGTGCAAGTTAAACATACAAATTTGGGTTAAACGTTTACAGAAAACTTTTCTGTTAAACTTTTAAAAAATCTTAACATAAAAGTGCCAAATTAATCACCTGGTACAAGAAGCAAAAAACGTTTGCATGTCCGGACATGGATACACCTCCCCAATCTCACCTGCTCCGCCATCGCTGGGCACGTAAAAAATAAAAGTAATACAAAATTTTGTAAAAATATAAACTGAACTAACTTTCAAAACTACAATACAATACTAATAAAAGAAACAATTAGTACAAATATTACTTACACAAGTTTTTCGAATTTCACATAACTTTCAATGCAAAAGTTCAAGTTTTTTGAACAAAACTTCTACTAGGTAAACAAATGTTAGTTTCATTATCTTAGTTAGAACATGTCAGTCATTAGGTTTTCGGATTCAGACATCTATATGTTTCTTTCACATGCACCGTTTGAACCTATTTGCTAAATCGTTCTATTTCACAGTTTACCTTTTCAAATCATGCTGTACGCATACTACACGATCTACCAGATTTGCTGAGCGTTTCCCACAGGTGTCCGACCGGGATTGCAGCGCTTACTATTTTTTAAGCTAATGGCCGACGGTAATCTAGCATTATATGAATATTTGCCGACAACCAATCACCGAGGAATAATATCCGACCAGATTCTGCATGCTATATTTTAATACTACGTACCGTCGGCCGCTGAACTAATAACTCTCGGTACTTTATGTAAATCTAGTAGTGGCAACAAATGTTTATACAAATGCCACAAATATTTATACAAATGCAACAAATGTTTATACAAATACAACAAATATTTAGTTTCGTGACACAAAGACAAAGACATTCAAAAATACAACGCAACAAATGTTTAGACAAATGCAACAAATATTTATTCAAAAACATATACAATAGGAAAAACTTGAAACTGGACTTGCAAAAAAGTCAAACATTTGTTTTTTTCTTCAAACATTTGTTTTTTTCTGTTTCTGGAAAAAGTCAAACATTTGTTTTTTTCTTTTTCCAAAAAAGTCAAACATTTGTTGCAATTGAAATAGAATTGCATACAGCTGCAAATCCAGTTACAACTCTGGGCGCAACTGAAAGTCAAACATTTGGTTTTTCTTTTTCCAAAAAAGTTAAACATTTGCTTTTTTCTTTTTCTGAAAAAAGTCAAACATTTGTTTTTTTCTTTTTCTGGAAAAAGTCAAACATTTGTTGCAATTGCAATCGAATTGCATACAGCTGCAAATCCAGTTGCAACTCTGGGCGCAACTGAAAATCAAACATTTGTTTTTTTCTTTTTCCGAAAAAAAATCAAACAGTTGTTGCATTTATTAAACAGAAAGACATTTGTTGCAATTGCAATCGAATAGCATACAGCTGAAAATCCAGTTGCAACTCTGGGCGCAACTGAGTTGCAACTGAATATGGTGCAAATATAACATGTATAGAGTTGCAAATGGAAAGCACACAGAGTTGCAATTCACTAAAATAACACGAAATATATTAATGTTGGATCTTGTTTTGTTAAGCACATTTTTTCGAGTAAGATGCAACAACTAAAGAATTTGTTTGCACTAACAAATGAACAAAACTAAATTTGGTTTTGCATGAACAAAACCAAATTTATCACGAAATATAGATGCAGTTTCAATTGCAGTTGTAAATGAACTTGCAAAAAGCACTAATTGCAGCATGGATGCAGTTTCAATTGCAGTTGCAAATGAACTTGCAAAAAGCAGTAATTGCAGGATGCATGCAGTTTCAATTGCAGTTACAAATGAACTTGCAAAAAGCACTAATTGCAGCATGCATGCAGTTTCAATTGCAGTTGCAAATGAACTTGCAAAAAACAGTTTTTTGCAGCATGGATGCAGTTTCAATTGAAGTTGCAAATGAACTTGCAATAAGCTTAAAAATTACAGTTGCAGCTGCTACATAATTTGAAAAACACCATATCTTCAACACATAATTTGAAAAACTACACAGAATAATAAAAGCATACACTCCATAACAGTTGACAAATTCCAATTAGGAGAAGAGATCAGACAAATGTTTTCCCATCAAAACATGTTAACATCACTGAACGCCGAAATCATATCGACGTCCGCCTATTCTAAACACATCAAGTTCTTCAGGTACATCGGCTTGATTAATGGCATGGAACAACATGTAATGAAGATGCTCACACCGATAGACAGGACCTAAGAACTGTAAACCAAAAAAAACACAAAAAAAAGAGTCATAAACAGATAAGAAAAGAATTTTGAAACAAACAAGAAATATAGATAAAACTCACCGAATTCATGGGTTCAGATATACTATGTCCATCGTAGAGCTCAAGATATTTTAAGAGGAAAAACATACAGTCTCCCTCTCGACCCTGTTTTGGAAGATCTTCAACAAAATTGGTCTCCCACTGACTGAAATGAGGCAGCTTTTCATTTGACGCAACATAAAAACATTCATCAACAATGTGCAACCTGTCCACAATTTCTTGATGGCGCCAAACTCTATCAGTGTCTTTGACCACATAGTCATTGGAGTCCATGATATCGATCCTCTTGTGTATGAGATTAACACAGTACACGAAGTAATGCCCACGATCGAGAACAGGAATAAAAATCTAAATAACAGATAAGAGTAAGTGATGTATCCAGATCATGGAACAAATTCTGTAAGATGCAATTTACTAACCAGTTTCGACTTGCTTATGTCGCCATAAAGCGCAACATCACGCTTCAAAAACGAAACTGCAACAGCAAACTGCTCGGTCTCGGCATTATCTTCTGTGTAAGGGTCCTTAATTTGGACAAGATCCCACTAAAGAACAGGGGAAAAAATTACTAAAATTGAAAAATAATGTAGACAATACATGAGTAGCAATGAAGTAACTAACCCAAAAACCAGGCGAAACAAATATCCTGTAGCCAAGAGACTCCGGCTTATAAACAATGTCATCATGGCGCAGGCAAAGAATACTAAGCTCTAGAACCACTCTCTCGGCTTCTTTTCCATCAGCAAATGAATCTAACAACTCAAAGCCACTTAGAGAGTGGAATACACTAAACTGCAGCAGTGTCTTCCTGTTAAATAAATAAAAATAATTAGATATACAATGTAAACAGAACTCTGAATGAAAAAAAAACAACAACAAAATGACTAAGCTTACTCATGGAGACTGCTGTCATTTGCAATTCTATCTCTCAGAGCTAACGCCTTGACACGTGGAACACTCGGACGACTGTTCTTTATATCAAAAGGCGATATGTACTGACTGGGCGTGCTAACCATTGAGCTCATCACCTTTCTGAATATACTATCTGTAAAATCAGAAAAATCGTCACAAGTTTTAGAAAATTCCTCTTGAGATAAGCGAACTGGAGGAGTCAAGCTGTTCAAAGCTATATCGGAATCAGCTTCAAAGGAGATGCCGTCCTGTGGGATCTTAGATTTCAGATAGGCAATAATTGTATCAGCCTCCTCTTCAACTGCCTTCAGATCATTTATGTGACTATCCCTTATTTTCTTCGCCTGAGCCTGTGTAACTTTCTTTGCTGCCTTCTTTCCTGCAGCAGGTTCAGCAACAGCCCTTTTACCTTTTACCCTAAGCCTGTAGCTCTCAGCTCTTTGCATTACAGCTTGAGCCTTCAACCGATCATTTTCATCATCATTAATGGCTGAATATGTAGCTGAAGCATAAGCTGAACCTGAAACAGAAGCTGAAGCTGAAGCTGAAGCTGACTCAATAGGATCAACTACCTCCTTGTTCAAAGGACCACAAGGCATGGAAAAAGCATCATAGCCTTGTTGCACACCAACAGTTGCGCTGCTCTGGAAAATCATGTCGCATACGGAATCTAAATTCCCAGAAGCAGACCTCAGATGGGGAGGCGCTGAAAAATATATAAAACATCAGCAACAGATATAAAATAAAGACAGATAAAGACACATAAAAAAAATGACATTGAAACACTTACTTGAAATAACTGCCTTCTCACCTTCATCATCACCATCTTTCTTTCCTGACGCAGCAGGAGAATCAACTTTCATTCCTGACACAGCAGGAGAATCATCACCATCTGGAGAAGCTGAATGAGAAGGAGGAGTTTTAATCATTCCTTTAAGGAACTCAACTTGTTCATCTGTTAGAGCATTCCAACTGACTCCACCAGAATCCATTCCACGAGAAGCCATGTCCTTAAAAAAAGTATTATCCTGACCAGGCGTTATCACATCCAAAGGACTAGGCGCAGCAAAATTTTGTTCATCACCCTGTGGATACTCAATATAACGAATTTCCTCTTCATCAGTCTGCTCATGATGAAACTCATGATGCTCAAGAGGAGTCTGCTCTTCATTACGAACAGACTCCTCTTTTTCAGCCTGTTCAGTCTCCTCTTCATGAGCAGACTGGTCTTTCTCAACATTAGCAGTTCCCTCCACATGAACAGGCTGATCTCTGTCAGCATCACCAGTGCCATCATGCACTGAATCCTCTGCAGTTTCCTCTACATGAAGAGGCTGCTCTCTATCAACACCACCAGTGCCAACATGCACTGCATCCTCTGCATTTTCCTCTCCATGAACAGGCTGCTCTGCCTCAACACGCACTGCATCCTCTGTAGGAACAAAGCCCGCAGGAGCGTCCTCTGCAGCAACTTGGTCGTTACTGGACTTCTGCATCTCTTCATCAGCCTGTGTTAACAGATTCCTCAAACTGCTAATGCATTCCTGCTGAGCTCTGGCCATTAAATTTTGACCCAATGTAAGATACTCCTGCGCCTGCGCAGTATCTTCACCAAACTTGTTCACTACCACCTGAGCTTCTAAGCATTTTCCCTTACTGGCAACATCAAGTAGTAGCTGCGCAATGGATGAATCCATACCAGGATTAGAATAATTTGTTGAAACATGCTGAATTCTAGGCACATAAGTATCAAGCTGCACATTAGAGCCACAGGCTTGCACATTATCAGCTTGAACCTCAATATAGCATGTTTTCTCGATAGGCTTCAACTACAAAAACAAAACAAAAAAATTATAAGCAAACTACTAAACATCCAAGTCGCATTACAAAATTGGAAAACTAATATATAAAGAACATTAAACAAAAGAAAAGGTCTAGCATCAATTACCGTCAAATGACCAAATCTTCCAGCTACATCTCGTCTGCGATCAGCTGCAATGATCATATCAACAGTCTTCTGCTCAAGGTAGGCACATCGAGGCAGCATCGAAGGAGAAGTATCGTAGTCATGCTGCAGGAAGTCCACGTACAACAACTACAATATTTTCAAGGAAGAAAAACATTAGACACAGTGCAAATAACTCAAAAAAGAAATAAATTTACAAAACTTCAGCAAAAACTCACACTAAGAAAAATAGTACAGCCAGATATAGGAGGCTTCTCCTTTCTCCTCCTAGCATCATGATAACTCCTTGCAGCTAAGCAAAGGCAATCAACAACAGCCTTGCACCAATTAATGCCGGAAATACTATCAAGTGACTGTGTGTACACCGCATCAAGATTTCTGATGTAGGAATCTGAGTTGGAGAAAAGAAGGGTGCAAAAGGCAACCATGAAGAAACACCTGATACAATTATCCAGATCAAGTGTCCCAGATGAAATCTTTTGGCCCAAGTTTGTAGCAGACATCTTAGCACCAGCATCACCTAATATTTCATTTGCGGCCTGACGCCGTGCAAGTTGTCCATCTTTGTCATTGAAATAAGGAGGGTTATCACCACGATTCGGAAGACGGAAGATGCACCAAACAGCATGCTCAGTGACACGGATCTGTTTTCCACCTTCAATATCAAGAGTCATTGTATCTGGATTGAATCTATCCATCAGCCAGATAACCAACTCCCTGTCAATTTTTTCTGCTTTCAAATCCAGGAGTCCACCGAAACCCATGGACTGAATCCTTGCCCTCATATCAGCATTAACAGCAGGAAGGAATTTTCTAAATAAACTAGGAGAGCAACGGATGGAATAATTTCCACTCTTCTTATGATCAACAGAAGTGGGCACAACAGAACATGGAGGAGTCTACAATAGCAAATAACGATAATTAAAACAAACCAGATATTAACTAAAGAATTTGTTTGCACTAACAAATGAACAAAACCAAATTTACCTGAACAACAGCTCGGGTGCAAGATGGACTGCGTTTAGACCGACCCCTCTTGCTAGGTCCAGCAAGATCTGTACCATGCCTTTTCGAACCAGCATTACGCCTAGCGTTCCTCCTACAGGAACCATCTTCACCAGTGCGCTCAGCTTGATCGCTATCCATTATGTAACTGGAAATAAAATAAAAAATTAACCTTAGAATGAACAAATGCAAACAGCAAACACAATTGCAACACCAACCAATTGAACATTTGTTGCACAACAGCTAAACAGGCCTAAAAAAATACAATTGCAACCAAAAGCAAACAAACATATTTGCAAACTAACAGCAAACACAATTGCAACACCAGCCAATTGAACATTTGTTGCACAACAGCTAAACAGGGCTAAAAAAATACAATTGCAACCAAAAGCAAACATATTTGCAAACTAACAGCAAACACAATTGCAACACCAGCCAATTCAACATTTGTTGCACAACAGCTAAACAGGGCTAAAAAAAATACAATTGCAACCAAAAGCAAACACATTTGCAAACTAACAGTAAACACAATTGCAACACATACCAATTCAACATTTGTTGCACAACAGCTACCAGGGCTAAAAAAATACAATTGCAACCAAAAGCAAACACATTTGCAAACTAACAGTAAACACAATTGCAACACATACCAATTCAACATTTGTTGCACAACAGCTACCAGGGCTAAAAAAAATACAATTGCAACCAAAAGCAAACACATTTGCAAACTAACAGTAAACATAATTGCAACACCAACAAATTGAACATTTGTTGCACAACAGCTACCACGGCTCAAAAAAGCACGGACCACCACCAACCAATTCAACAAATGTTCAACAACGGCTACCAGAGCATTGAACTAAACAATCAACTTGGGATCTACTAAATCGACTAAATTTAACCAGAAAAGACTACAACACCGCAATGAAAAACAAGAACAGCAACCATACGAAACCCTAGGTCTCGATTCGGGGGAAAAATAATGTACGATTGCCACGGCTCGAGCTCGAGAAGAGGGGAATCGATACATACCTCGAGGTAAAGATAAACAACCGGATTTGTAGCACAACGAGACCTTGGAAAGAGCGCGGCGCCGCTTGAATCACCAAATGCTCCGCCAAATAAAACCCCAATGCGCTAGTTCACTTTACGAACCAATGGAACTTGCAGAACAAAACAAGGGAACCCCAATGCTCCAATATCAGGGGACAATCCGCTGAAATGGGAGAAGAAAACAGGCGAGAATCACTCGATCGCACCGAACGCTCGGGGGGAAGGAGAGAGCCGAACGGCGGAAGAAGAGAGAAGACGACGAGAGAACAGTAACCACAAAACGAAAAATGGAAAACGCGATTTTGTGTGGGCCCACGGACCTGCGCGCGGCGGTTCCGAAATGACTAAAGAAAATGTCGCGGGGAGGGCGGGGTCCGTTGCGGGAAGTCGAGTCGGGCCGGTCGGTTCGGGATTGTTGGGTCGGCCCAGGCGCGCAGTCGGACCTGGGTGCATTTTATACGAAATGCACCCAGGTGCATTATAGCAAAACACTATATATATATATATATATATATATATATATGCTGGCTAGCTGTCTGGATAGTTGGATACTATACTACTATACGGCTGGCTGGTACGTAGCACAAGTTCTTGGCGAGACTTGAAGTGAACTCCTGATCGAGCTTCCTTGACTTGCTATCCACTATGACATGCGAGCACAGCTGCACAAGCGGTAAGTACGCACCAGTACTGTGAGTGTGACGCTGACTCAGTGACTCGGAACGGAAGAACCAGTTCCAAAATGGCCCATCATTGTTATTGGGCTGATGACTTGGCTCTGTCTCGCTTAATCATCATCAACACGTCCCCGTTACCCGGTAGTTTTCGCTCCCTACCGAGTGCAAATTGCAAAACGCATCGGTCGTCTCGCCTGGCTTTGGCGCTTTTCACGTGGTGTGGTGGGGCTAGTCAAGAAGTCCAAAAGCACCAGTACAACAAGCCAACAAAAATAAACAAAAAGGGATGATCCGATCGGCGGACCGAGCCCGCGCAGCCGTTGCCCGCTAGATCTCGCTTCAATCTCTACTAAAATCTGTGGGATACTCGATCGGGTGCAACCGACAAAGGCTAGCGCCCACGAACCATGACGCAGGCCACGCTTCTTCCTTAACTCTATCCCGGCCCAGAGGTACACGAGGCGATGCAAACACGTGCATATGCATCCCCTGCCTTAAATGATGCTTTTTACCGTTCCATTGCGGATCAACTAGAGGTAGATAGTCTGGAGACAAGGATGAGTTCCAGGAGAATCTGAAGGAAGGGATTAATGTGCTTCTCGGCATAGCTTGTCGTATTCTGGCTACACAGCAACGGAGCAACATCCCAAGAATCAGGGCGACTAAAGATGAGGAGGACGAATGTGATGAATGAAGCAGCAACGGGATCACTGAAGTGGTGCTGAAGCACGGGAGTTCTCTTGTAATGGGTTTTGTGTTGGTCAAATGTAAGCGTCTGGAGTGTGGAGGATTTTCTTAAACTCTATTTTCTAGTCTGCTAGCTGTTCTGCTCTCCTAGCGGTGGCGAGGCGAGTCATAGCTGCAACCTGACTCAGGTGGTATGCTATGATAGTTGTCCCCGAGCTTTCTTGTTCTTTTGCTGCTACATCTAGGTCTTTCCCGTCTGAGTCTGTAAACTGAATGCTGGAATTTCCGTTCTTTTAATGGAAATGGGGTTGTCTCGATTAAAAAAACTAGAGGTAGATAGTAGATTATCGATCGTGATACAACTCAATGTAACAAACCCAAAAAAGAAAAGATGGTAGTACCATCCAAGATGCTTGCATTGACAGTTTGACACGCGCGCGAAGAAGATCCGTTCCTTCTTCTGACATCGAACAGGCTAGAAGAAAGCAGAGGGGACCGGCCTGTTCGCTAGGCTTATCAGCCATCAGCCCGTAGTACTTCAGTCTCACAACAAATCAGCATCAGCCACCAGCCACCAGCCAGCCAGCAGTATTTTTCTCTCACAACAAATCAGCACCAGCCACCAGCCACCAGCCACCAGCCAACCGAACAGGCTGGCTTGGCTTGGCACGCCTTGTTCCTTTGGAATCTGGAATGGCGCCCGGGACCGTGACGCCAACGGCTGGTGGCTTGCCGTAACTCTCGTGCCTGGACCAGGCGCCTGCCTGATGAGCTTATTAGCAAGACGTCAGTGGCTACCTCGTAGTCGTGGGCCTGCTCGTATGTTGTATCATGTATGCACAGGCACAGCAAAAGGAACCTGATGAGGCACCGTACCATCAGGAGGATGTATGATATACTCCTATATGTGCCTTGCCGTGTCGTTTTCTTTTTTCTTTTTAGTGCTCTATCTAATGTTGTACTACCAGTAGTACTAGCTTACCCTTTACTTGTACTGTACTGCTACTTGCTACCAAAAGAGGATCTCTGCATTGACAGACTTGGTGGATCGGCAGCTCCAAAGCTTTGTGCTGCATGCAGCAACCGTCGGGCGAGACATAGCAATAGCATAGACATAGTAGAGCATTCGGTGGCAAGACAAGACGCAGCATGATCGACGCCATCGAGTTAGTGTGGTAGAGGTTATCGTGGATGGTTGCAGTATTCAACACTGCTTCCTTGCGTTAGCGGCCAATGCGATGACGGTCTGCCAAAAGGCTTATTGGGCACAGGGCCGGCCTCCTGCGCTGCGCGTCAGTCAATTTTCAGTGTGTTTTTTCCCTGGCTGGGACGGAACGAGACAATTTAGTGAAAAGATTGTTGGACCAAACGAACTGTTCGCGTGTGACAGATGCAAGCATAATGAGCTGCGAATGGAAGGGTGCCGTGTCATGCATATCCCGTTCCCGGCTTACCGCCGTGACAAATGGTGTCAGCAGGAGAGAGCCCTGAGCACCGGCCAAACCACAGTGTCATATGACTGGGGGCAAACATGTCCAGGCACCGTGAAATCACAAGAACAAAAAAAAAATCAGGTATAAAAAACAGAGGATACCAGTAACTATCACGAATGGGATGGATCGATAAATTTTCTTCGACACTCGGCTGTAGCAGCCTCGCACCGCACCGCACGGCCGCACCCGCTGTCAGATCGGGTCGCCCTTCTCCCTCCGGATCCAACCAGACACCTCACCACATGCCCTGCCCTGTGGACGCCCTCTGGACGGCCCTCCCAAAAATCAAAATCTCAGCACACGCCCTCTGGACGGCCCTCCCAAATTATAAAATTCAAAATCTCAGCACACGCCCTCGGGACGGCCCTCTCAAAAATCATGAGAGCACGGCACGGGGAGTAATTCCCTCGCTCGCTGCGGCAAAACGGCGAGGAAGCCCCCGCACCGCGGCGCGTGATTTCTTTAATCCCCTTCCCCCCCTCCCCCCCACCCCTACCACCACCCCACCCCTTCTCTCGTGAGCCCCTCCCTCTCCTCTCCCCCTTCCTCCTCTTCGTCCCCTTCCCTCTCCAGTCCACACCTCGTCCTCTCCCCCGCATCATCCTCGCCTTTGGATCTCGTCCTGCCGGCCGCGGCCGGACGAGGCGCCGACCCGGTCCGACCCCCGCAGACCACGCGCTTCTCTGCTGGCTTATACTGCTCGCATTGCCGGGATTCGCTTCCATTTGTCCACCCAATCGCCGCGCCGACTCGGCGGGCTGCACTGCAGCTAAGCAGCTTGCACCTGGAGGCGGCGCTTCTGCTTGGTTTTTTGCTCCCGGGGTCGGTCGATCTGAGCCCGCGCCCGCTCGCTGGATTGGTTTCGAGGCTTCCCGTGATGGCGACTGGAGCTCGGTGACCTGGTGCACGAGGACTCGAGGGGTTGGCGGAGGCTTCGAGGGCGCTGGTTCCTGAGGAAGGGGAGGGCAGAGATACAGGGCGATGGCGGCCGGCGGAGTGGGGCCCGCGCAGCACCAGGCGTCCAACGGCGGCTCGGGCAGCGTCAGCAACGGCGGTGCTGCGGCCGCCACCCCGCTGCACAGCTCGGCGGCCTCCACCGCCAACGGCGCTGCCGCCGACGGGTACGACAGCGACGGCTACAGCTTCGCGCCCCCGTGAGTACCAGCTTCCCTCGCCCGTCTCGTGCCTGCTGTTCCGGTTCCGGTGCAGAGGCTGGCGAGCTGATTTCGTGTTGCTGCCTGCGTGCGATTTAGTTAGTTACTGGTTCGTTTCTCGGAGGTTTTTGATTTTTCTATTGCGTATGATGATTACCAAAAGAGTTCCTGGCCTAGTAGTGGAAAGTAGAGGAAAAGTTGGGTCGATGATTTGCGGCTGAGATTTATTTAACTGTTATTTCGCGTTAATGTCGCTATAATTGGCTATCTGTGGCGTGCATGTAATCCATGGCCTACCACCCTACTTGTTTAATGCGTTAGGTACCGATTTTGTGCTTGTTTTGAAGCCAAGGCACTAGGCAGCGTACCATGCTTTCTTCTGTGTCACGCTCGCAAATGCAGGCTCTGTTTGTTTGCTGACATAGAATGTGATCCACATTTAATCATTGGGGGTTACTACTGTTTTGCAGTACACCGTCAACTTTGTCGATGTCCATACCTCCGGAGCTTGCTGGAGCAATTCCATTAATTGATAGATTCCAGGTACGTGGCTACTTCATTCCAACATCCTCACTCCATTTATCAGTTCAAGCGAGATTTGGAAAACTACCCATCAACCATCATTATTACGTCACAATTCAAATAGAGTGAAACTAATGGAAGTTCAGTCACTCATATGGATTCCCTCAATAATAGTTTGAATTTGTTCTTTAGAAATCAGTGGTGAATCAAAAGTAAGGACAGTTAGCTCAACATTCAAGAGTTCTACATTCTCTTTGAAATGAGCAAAAAATAGTAAAGATGTATGTTTCCAACTCTAAACCCTATATATTCTCACCATTCAATTAGGCAACACCAACAGGCAACAGTTATCCTTATCACTGGCATTGTTAGACACGGAAATTCAATTGGCAATACCAACAGTAATCGTAATCAACTAATCATCCTGCAGGCTCATCAAAATGTCCAGGGTATTAATAAAATACTGCTATCAAATTTCCTATAGTAAGAAATGCTCTGAGTACCACTCTGATAACAGTGCTGAAAAATTGACAGGTGGAGGGCTTTCTTAAAGCAATGCAAAAGCAGATTCACTCGGCTGGAAAGCGTGGATTTTTCTCTAAAAAGTCCGTTGGGCCGCAAGCTCGTGAGAAGTTCACTTTGGAAGATATGTTGTGCTTCCAAAAGGTGATGCTGTCAAATCTCATTCTATCTGTGAAGTTATACTGTTGGACTTGGTTCAACTTATTTTTCTTTTTAAAATTCTGTGCAAAAGTTAAGGTCAACATCAAATGGCAACATATTATTTTGTTATACTAATTTAGTATCTTCTGCAGGATCCTATTCCAACTTCATTACTAAAGATAAGCAGTGATCTTGTAAGCCGATCAATTAAGTTGTTCCAGGTTATACTAAAGTACATGGGCATTGATTCACCAGCAATAATAAGTTTGGAGGAGAGAATAGAACTTGTTGCGAAGCTCTATAAGCATACATTGAAGCGTTCTGAACTCCGAGATGAACTATTTGCACAGATTTCAAAACAAACACGTAACAATCCTGATAGGTAAATTGATCTTCTCATGGATGACAAGCATCTGTGGATAAGCTTGTTGTGCGAATCATATATTTTATTGTACCTACAGGGGTTGGTCAATAAGAGCTTGGGAGCTTATGTATCTGTGTGCATCATCCATGCCACCAAGTAAAGATATCGGGGCATACTTGTCTGAGTATGTTCACTATATTGCCCATGGAGCCACAACGGATTCTGATATTCGAGTTCTAGCACTGAACACACTAAATGCATTAAAACAATCAGTAAAGGCAGGTCCTAGGGTTACAATTCCTGCACGGGAGGAAATAGAAGCTCTTCTGACTAGCCGGAAGCTTACAACAATTGTATTTTTCTTGGACGAAACTTTTGAGGAAATCACTTATGACATGGCAACAACTGTTGCTGATGCTGTTGAGGTAACTGCATTTTCCCTGAGCTGTTGGTTTTAGAGTCGATATATGCCAAATACTGTCAAAAGTCTTTTAAAAGAATGTTTTAAATTTCAATGATTCCATATATAAGTGGCTTATGTGACCTGCTTCCAAATAATGCGTTATTAGAGTAGGACACAATTATAAAAAGTTGCCCAGTCACTAGAATAAAGGCATGTGAAGCTGGAAAAAATACACAAAATCAGTGCATTTCATGCAGCTACTTGATGCTGCAAGGGCTAGCACATTCTAAAGTTGGTAAGAGTCATGATTTTATCGCCTAACCTCCCATTACAATCGGGCTATACAAGGTTAGGTTAAGTACCTAGTAATCAGTCTGACGGCCTTTGCCTTTTTTTTTTCCATTTAAGGTAGTCACAACGAATCTTAGAGCAGGCATCTTCTTGGCTTTAGCTCAATCTTGAATAGGTGTAGTAACGTGATGCTTGATGCCATATGGATGACTTATTGTGGTTATTCTTTATTTGCCAATTTTATTGATATTTTGAATTCTGAAACTAATGGAATTTTTATTCTTTATTTGCCAATTTTATTGATATTTTGAATTCTGAAACTAATGGAATTTTGTGGTTGACTGAAATAATAGTTTTACTTCCAGTTCTCTAGGTATTTTTTTTTTGGTTGGCCAGTGACATATATTCAGCCACGTTACAAATTCACAATATCTCAGTGTTATGTGATGTTATTTTTTAGAATTCCAGCCTTTCAGGACAAAGTGTACACAGTCCACTGGCCAGTATGCAATGCAACAGGGACATAAAAGTGTTCAGCATTACAAAAGTTCCAGACCCACAAAGCTGATGGCAACTTGGTGCCGAGATACCCAGCACACAACAAACTCAATGCATACAGATCAACCTCAAACTTGGACTAGTTCTTCCATACACAAACACAATCCACAAAACTTAACAAAACAACCCCATTTCTTTACCCCTGCTTGCTTGACAAACTCTTTTGTAAATCATTTATGCGATGATATTCCTTTTTTTTTCCCCTCAAACAGCGTAGGAGAGCTGCACATCATTTCATTAAGGTAGAAAAAAGGTACACGAGTCCGGAAAGACCCACCAAGCACCTCTCACACACACAGTTGACAGATATGCCATGGGCGCAGCAAAAAAGAGACGACCAGCAGCCCTCAGAGCCTAAGCTCCAGAGGGGAGCGACCTAGACAAAAGCTGATTGGATGCCCCGGCCATGCACCAGAGTCCGCTTTCTGTGCTTACAGAACTTAGGACCTCTTGAATATTTGGCCTCATGTTCTCAAACACACAGCCATTACGATGCTTCCAGACCTCCCATGCTATCCAAAATTATCAAGGAGTTGAGGCTCTTTTGTATTTCTACCTATCTGTTATGTTGTTGTACTTTCCTTAACAGCTATGACATCAAACCTGTTGCTGCATCTTCTTGTGATTTTTTCATAGTTACAATATCTTTTAAAATTATATGTTCTAAGGAAACAGTAAATGATTTAATGACAGGAACTTGCTGGCATTATCAAACTTTCAGTGTATTCTAGTTTCAGCCTATTTGAATGTCGAAAGGTTGTTAACGGATCGAAGTCTTCAGAGGTTGGCAATGGTATATCCTTTCGCTGTCAAGTCATATGGAAAGTTCGGATATAATGTAGCAGTAGGAAACTTAGTAGAAGTTTTTCATGTAACACATATATTTCTTAATCTCTGTATGCAGAGGAATACATTGGCTTAGATGATAACAAATATGTCGGCGACTTACTATCTGAATTCAAGTCAGCCAAGGATCGCAACAAAGGAGAAATTCTGCATTGCAAGCTGGTATTCAAAAAACGCCTCTTCCGCGAGTCGGATGAGGCTGTGACTGATCCAATGTTCGTTCAGCTATCATATGTCCAGGTACTGGTTTGATAGTCTTCTAATAGATAATGGAAGGATTGCCAGTTCGCAAATAATCTTGTTTCCAAAGTAGCTCTAACAAATAGCATTGTTCTGCAGTTGCAACATGATTACATTTTGGGAAACTATCCGGTCGGCAGGGATGATGCGGCACAACTCTCTGCTCTGCAAATATTGGTTGAGATTGGATTCTTTGACAATCCTGAGTCCTGTGTGTAAGTATTTCTTAATGTCCTACCTGATCTCTCATTTCGCTTTTCAATGTGGTGTTTCTGGTGGTAACAAGAATAATTTGTCCCCTCTGTTCAATTTCTTGTTGTTCCCAGTGAATGGATATCACTTTTAGAGAGATTTCTTCCTAGACAAGTTGCGATTACTAGAGCAAAAAGGGACTGGGAGCTTGACATCATTTCACGCTATCAGTTAATGGTATTTATCTAGCTGCTGAATATTTCATTGATTAGTCTATCAATATATTTGCAGTTTGTGTTCACACTGGTATGCCTCCTGATAACTCTAGCTTACCCAAGTACTCTGCTGTTTCATTCCAGGAGCACTTGTCAAAGGACGATGCACGGCAGCAATTTCTCAGAATCTTAAGGACTCTTCCATATGGGAACTCAGTTTTCTTCAGTGTTCGGAAGATTGATGATCCAATAGGACTGCTACCTGGAAAAATCATTTTGGGAATCAACAAACGAGGGGTCTGATCTTAACCATGTCACAGAAACTGCATATTCTTTCTGTTTTGTAAAACTGACCTTGAATTTCTACATGAGTGCAGGTTCACTTTTTCCGCCCGGTTCCCAAGGAATATCTACATTCTGCAGAGCTAAGAGACATCATGCAATTTGGTAGCAGCAATACAGCTGTTTTCTTTAAAATGCGAGTTGCTGGTGTTCTTCATATCTTTCAGTTTGAAACGAAGCAGGTATGCTGAAGCTTCAAGGCAATAGTACATGCATACTCCATGCAATCCTTTTATATCATCTATAGCTGTCAGCATAACCATATCTTTTTTAGGGCGAGGAAATATGTGTAGCTCTTCAAACGCATATAAATGACGTCATGCTCCGCAGATACTCAAAAGCACGCTCTGCTACTAGCGTGACTTCTCAAAATGATGTTAACCAATCATATAAGCCACCTAATGTCGAAATGTATGAGAAACGAGTCCAAGAGTTGACAAAAACAGTTGAGGAATCTCAGAAGAATGCAGATCGGGTAAGTACCTTTTGGCCACAAATAATAATGGCAACTCAAGTTATTTGCAGTTCATAATTTGTCAAAAAAATCTATATACTGCCATTGGGTAACTTTAATATGTTCGTTGCTACTTGCCAGTATAACTTAAAATCTTACTGTTTATTTCCAACTGGGTTGCCTGTTGCTAAAGTTATTTGATTATTGCCCCTCCTGGACTTTGCAAATATACCTTTATGCAATGCTAAAAAAGTACAGATCACCTGGCGGTACAGGTAATGTTTGATATATATTGGTGAATGTGGCTAAATTTCATGATTCAGGGACATCTTGTTGTAGTGTCAAATACATTTACGTGGTTGTGGAGTGCCCAAATGTAACTTTACACTGCAGTCATGCTAGTGCTGCAATAATCTAACTTCTTCTAATAAAGTCCAAAAGTTCCAATTTTTTTGTAGGTTATATCTTTTGGATCCTTTTTTTTGTCTTATACACATAGCCAAGACAATGACGCTGTCAATCCTATATAAGTGGGCATTTGTATACATGTATAAGTCGTATTTGCCTTCTTACACTGCTGAGGAACTAAAATTATCTTTATATTATGTGTAGTTGCAAGAAGACCTACAGTTAAAGACAAAACAAGAAACGGAGATGCAAGAAGAGTTGGAAGGGCTAAGAGATACCTTGCAAACTGAAAGACAGAGTTTTAGTGAAGTAAAAAGTGAGCTGGATAAGCTAAAATCTCTATGTGATGAGAAAGAATATGCTTTGCAGGTATGGTGACAGATTGTTGGTTTAGTTAAAACCCTTTCAGTCATCTGACTTTCAACTTTATTAGGCTGCCCTGCTGGAAAAAGGTAGACTGGAGACCAGACTAACAAGTGGCCAAAGCCGTGAGAGAGATACTTTGACAACTGTTGGCAGCGTCAACAGTGATATCGAGGTATCTGTGACTTGTTTATAAGTTATAACTTCTTTAGCCACACTTATTACTGCAAAGTTGTTACATACTTATGATGTATTTAACTCCTTTGTGTCTAAAAAGATGCTTACCAAGCTTAAGGAGGAGTTAAAATCATGCCAGAAAGAGCTTGATGCATCGAAAGAAGTATCGAAGAAGCTAATGACAGAAAAAAATCTTCTTGACCAGAAGGTTCAAAGGCTTGAAAGAGTGAAAAGTGAAGAGGTTATTTCCCTTTTAGTTATGCTATCTTTTTCCTGTTCTGATTCACAACGGAAAGTTTATTCATTTCATATATCTGAAGTATGGTCAATATGACTGCAGAAAAGCACAATGGAAAAGGTTTACGCGGATGAATGCCGTAAACTGAAATCTCAGATTGCTGAATTGGAGCAGAAATTGGAAGTTACAACGCGGTCCTTAAATATGGCTGAATCAAATCTTGCTGTGAGAAATTCTGAGGTGGATAGCTTGCAAAATAGTCTGAAAGAGCTTGATGAGTTAAGAGAGTTCAAAGCGGTATGAGATGTACAATATTAACATTCATTTTTTTGGTTGGGGTTTTCTGAAAATTATACACTCTTCCATTTTGCACCATTTTAGGATGTTGACAGAAAGAACCAACAAACTGCTGAGATTCTTAAAAGGCAAGGAGCACAATTGGTGGAACTTGAAAATCTTTATAAGCAAGAACAGGTTCTGCGAAAGCGTTACTATAATACAATTGAAGGTAAACCAGAATTAAAATTTTGAACTTAGTAATGGCATTTGTGATGAATCGACTATGAACCCATGTATTGTGTGGCAACTCTTGACAGATATGAAAGGAAAAATAAGAGTTTTTTGTCGCTTGCGCCCTCTAAGTGATAAGGAGCTTTCATTCGAGGAGAAAAATATAGTTTGCAGTCCTGATGAATTTACAATTGCACATCCATGGAAAGATGACAAGTCGAAGCAACATGTATATGATCGTGTTTTTGATGCGAACACTACTCAGGAAGAAGTCTTTGAGGACACTAAGGTGAAATATTTTAAATGTTTTGTTTTGTGTTGGTACTATCAGCAATATAAACTTTATTTCTGAGATTGTTTGCTTTGGCTCTAATGTTCTGTTGAATTTATGTGATGCAGTATCTGGTACAGTCGGCTGTTGACGGATATAATGTTTGTATATTTGCTTATGGCCAAACTGGTTCTGGAAAGACTTTCACAATTTATGGTTCAGATAACAATCCTGGTCTTACTCCAAGGGCTACATCTGAGCTTTTTAGGGTGATAAAGCGTGATGGTAATAAATATTCATTTTCTTTGAAGGTAAGAGGAACATGAGTTTGTCATGTGTATCTTGAATAGAGAATGCTAGTCATATGGTTTATGGTTGCTCATCTTTGGGCTAATCTTCATTTAATGATTTATACTGTTGACCCGTACATCATTCTTGCTTTTTACATGGTTTGGGGAAAAAAGGATTTTAATGAAATTATTTCACATAGTTTAACATGTTCTTTATAAATCCCAAATATGCTTTCTATATTATCCTTTAATTGTGTTTCATAAAATGTGCAGGCATATATGGTGGAGCTTTATCAAGATAATCTCGTGGACCTATTGTTGCCCAAAAATGTAAAGCCGCAAAAATTAGAGATAAAAAAAGATTCTAAGGTATAAGACTTACATTGCACGACATCATGATTTTTGCTACCTACTTTATGTGCATATTTGTTTTTCAATTTTCTCATTGACTTGCTTTTTGTGCATTTCAAAAACATAGTTATCAGATATTAATGCTTTCTGATTTGTATAATTTTGTAGCTGCAAGGACCTGGAGTTAAATTTTTCTCAATTTTAGACACTAAATACCTTATATTAATACTCAACTCACACAGTTTGTTTCTGCACCTCCCCATAATAATTTTGTTCAAAATTCTGAAGTAGCTACAACCTGATCATTGTAATTATAACAAACCAATACTCGCCTTAAGCTGTGCAGTTTTCCTTTGGGAATTCAATCCTTTTTCTCCATGTACAACCCTGCTATTTTATAGAGCTAATTATTCCATTCTTTTCAATTTTAGGGTGTTGTTACTGTTGAAAATGCGACAGTTGTGAGCATTTCAAGCATTGAAGAACTGAGGGCTATAATTTCAAGAGGTTCTGAGAGAAGGCACACTGCAGGAACAAATATGAATGATGAGAGCTCAAGGTCTCATTTAATTCTTTCAATCATTATTGAAAGTACAAATCTCCAAACTCAATCATATGCAAGAGGCAAGGTATGGCAGAATGAAGTTGGGTACTTAAACTCCCGTTTGGCTGAGTCTAGTGACACTACTTTGATCTATAATAATAAAATAATAAGATCGAATGTTCTTATTATCTCCCTTTATCTGTGAACTGACCATCTCATGCACATCATTGAACTTTTCCCTGCTGTAGAAAACAATGCACCTGTGTCTTGATGGAGGTCGTTGCCAAACATTACTTGGAAACCGAACTTAAAAAAGTAACCATAATTAAACTGCTCCACAAGATTAAAAAACTGTGTACTTTCTGTAGTATCTTGTCCCTTGTAGTCTAGTGATTCATATGATTTCTGGTTTGCATTATTTAGTTTTTGTACTATGCAGTCTCTGGTGCATGTGTTTTAGAGAGGTTCAATTTTGTTTTGTGTGTGATTTGTTACAAAGTATAGAGCAACATTGTATGCTAGCGTGAAGTTCCTGCTCTTATTTCTCTTGGTTGATATGCCAGGTTCATATAAACAAGCTGCAGAAAGTATCCTGAATGTATTAAAAAAAAATATTACAAGTTACATATGCCCTTTTTGGAAAACTGTGATCTCTCATTCCTGGTGGAATAAAACAGTTTCCTGTACAACTCTAGCATTGTAAACAGTTCTTGGGCCGCGGTAATTAATTTCGGAGTTTGTTCCATATTAAAAGCAATGTACTGACAGTGTTCCTCTGTTTGAGCAGCTAAGTTTTGTGGACCTTGCTGGTTCTGAGAGGGTGAAAAAATCTGGTTCAGCAGGAAAACAACTGAAAGAAGCACAAAGTATTAATAAATCTCTTTCTGCATTGGCTGATGTTATTGGCGCTTTATCTTCTGATGGACAACATATACCTTACCGGAACCATAAGTTGACAATGCTTATGAGCGATTCTCTCGGAGGCAATGCAAAGACCTTGATGTTTGTGAATGTTTCACCTGCAGAGTCTAACTTGGAGGAGACCTACAACTCCCTCTTGTATGTACTAACATTGCTCACTTACTCTTTGCTCATCGAGTCTATGTTCTGGTGCTGTTTGGTTTGTTGTTTCATGTTTGCCACTTCCTATCAGGCGGGTATGATGGCTAGGTTGATTTTGTTTCCATTTATTGGGATCTTGAAAATTTATTTGAGTATAGCCATTCTTCTAGCAGGTCCATTCTTTCTGTAGCAATTCACATACCTTTTGAAACACATGTAGGTATGCTTCACGGGTCCGTTGCATTGTTAATGACACGAGCAAGCATGTTGCCCCAAAAGAAATCATGAGGCTGAAGAAGTTGATTGCCTATTGGAAGGAACAGGCAGGCAAGCGAAGTGAGGAGGACGAACTGGAAGAAATACAGGAAGAGAGGGCCTCGAAAGAGAAAGCAGACAATCGCTTGACTGGCTGACAGCGAGGTACAACCACTGAATGCTCCTGTGGCATTCTTCTATGCTGACAAGAACTTGCGCCAGCGACGAGTTCAGCGATCGCTCTCTAACAGAACGTTGCGATATCATCTGACTGTGTTGTACACTAATTGTATAGTAGTTACATATTATATTATGGCAGCGATGCCCGTTTGTACAAAGAGGAATGTAGCACACATTGATAGAAGGGAGAAAGTTGTGAGGGCTAACTTTCTTTTTTGAGGCTTGATGCGCCCTAACAGCTGAAATCACACGTATTAGTCGCGTAGCATATATTTGAAGAGTCATGTGAGCGGCCTCATCAAATTCTTGCTCACATTATGTTGACAGCAGCCTTGAATGTAACGTAGCAGATGCTTATCGCCTGATGATGAAATGGACCCAAATAGTCTCCAGGCCTTTGTTATTGATCTTCTCGTGCAACCCTGTCTGAGGAGGTCTTTGCATGAGCATACATTTGAACCCTCGGCAGTGCCTCGAAAGATTTATCAGAGCCTGTAGTACATCCAACATGAACTTGCCATAGATTCGTAAGCTATAATGTCGCTTATACAAGCAACAGCACAAGAAGCGAATCCTCAATTGCACGAAAGGTCACAATCACTCGGGTTTTGCTGGTTGGTAGATAGTCACAGGCTCGCAGCAAGAACAGCGAATTCATCCCCCCAACCCCGCCCCCACCC
>CM014276.1:64114559-64152854 GCA_004135705.1 Alloteropsis semialata
TTATATGGCATTTACAATGTCCTCAATGTAACGCAGATAGGAGATGAACTGTATGCTAAACATGTACCTTTTCCAAACCAGAGTGAACAATTGGTAAAACTATTGGAGTTATAGGTGCTCGGACAATAAGACTGGCAGTTCCCCACTTCAATCTTCTAATTGGCTGATCATCTTGGGCTATTTTTCCTTCAGGGAATGAATGCAACTGTTTGAATATGTCATGACAAAATTTGGAATTAAATAAAGACCAGAGTCCATAAGTAGGGATAAGGCGGCTGTTAATGACAGAGAAATAGTTAAGTTATTGTAAAAAAAATTCCATACCCAGCCTCCATTGGTAAGCACGTCAAGAGCTTCATTCATGTGTTCCTGATAGATCCCACCCCCTCGTGTGATTGGTACACATTTCCCTGTGCATAGAATTATTTGTCACATTAGAAGTGAAGTACATGCCAAACTGGAGAATATGAAGCACTAAACATGTAAATAGCAGTTTGACAAGAGACAACAGAGGCGCTAGATTTGAAGCACTGTTTCTGAAATAGTAATGCAGCACATAGCTTAGCAAGCACCAGCTAGTTTTCATTGATACAAGATACTGCAAGCAAGGGATCGAAGACAAACAGCCATTGATGTATTATGGCAAATGCAGAGCCCAAAAGGTCAAACATGGGTAAGGGACACAGGGTTATATAATGCTTGAAAGAATTGCTGTTTTTTTAACCAAGTTTCCAACACTCACTAGTCTTGGAGATAGTGCATTGAGTGCCATGAAATATGAACTTCAGGTTGGCACAGGGAATGAATTTCTAAAGAGTTGCCGGCAGTTGAATTGAATTGGTTTTCACAATTAAGGAGACAACTGCTCATGGGATTAGATAGGACTACTGGATGTTTACCATCTAGCATCCGTCACTGGAAATGCCATAAATGGAATCTAATAAGGAAACCTCTCATATACTCATGTGAGCAGTTATCTGAGTAACCGAGCTAGAACATGTCACACCATCTTGTTTCTTGAGAAGTCGCAATGTTCCCTATGTCTAAAATTTCCACTTTCGGCCACACAGCCTGCAACTGTGTCAAAAAGTTATACTTGCACGCACAAAACCAGCATAAGTAGACATTCATATACAGTTGATAGTTTCTACGTACACCCCAAACTGCAATCTATCACAACATAGCAAGTGGAATACCACTGGAACTTACAAAACCAATACAAGAATGCAAAAAGAAATAACAAATAGGGATACTAAGGCTCACCAAGTCGAAACACATAAGACATGACTACATTCCTGAAGCATATATCTTCTGCTGTCAGCACCCACCTTCCAAGCTTTGCATCCGACGTTGGAAAACCCTTGAATCCCCACATAAGCGGATCATCTAGCCTGATACAAGAAAGTATAAATAAGCTCCGCGTTACTAAAATTCCAACAAATGGTGATTATAGACAGTAAACTGTACAGTCAGCAAACTGACAACAATCACTAGCACTGATACATAACATGTGGACAATACGACAACACAAGCGTAACCTGTAAATATGATTATTTTTGTCCTTTCATGCACATCTTATGGCAAAAAGGAACATATTGTAAATACCTGCTGCTAATGTACAATGCTTGTCATGTTGGTGCTTTAGCGATAAGGAATGACGCAGCATGCACCTATTTTTTAGAAAAAAAGATATCAAAGATCGCAGCAAAATAAATGAAATTTTAAGCTTCCCATATGCCTAGACCTCATCCAACCTAAGATTTGCAAGTAAAACCTTAGTGCTGCTACAGGTATGAGACTGCGGGTATCATAGGGCCATGTTTCTACGAAAATATAGGACCAATGACATCCATTGATGCTAATTATAAATAATTTACATGTTTGAGATCCACCGTACACTGAAACCCCATCAACACGATGTTCCGCTAGTCCACCAATATGTGGCAGTGGCACCAATGCTGACGTAAAGGATCCGGATTTCAGACTAAAATCTCCCAGAATTTACAATCAGGCGCCAAAGACACGACAGATCAAGCATACGAAGCGACATAACACATCTGATCTCAGCCACTGTAGAACCTAGTCTGAATCGGCAAGCATCAAGGGTAATACATGGTGGCCATGGGAAGGGAAACGAGTGAGGAGAGTAGGGCGTACGAACGTGGACATGTGGTTGCTGACGGTGAGGAGCGGCGTCCCCGGGGGGCGCGCGGAGACGAGGTGGAGGAGCGCGTCGGCGTTGTGGACGGTGGTAGTGTTCAGCAGCGAAGCGTAGGCCTTGGCGAACGAGCCCACGGCGGCGAACACCGCGGCGCGCGGGAAGCCGCCCAGGTGCCCCGCACGGCCCGCCCACCGAAGCGTTCGCGCGGCGGCGGCCGCCGCCGCCGTCCCCGCGTCCGCGGACGCTTCCATTTTTTTCCCCCACCCCCTTTGGTGCTCGCGTGGGCTCGGCTTTTTCGTCTCTGTTCCTCTGGCGATGTGGGGACACTGGGAGGTTTCGGTAGGTCCGGAATGGACATGAGCTTGTGTGTCTTTTGTTGATTTTGTATTTTTCATTGTTTTTCTTTCTCTTTCAGAGAAAATTATTTTACTTTTCACGAGTACAAATTTGGGTCAATGATCCACAAACAGTCTATGAATCCTATGATTATTCCTATCTCCGTGGATGAGAGCCATGTAAACCTAGGATTGGTTAGGAATAGTGTTTTTCCTTTTTTTTTCAGCTGAAAAGCTATCACCGTGCCATTTTGATTGCACTTATATATGAGTAACTCTATTTTTTTTTTACGAAACACCGACAGACACAGACACACACACGCGGCAGTGCTGATGATTAGAACCCTAATGTCATGTATGCAAGTTACACCATCATCCTGTTCTATTATCCAAAATTATCCAACGGTATACTAATTGTTGTTTGACTCGGAATTTCCTTTATATGATCATCATGGCTCCAGTGCCCACCGATTGGTCTTCCTCCTGACTTCTAGGTGAGAGACACCTCCTTTGACTTGACATTTCGTTGGTCTTCTAACACATTTATTCTCTCGATAAAACTGAAACTCCCTATATTCTAGAAAAGTTTGAACAAATTCATAAAAAAAGGCAACACACATTTACAATATTATAAATGAGCAACTAGATCTATTGTAAAATATATCTTTTATAGTTTATTTAGTCAATATGTCAGATCTGAATGCTTTTACCTATAATCTTAGGTCCGCAAAGTTTCTGCAAAGTTTCACATTGAAAAACGTGCTCCATCTCTCGCGACACGCTTTCCAATGCAATTTTTTGCAACTTTCGCGAACTAAATAAGGCCTTAGCCAAATCTAGTTTAGCTGGACTTAGAACAAACCAAAATACTATAAGTATGAAAAAAAAACACCGGCCGGGTTAATTAAAGTAGGAGAAAAAAATCATAAAAAAAGAAAATGAGGGAACTAATGAGTAAGGCTGTCTGCACTGGGACATGGGATCCCATCCTGCAGGAGCCGTATAAAGGATGAGCAGCTGCACTGGCTCCTCTAAGCCCATATGCTAAACAACAGGATGTTCCTGGGTCCGCTATTGTCAGCGGACGTAGAGGACATCCGGTATCCAGCCAGCAAGAGGGAGGGAAGGGAGAGAGAAGAGGAAAAAAAAGAAAAAGAAATTTTGATGTGTGGGTCCCACTTGCTGGGTTAGTTGATAGTTGGTACAGAGTATGAGATATAGAGGATGATGGGTGCGGAAAAACTGGATGTAGAGGAGAGAATCTCGATGAACATGATAGAATATTCCTTTTAGAGGATGGAAATAGAGCATGACGAGTGCGGACAGCCTAATAATTGAGCTGCAGACGACTATTGGGGTTACAACCGCCCGTCCTCGTCCATGGTAGGCTCCAGCGTGGCTGCGGAACCGGCAACACGGACTTGCCAACTAGAGTATAGTTTTACAAGTTAGGCCACATTTAGTTCGTGAAACTTTGAAAACTAGTTTGTAAATTTGCAACTTTGGAACTAAACACCCCCTTTCAACTAGTTTGAAAAGTTGCAAAAGTAACGCATTGAAAAACGTGCCCTCTCTCTCGCTACACGCTTTCCAATGCAACTTTTGCAACTTTAAAACTAAACACCCCATTCAACTAGTTTGCAAACTTTAACACCTTTGCAAACTAGTTTCTAAAGTTTCCGAAGTTTGACGAACTAAAGAAGACCTTACTCCTAGATCCGCTGTGCTTGCCCTCTAGCAAGGTCAAAGTGGGTAGTGGCGGTAATTCAGGACGTGTTTGGTTCCTTTGGGATTTATTATAAGTCCCATTCTATCGAATGCTATGTTAGTAATTAGGAGTATTAAACGTATATCAATGACAAAACGAATTCATAATTTCAAGACTTTTTGGCGAGCCGAATCTATTAAACCTAATCATGGATTAATTAGGCTTAATCATGTTACAGCAAACATGTGCTAATCATGGATTAATTAGACTTAATAGATTCGTTTTGGAAAAAATTCTAGGTTTATAGGATTAGTTTTGTAATTATTATATTTATCTCTCCTAATTAACCTCCATATATTTGATGTGACATAATTTATTTTAATACCTTTCATCATACCGTGGGCGCCGCCGCCGCCGCCGCGCGCCGCGCGCCGGCCTGCCGCAGATTCTGGGCTTCTGACGTACCGGCTTCTGACGTACCGGCCGCGCGGCGAGCCGCCCCTGCAGTGCTTCGAGTCTTCGACTCTATCTACGCAGCCGCCCACAATTCCGAACCGCGAGCTCGGGTGTCGTGTCGTGTGCGCGGTCCTCGCCCGGGTGCGTCATCGCCATCGTTCTCTGCTGCCGTGGGCAGCGACGGAAAGGAATATGCCTACGTGCGTGACCTTGGGCTAAACAACACTTTCAGGCCGCACCGCCGGCCAGCCGACCGGCCGCTTACACAGAGGCCTTTGGTTTTCTAGCATCTAGCATTGCTAGAAAGAAATCTTTCTTGTATAGAGTATTAAATAAGTCTATTTGCAAAATTTTTTCACGGATAAGCGTAACTTTTCGAGACGAATCTAATGAGCCTAATTAATCGATGATTGGCTACAGTAATGCTACAGTAACCATCCTCTAATCATGCGGTCAAAGGTCTCATTAGATTCTTCACGGTTCCTAGTGCAGGGGTTCTGGAGTTAGTTTTGTAAAATACCTTTATTTAATATCTTTAATTAGTGGTCAAAGTTGTAAACAGTATCTAGTGCTGGAAAACCAAACGGGCCAGAGGGTGCAGAGAGGTCCAGATTCCAGAACGCAACGTATATTAGGTGGGCCCACGTAGCGGCTGGTACTCAGCCTGCTATGCAGGCACCCCACATGGAACAGAATCGGTTGATATTATTTCGAGTTCCCACTAGAAGAACAGTTCATTTGCAATCAAGACCATGTTTAGTTCCTCCCAAAATCCAAACTTCACTATTCATCAAAGGAAATTTTACATACATAGAGTAGTAAACGTATGTTAATGACAAAACCCATTCCATAACCCCCGGGTAACTTCGCGAGACGAATCTAATGAGCCTAATTAGGCCATGATTAGACAACGTCGTGCTACAGTAAATAATCTCTAATGACGGATTAATTAGGCTTAATAGATTCGTCTCGCGATTTTTCGTCCATCTGTGTAATTAGTTTTATAATTAGATCATGTTTAGTCCTCCTAATCTTGGGTTTAAAATTATGAATTAAAAAAAGCTTGAATTCTTCAGTGAACTAAACATGGCCCAAGAAGAAAAAAAAATCCACACTCCAAAGGAGTCCATACATTTCAGGACTCGAATCCATAATATATTTAATTCAATTGCACGCTTTTAAAATTGGGTTAACCACCGGGAGAAACAGGGCCGTATCAACAAAATGGAGGCCCCGGTGCGAAACATATTATGAGGCCCCAAATTTTATGATACGGCATAATCAAAGCAAATTTTTATTAAGTTATGGGAAAACTTCAATATATGTTATTTCTTCCATTGCTTAGAAATATATCAAACATCAATGGTAAAACATTAAAAAGGTAATATCCTGTTTGTCAATCAATATACCAAACCAAACTAATTATGGGTTGTAACTCATTAATTCTCGTGAAAAAACAAGACCTGGTACTCTCGATGGACCAAAAAGTCCTGAACAATAACATATGGGCCGGCAAGTGCTTTCTATACATGTAAGCTTTAGTGAGTATTTTTTTTTTTATACTTAAGTAGATGATTAGCTAACCTAATTAAGTGATTTGGGGGGCCCAAAAATTTGGGGGCCCTGTGCACACGCCCATCTTGCCCCTGCCACTATATGGGGCTGGGAGAAAGTACACTGGGCTGGAGCCTCGAGCCCTGGAGGCACACCAGTCAACAGCGCTTGGCACCCGTTGAGCAGGGCTGGGCTGCTTCATCTTACAGTATTGTCTTGCATTCTTGCTCAGTCGGCATCCGTGTCGTTTCTCCAATTTTGTTCTTTCTTACAGTAGGCCATATGCAGCCACATCATACATTGCTTTTTAGAACCAAGTTGCATATAGTGAAGACAACTGAAAAGACTTACTCCTCTGTTCCAAGATATATATCTTTTTTTAGCTCTCTTAAACTAATTTTCTGTTAATTTTGATCAAGTTTATAGAGAAACATAACCTATCTTAATATTAGATTTATTTAGAATCATATATATATATATTTCTATAAACTTGGTCAAAGTTGAAAAGGTTTAACTTAGAAAAAAAGAGACAAAATTGCATATATTTCGAAGCAGAGGGAGCACAAGATAACAATTTTTATAAGAACTACCATGAAACAGAGAATTACAACACATGCAATCCGTGAGCCATATACATACAGGCAAAAGAGCCATAATCTTCTACACAAGGACAGCAACGTGTACACAATTCCTCATAGCATTCCAAACATATGCCGACAGTGCGCGAGGACATAAAACATCTCAAACAGAATCCACGCATTGGCGATATCCCTATCCTAGTACTGCTGTGTTGCACTGGCAAGTGGCAACTAGGTACATCAAACGTTGGGTTCACGTACACACATCAAACGTTGGGTTCACGTACACGCAAGCGCACAAGAGAAAAACCAGACACAGTATGCAAAGAAAAGCGCCCACCTGATCCTGACAGTTGATATCAGAATCCGACGGTCATAGCAGGGACAGCGGCGTAGCCGGACCAGCTCAGGAAACAGAACCACTTATAGACTCAAAAGCACTTGACTCCTTGTCGACATATTCTAAAATAAGCTTCCGTGACAGGACAGAAATACTCAGTGATCTCTTCAGGGCATTCCAAACTAATGCCGGCAGAGCAGTAGGCGTTAGGACACCTGAAATGTAAGCAACATTACACTTGCACTCATGCACTGCAACTTGAGTTATCTTCACTAATGGAAAGACCAAGGTTCAACGAACAGTACCAGCCGCCCATGAAAATCACTGCCCTAGTACTTGGTTGCTGTTAAACAAATGATTTCTTAGCTGACGAGTGTTAGCCATAGAACTCAAAATAGCTGAACATGGACAGGCATCAGCGGTCAGTACAAAACTGCTAGTCCGACTGCTCCTGCGGCTGGAGATCATCCACCATGCTCCTACTCGCAGTGCACACACAGCCTGCAAAACCTGCCAAAGGCAGCCTTTTTGGGACCCTGCAACTGCACCATTTATAACTGATGAATCTTTTAGGCGTTATGCCCACATGAGAACCCCCTGGGCAACGGCAACATCAGCAAAACAACCCACCTCCAAACAATATTATCCACGTAAACTTGGGTCATAAGAAAAACACCAGTTGCATGCACCGGCAGCCGCGGTGTTAACGGGCTATGGAGAACAGAAGAAAAGCGGCTGAGAATGAGAGGCCTGGAGCCCTATCCAGCCAACAATTTTTTACTTGCATGGTGCACAGCCCAACAGGGGCGTCCATAAAGTGCCAGCCCAGGACCTTCTCCTGGACCAGAATACTGACAAATGCGTGCATGGACTGATGTGCATATGCCTTGACCTCCCCTTTGGAGCAACGCACAGTCCAGGTGAAGACCATCAGGTGTATGTACACTTCTATATTCTCATTCCTTAGGAGCAAGCCCTGCAAAGCCAAGAGGCGGTTTTTTTGCATACCTGGGATCTCAGCATCCTATAAGTAGATGGAGTCGCAGCGAATGTACCCCATTCCATATTCTGATTCTGAGTAGTTGATTGACCATTCTGTGTCTGGTGCTGTGGTTTGTCAGCCAACATGTCTGACTTGTCAAGGACTGTCCCTCAGGAGCAGCTCCCACCGGAGGACGTGCACCCACTGCCAACGCCGGTGATCAACCTTGGCCACCTCAGCCTTGAATCCACAACCCGATCCCGCGTGGTTGATGATATCGCCAAAGCATGCCATGATCTAGGGTACTTCGAGGTATGCTCCTTAGAACACTGCATAACAGGCTTGTTTGTTCGTTTGTCCTTTCCTTCTTTTTACCTTGACCTTTCGCTTTGTCTGAGACTGATAATTAATATTGCCACTTGTGACCTCTGCTAGAGTGTACCATGGAAGCTGACTTGTCACTTGTCCAAGGCAAAACTGACGAACTAAATATTCTAGTTGAAGCAATACTCCAGAAGAACAGCTTGAACCTTAGAAGCTTTGATGTCAGACCTTCTTTGGAACCCAGCACCTAGCTCTGATATCATATCGCTGCTATTACCTCATGAATCATACAAGCCTTCTGTTTCTATTCAACTGCATTGTTTGATGAACTACATTTGCACTTTTGGCTCCAAAAATCTGCTGCTTTAAGCTGTGTGAGATTTGGGGTATATGTAGAACCTTTGACCACAGCATGTAATTGTCTATGTGAATCAGCAAGTTTTACTGAAATGGCAATGGAAGTGAGGAGGACTTCCAGTTGCATGGAAACTTACAATAAACAAGAAGCTGATAATAACTTCAATTCCCATCTTGCCCTTCAGTTTTCATCCCAATGGCGAAAATTTCCGTTAGGAATTCCACCCACTGGGAAGGTCATTTTAGTACTTTGAATGGCAGATTGTAAGACATCCCATCTGTCATGGGCAGTTTTTAGGGTGCGATAAGCATTCCAGTCTTGAGTGTCTTGCCAAATTTTGTATTCAGAGAACTTGATCTATCCCTTTCCATAAACCATTGCCACATCCTCAACTATAAGGGGATTAAAGCAGCTTACTTCCCTGTCCAAATCTCTGATAATTGCTCCATTTTGCAGGTTATAAACCATGGGATCAGTCAATCTGTCATGGATTGTGCTCTTGAAGCAGCTTCAGATTTCTTCGAACTGCCAAGTGAAACAAAGGAGAAGTTTGCATCAGAGGACCTCCGGCAACCTGTTAGATATGATACAAGCTCAAAAGATAGCATTAGCATGTCCCGGGCATTCCTAAAGCATTATGCCCATCCACCCAGCGACTGGATCCAATATTGGCCACAGCAACCACCAATCTACAGGTAAAACAGATTTAAAGAAAACGTCTTTTATACTAAAACTACAAAATGAACTGTGCATGTTTGTTAGAATTAATATGACCCATTTTCGCTACTGAAACCAGGGAGTACATGGGAAAGTATGCTGCTGAAGTAAGGAGGGTGGCTTTGCAACTGATGGAAGCAATACTAGAGGGCCTAGGATTGGGCAAGGAATACCTGCATGAGAAATTTCATGAAGGCTCCCAACTATTGTCAGTGAATTGCTATCCTAAAGCATCACAAAGTACCACAAGCATAGGGTTGGCTCCACATTCTGATTATGGATTTCTTACCATCTTGCTCACAAGTTGTCAGGGCCTTGAAGTTGTTGACCACAGCAGCAACATCTGGAAAACGGTCCAGCAACTTCCACATGCATTGCATGTCCACATTGGTGACCACATGGAAGTCCTGAGCAATGGCAGAATGAAAACAGCTGTGCATCGTGCCCTTCTGAATCCTGAAGAAGCAAGGATTTCTATAGCTAGCATTCATGGTTTTTCACTACATGAGAAGGTCACCTGTGCCAAGGAACTTGTGGATGAAGAAAATCCCCCAAAGTACAAAGAGAGCAGCTTCAGTGACTTCCTCGACCATCTCACAGTTAATATGGACAACAAGCACAGGAACTTTCTTGAAAGCCTTAGAATGTAAGGATTATGGAGCATAATTAGGGTATAATCTTCACTACAAGTCCAAAAGGTGGTAACACAACATGCTTCTACAGTTCATATCTATCTATTTCAGAGTTCAGACTTCAGACTAATGCTGAAAGTGTAAAGTTTAGTGTTATGTATTTGTTCTTTTGATGAAGAGGTCCTAACCTGTGGTTTGGTGCAGGTAGTTTTTCCCTTCCATTCCACTGCATTATTATGGGTCTGTCACAGGTAAAGGAACCAATCAAGATAAAAATATATCCAATGGGGTGTATTATTACTCATGTGAAGCCATGTTTTAATGTTACATATGGATGCATTTGTTTTCACTTGTTTCAATCTATTTACTCTAAAATGCACTAAAAATGTCAATAATACCAGTTTTATGAAGGCACACTGTTTAACACAAAACATTGCACTATACACCAGACCTGTCTCAGTTACAGGCACTAATAAAAAATTGGTCAACCAGTTATATCATCATAGAGAAATAAACACAAAACTAGTACACAAGACAACAACACTGTAAAAAAGATGACTTATTAACATACTAAAGGGCTGGGTAGGTTAGGCAAATACTGTGCAAATCTTCATTGTGTGGTCAGAGGCAAGCATATAGGTGCACTAGTGTGATACATAGTTTTGACTTGACTGATAAAATTTAATGTCATCCAATCTTGCAGGCTAACTGGTTCTATGGTATTTGAGAAGGCAGATCGAGCTAAGGTTTATCGTCACATGTTGAAATCTGAAGTGTTCGTGTGATCTTCAAATAAAGCCATATGTGTGGCTGCCATTGTCCATTTCCAGTTTTACATGAAGCATTCAAACCTCGCATGTGCAATCATCTTTGGCCATCATCCACAATCTTGAGGCTCACAAACCATCTTTGGGAACTTGGAGTGCATGTGAATATGGCTTAGATGACTCTGTAACATATATTTATATAGTAAGCATGTCATTACTTAATTGTGCTTTCAAGTCAGTTCATCGGTTGTTGTTCCGTGCTCAATTTGGATTCCATCCGCTCAAAGGAAATAGGAGGTCACGAATCAACACCCTGTATGAAAGTAGTCGATATTACTGAAGTCCAATCTTTCTGAACCTTAAAAGCTGGACTGTAACTGTAAGCATGCATGTATTTTGGCTGCCCCGGCTACCTATCCTTCTCACATGCCTTTTTCATTCAATTATGATGCTATATACAATTCTCACTTCACCCAAAATGGATTCACACTGATTGGATTTTGAAGACTAAAACTGCCCCTAGTTTTCCTCGGTGCTACAGAACATGTTCACAAGTGAAAGTGACAAGTGATGCTCAAAAAAAAAAGTGAAAGTGACAAGTAATGATTCAGCATCACAACAGCAATTTTTGGATAATTGTATCTTGATACGGATACTTAACTCAGGCATTGCATAGGAACATGAAGGGGAAATGATACCCAAGAGACCCTGCAGTTTACCACTAGCAAATAGCAATTGTGTGGCGGCTTGGATTAGCTTGTGCTCCAGACTCACAATTACAAGATGCATGTTAATACTACTGTTAATAACTAGGGGCCGACCCAGAACACTGTAAACAGGTATCATGTATAATAATACTTGTAATTGGTCAGAGATCCGAATACAATACAAACAGATTACATTAGGGTTTGGGGTGCACGGTTTCGCACAGCAGGAAGGGAAGAGAAGAGAAGAGTCGGGCTCGGGCATACCTGATGGGTGCTCATTGCCGGCGAAGGGCAGCCGCGCTCGTCCATCGTCGCCGCGAGAGAGAGAGAGAGAGAGAGAGAGAGAGAGACGAACCGGAGAAAGAAACAGGTGGGCGGGCGCTCGGGCCGTCCATTCAAGTCTGCCTCGCCGAACGACGGAATGACTTTTTGGGTTTCTATCAAAAAAGATCATTTTCTGTATTTTAGAAGAAGGGCCCACGCTCTTTTCCCGATAAGCACCTAGTGGCCCCGTTTGGTTTTCCAGCGCTAGAAACTGTTCACAACTTTGACCACTAATTAAAGGTATTAAATAAAGGTATTTTACAAAACTAACTCTAGAACCCCTGCACTAGGAACCCTGAAGAATCAAATGAGGCCTTTGACCGCATGATTAGAGGATGATTAGAGGATGGTTACTGTAGCATCACTGTAGCCAATCATCGATTAATTAGGCTCATTAGATTCGTCTCGAAAAGTTACGCTTATCTGTGAAGAGGTTTTACAAATAGACTTCATTTAGTACTCCATGCAAGAAAGATTCCCTTTGTGATTCTAGCAATGCTAGAAAACCAAACGCAGCCAGTGGCTGTGTTCAGATGGAGGGGCAAATTTTTTCACCCTACTTTGACCACTAATTAGGGTATTAAATAAAGTCAGTTACAAAACTACCTCCACAACCCTCCTGGCAAATTCGCGAGACGAATCTAATGAGGCTTTTGACCGCACGATTAGAGGATGATTACTGTAGCATTACTGTAGCAAATCATGGATTAATTAGGCTCGTTAGATTCGTCACGTAAAGTTGCACTCATCTGTGAAAATATTTTGTAAATAGATTTCATTTAGTACTCCATACATACAAGATTCCTTGGTACAATTTTTTTCCCAACCATCCGAACACGGCTGTGCTTGACGGACAAAGATTTCTTTTCCCGATACGCTATGTTGTAATATAAAAAGTTGCCCGTTGGAACCATAGAAATCACAGTCTAAACATTAGAAAGTTATGTTAAAAATGGTTCGATTATCCAATTTTGGCGTAAACAATCCCGGCATCTACCTAAAAACAGAAACGTACAGAAACAAAGTTTACAAAATCGACGTTTATCTTTCACAATACTTTTAAACTAACGCTCCCACATAATAAAAAACATATTAATCTTTCTAGAAAGGTACTAGAGAGACAAATAGAACTAGAGAAACAGAAAAATAATATACAACATGGCAAATCAAGATCGGAACAGCCGATCCAGTCTATCGGAAGCGCTCATACGGATAGGATTTGCGTGTGTATTCATAGGGATGAGTGTGCGTGTGTGTGAGTGTCTGCGTCTGTACTGGTCTTTTGTGAAAAAATAAATAAATAGTAAACTTTTTAACCAATAAAGTCATCGCTGTTGAAATTGTATATAGGGCATAAATATATATAGCACGTGTGAAAACTTGAGCCAAAATCTTGATATGGTAGATTCAGGGCTAGTTTGATTGAGACCCTGGCAGGCAGCTCTGCCGCCAGGCAGCGATCTTCACCCCAATCGGACGCCTGGGAACGCTGTCTGGGGCAGGCAGCTTCGCCAGGGCTTCAACCGAAGTAACCCTCAATGCCTGGTGTCCTTGCCAACATTTCTAAAGTAAAATAGTAAAACCTTTTTCCTGGATCTGACCTGTTTACTCGTAGACAGCACTCGAATTTTTCTCTCTCAAAAGAAAACGAAGACAGGTGGAGAATTTCAGAACGGCAGGTGAGATGCACTCACGAAAATCCTGTCGGGCACGGCGTGGAGGGCCGGCCGGGCCCTAGAGGCACGAGGCGGCGACAAGTGCTCCGCGTCCCCGCCCGGAAAAAACTTCTGTGCACACCGTCTGTACATCCCGTCCGGTGCAGACCCATCGTGGATGGATGACGCGTGGCATCCCGCTGGAATTGACGCTCGCCACAGCTCCTTCCATCCGTTGAAATCGGTGATCGGCTCAGGCTCGCTCGGTTCCCCAGGATATGAACTGCATCTCGGCTCAAAAAATACCCACCGCCGCACGAATCCATCGCTCGCCGCAGCACGCATCCAGTAACAGCAACGGCAGCGCCGTGGCACCAACGTCGGCGTAGCAGGGTTAGCATCCAATAGCTTGACTTCAGGAACAGCAAGGCCTGCAATCCAATGGAGACACAGTCTCTTTCTCCCAATCGCACCCAATCCATGTGCATCCACCAGAAGCTATACTCCAAAACAAAATGTGCACCTCACCGGAGGGTTTAGGTTAACGCCGTTTCGGTGGCGGCAATAATCTCAACCACCTGGTTACGACCATTGCCTGATGGATGGCCAAATCCAGCAGTCGTCTTTGCATGCGTCTAGACGCTAGAGCTCGACAATGCTGGCACGCTGTCGTACTCGTACCAGGTGCCGCCGCTACGATGGATATTCGGAAGAGCTTTGGGAATTGCGAGTGCAAAGCCCATGAGCCGCGAGCACCGAGCAAGCCTGAGCCGTGCGCTGAGCCGCCGGCTCCACGGGATAGAAAGAGCCTCCTCGTCGCGAGCGTAGATTCCAGTAATACGCCACGTGTCATACATCCACGATGGGTCTGCACTGGACGGCATTTACAGACGGTGTGCACAGAAGTTTTTTCCCGCCGCCCCGCCCACCGCCGCCGCGGCTTGACACGTCCTGCTAATCCCTCCGCGTTGACTCGTGGCACTCGTGTTTCTTGGCACCACCCGCGCATCCATCCCACCTGCTCCCAGATTCCAGCGCCTTGCCCTGCCCTGCCCCGCCCCGCCCTGCCGACTTTTTTTTGCTTTTTGATCCTTTTTGGAAAGAATTTCACAAATAGACCCTTTGGGGAAAGAATTTCAAAAATGGACCCTGGGGTCGGCGCCGTGATTGACGGCGCTGAGCTATAACGTCTCGACGCCGTGAATAACGGCGCTGAGGTCCACACCACGTGGAAACGGCGTGGCCGTCGTGGCGCTGACGTGGCGCCTGAGGTCAGCGCCGTGGATCTTGGCGCTGACCTCAGCGCCACAGATCTCGGCGCTGAGCTCAGCGCCAAGATCCACGGCGCTGAGCTCAGCGCCCAGGCAAAACGCCCCGGCCGGCCCGCGACCTAACTCGCATACTCTTCCACGCGCCGCCGCCGACCTCTCTTCCACGCGCCGCCGTCGTAGCTCAACGCCGCCGCCGGCGTTGGTCCCCGCCGCCGTTCCTCCCGCCGCCGCCCCGGACTTGGNTATGAATTTTTACCTTTAGTTTTAGTTTTAGTTTTAGTTTTAGTTTGAAATTAGGTTTTAGTTTTAGTTTGAACCTAGGTTTTAGTTTTAGTTAGGTTTTAGTTTTAGTTTAAAATTAGGTTTTTGTTTTATGTTTGAAATTAGGTTTTAGTTTTAGTTTTAGGTTTTAGTTTATCATTAGTTTTAGTTCTAGGTTTTAGTTTATCATTAGTTTATCATTAGGTTTTGAAATTAGGTTTTAGTTTTAGTTTTAGGTTTTAGTTTATCATTAGTTTTAGTTCTAGGTTTTAGTTTATCATTAGTTTATCATTAGATTTTGAAATTAGGTTTTAGTTTTAGTTTTAGGTTTTAGTTTATCATTAGTTTATCATTAGTTTTAGTTCTAGGTTTTAGTTTATCATTAGTTTATCATTAGGTTTTGAAATTAGGTTTTACTTTTAGTTTTAGGTTTTAGTTTATCATTAGTTTTAGTTCTAGGTTTTAGTTTATCATTAGTTTATCATTAGGTTTTTGAAATTAGGTTTTAGTTTTAGTTTTAGGTTTTAGTTTATCATTAGTTTTAGTTTTATGTTTTAGTTTATCATTAGTTTATCATTAGGTTTTTGAAATTAGGTTTTAGTTTTAGTTTTAGTTTATCATTAGGTTGAAATAATTAGTTTTAGTTTATCATTAGGTTGAAATCATTAGTTTATCATTAGTTTTAGTTTATCATTAGGTTAGTTTTAAGTTTATCATTAGATTGAAATAATTTCGTAGTATTTATCTGTTAGTATTAGTTAGGTATTAGTATTATATATTATTTGTTACTATATATTAATAGTTATTACCTGTACTCATCTAAATTGTTTTTATGAAAATTTAGATGGATAGTCTAGTAACCATGTATTATGGAGGTACTGTTGAGAGAGATGAAAACTATGGATATGTTCAGTTTGTTGGGATGCAAAGTTTGCCTTTGCTATTCAATGAGAAACCAAGTTTTAGTGAGTTGGTTGGTCGGGTTCGTGAGGAGTTACATGGTTCTGGAATTAATGATGACATTGCAGTGGATGGAGTATTTTATGTTGGCTCTCCATCCAACATTCTAAGGCGACTCATCCCAATTGGGTGTCAGAATCAATGGAATAATTTTATCAGAGCAGCGTTACAGAGTCACATGCAATGTTTGGACATTCTTGTGCGTCTGGTGTTTAGAGCTCCCACCCGGCCCTCTCACAGACGTGTAGCTCATGTCCGAAAAGTGCCAGATGCTAGATCCGCTCCAAATGAGCCTCATATTTCTTTGCCTTTGGGAGATGATGTTGCTGAAAATGAGGTTCATGATGTCCCTTTGCCACTCTATGAGGGGATTCCATTCACACAAAATGAGGACATTCCATTGACACAAAATGTGGAGATTCCATTGACTCAAAATGTGGAGATTCCATTGTCACATAATTCACCTAGTAAGTGTTGCACATTTCTTTTTATTCACTTGTCTCTATCAATCTCTTACGGTCCCAATGAAATCTATTTGTCTCATTCAATTATTGTCTTCGCACTTGTGTGTGCAGCATTTGTCCCCGATAATGTGGGTGGTCACTTTGGTGATGGATTTCGGGCTTCAAATAGTGTTGAAGTCGGTGTTCAGTCAATGGATTTCATGAGGATGATGATGAGGATGACGATGAACCTTACCCAAGTGTGGACGAGGAGCCTTATGAGTTTGCTCGAGCATTAGATTCTGATGATGACCGTCCAGTTGGAGAGCTTTCAGAGAGTGATTATGAGATGATGAGGCGTATTCTCCCTGGCCGTGACATAAGGGTCCATGCTTTCAGCGATGCTGGACTATCAAATGAGGCATATGCACAAGGACGGGATGACGACCTTCTAGATGCTCCAGAAACTAGCTGGAACATGACAATTGAGAAGGGACGGGTTTTTAAGGACCTTCCAGCGTTGAAGAGGTGGTTGCAGCATTATGCAGTCATACGTAAAAGGCCATACAAGGTTCTCCATTCTTATGCAGAGCGGCGGTACACAATTGTGTGTGACAAGAACGGTTGTGAATGGAGGGTTTGTGCAAGGAAGCAAAAAGACACTGGTAAATGGAAGATTACCAAGGTTGTTACCCCACACACTTGTGCTGCTGCAGACCTCATAACGAAACATCGACAGTTGACATCTACACTAATAGCGACACGGCTTATGGGAATATTGAAACAAGAGCCAAACATGAAGGTGAAGACAATTATCCAAACAGTTAAGGAGGTGTATGATGGTCTAACAATTTCCTATGGTAAAGCTTGGAGGGCAAAACATCGGGCGTGGAAGATAATTTATGGTGATTGGGAGGATGGGTACAAGCAGTTGCCAGCGCTGTTTAATGCAATAAAGACGGTGAATCCAGGCATGCATTACGAGTACATGCCAAAGCCTAATGAAATGAAGGATAACCAACACATTTTCTTTCGTGCTTTCTGGTGTTTCCCTCAGAGTAAGGAGGCCTTCAGGCATTGCCGTCCTGTCTTTTCGATCGACGGCACATTTCTTCTTGGAAAGTACAAAGGGATACTTCTTGTGGCCATATCTGTTGATGCAAACAACAAGTTGGTTCCATTGGCATTTGCTTTGGTTGAAACAGAGAACAAAGATAGTTGGGGATGGTTCATCAGGCTAGTCCGGATACATGTGGTTGGTCCTGGTAGGGAGGTTGGTGTCATTTCAGATAGGCACCAGGGCATTCTTAGTGCAGTGCAGGAGCATATAGACGGGTATCCACCATTGCATCATCGATGGTGTACTCGTCACCTTGCGGAGAACCTACTCCGTAAGGATGGTGTGAAGGATAATTTTGCACGTTTCGAGGCCGCTTGTCGTAAACTCGAGGACAAGTACTTTCGTGAGAAGTTGGAGGAGGTAAAAACAGCCTCAAATGCTGAGGGTAGGCACTGGTTGTCAGGATTGATGACAGAATTGGAGAAATGGACAAGGGCTCATGATGCAGGTGGATGGAGATATGAGTTCCAATGCAGCAATATGGCTGAGTCATTCAATAAATTGTTGTTGGGCATTAGGGGGATGCCAGTGAATGCTATTGTGTCCTTCACATTCTATAGGCTTGTATATTGGTTCAATGACAGGCACGCCGAAGCAATGAGAATGCAAGAGGCTGGTGTGAGATGGCCACCTAAACCTGCTTTTTTTCTTCAGCAGGCCAATGAAAGGGCTAACACACATGATCTTGAGATGTTTGACAACGCAACAGGTACATACGAGGTCATACAAAGGGGTGGCACAACCTCTGATGGAGAGGTCCGAGAGCCTCGTAGGCACGTTGTAGTCCTCCAAGACTTTACATGTACTTGTGGAGCACCAAGGCAATACCACTTTCCTTGTTCCCATATGGTGGCTGCAGCAAGACGTCATAAATATAACATTGAGAGCATGATACCTAGTGTGTTCAGTGTTGACGCCCTTGTGCGCACATGGAGTCCACGATTTGTGCCTTTTCGTGACTCTGGAGAGTGGCCTGCATACAATGGTCCTAGGTACATTGCGGATCCGAGTTGCAAGTGGGACAAACGTGGTTCCCGTAAGAGGTCGAGGCACAAGATGGTCATGGATCAGATTCCTGGTAGAGCAAGGCGTAGAACGCGAACCCCATTTCTTACTGAGCCAGAGCAGTGGGAATGTGGCAAGTGTGGACGATTGGGCCACAATTCACGTAGTTGCAAGTGGCAGATTAGTCAGGTGAAAACTTTAGAATATTGATTCACATGTATTTTAAAGTTTACATTTATTTGTTCTTAATTGTTATGTCGATTAGCTTATACTTTTGGTACTAAATATGTTTATTTCTTTTGCAGGATGGAGCTACCGTACCTACTCGACCCGTACTACGACGAGCACCACAGAGGACGACGCACCATGGAGGGGGAGGTATGTACTAATACATTTACTTTCTATGTATTAGTAATTTGGTCCTATTTCATTTGGCTTTCAAATGCTAATACATTTACTTTGGGGAAGCAGTGTATGAGTTTCCAGTTGAGAGCAAAAGTGATTTTACCAAACAATCCCCTCTTAGAGGATATGATACACGGAACGAAGATTGGCCAAAATGCATGCATGGTGAGGACTGCTTAGTGCAGATGGAGACCGAGGGGGACAATGGAGGTCGTCGTTTCTTCAAATGCCCACGAGCATGGGTAATCTCTATTAATATTAGTATGGATACATGTCCAATTCCATTTCCTGCACTAATTCACTTTGTTTATTTTTTTAGAGTTCCGACGCTCCAGAAAATTGTGGGTTCACCAGGTGGGTTGACCCTGCCCCGATTCATCCACATCAGGAGTACATCAGCTACCTGCAGAATCGTATATTCGATCTCGAAACAGAAGTGAGCCACCGTAACAACACCGACGAGGAAGATGATGGCGACGACGACCATGATGATGCGGCTTCAGGGGAAAAACTGTGCTCCATTCCAGGCTGCAGCTGCCCTTGTCACAAGAACAAGGGAACTCCACCGCCACCACCACCACCACAGCATCCATCAACGGGACAATACTATGGAGAAGGTTCAACCCAGTTCGCTATGTGGGGCAACTACTAGAAGTAGCCAATGTTGTTAGTTTATTTTTCTAAGCCATGTTAGGTTTCAAATAGCTAGCCAACGTTGTTAGTTTGAATTCCCTAAGGCATGTTAGGTTTAGTTATGAAAGGACTAATTTACCCTAGTTCGGTAAAGGTCCTCACATGCCATTTAATCGTCAATCATTATGTACCTGCACCAGTTCATTTATGATTCAGTTCGTATTTCACATTCCCATCACAACACAAGGAAACATCCATAATGATAAGTGAGATACATCAGAACACAAGGAAACATCCATAATGATAAGTGAGATACATCAGAACACAATGCAAGGTCCATAATAAAGGTTCAAAGATAACTGAAATCAAACACAGCACAATATTAAGTCCACAACATGCCTACATAATGAAAGGTCCTGCATGACATGACAGCCATAAACCTAGCAAACTACTGAGTGCAGCGAGGCCACTTTCCCTTCCTCAAAGCATCGGGATTCTCCTCCAAAGCAGCCTTCGCACGACGAACACGCTCAAGCTTCTTCTCCCTCTCCTCCCTCGCCTGAGCCTGGAGCCTCCTTTGAAATTCCTCAGCACGCTCCTTTTGTGCTGCCTCATCCTGACGCCTCCTCTCCATACGCTCCTTGCACTCCGCCTTCCACTGCTTGTCATCCTCCAACCATTTCTTGTCTTCCTCTTTGATCTCAGTGTCGATCCACTGCTCAAAATCACAGAGCGGGGGAGGGGTCTGCAAATGAAATATTCACATTTCAATACTGTCATGCACCAAATTAAACAATCATCATGACAAACTAATTAAGCAAAAACAATCTCACCAACAAGCCAATGATAACTTGGCGACGTGTAGGCTCAAATTCATAGTTGGCGCACATCCAATACCTCTGCCTGAAGGTTTCCTCTTCATCGGACACGGCGACCTTGCAATCATCACCGCAAAAACACATAGGCACGGGAACACCATCAGGCAGCGGCAAGACCTCATATGCACTTCCAAAGCGACGACTGTTACAAATAAAATTATATACATAAGAGCTACCCTAAGCAAGAACAAAAATTAACGGTGCAAATTTATATAATGTATTGGACATTACCTTGGCTGCAAGGTCTTACTACTTTTACCACGTCTCGGCATCCTAAAATCCAATGGAAGACATATAAACTATTGTTTCAAACACTAACTAAATACGTGGCTAAAGTGTCAAATACATCAAACATAGATCAAATCAATGCTGAAAAAAAGAGTAGGGAAGAGAGTAGACCTTGCTCTCGAAGATTGATGGAGCCAATCGAAGTTTCCGCGGTCGAATATGCCGATTTGTGAAGTTTTGGCGGTGTGGGGAAAGGGAAAAACCGAAACAGAACGAGCAGATTGAGTCTCGGCTTCGGAGGAGCGCCCGGCCGGGGCGTTTTGCCTGGGCGCTGAGGTCAGCGCCAAGATCTGGACTTGGCGCTGAGGTCAGCGCCAAGATCCACGGCGCTGACCTCAGGCGCCACGTCAGCGCCACGACGGCCACGCCGTTTCCACGTGGTGTGGACCTCAGCGCCGTTATTCATGGTGTCGAGACGTTATAGCTCAGCGCCGTCAATCACGGCGCCGACCCCAGGGTCCATTTTTGAAATTCTTTCCCCAAAGGGTCTATTTGTGAAATTCTTTCAAAAAGGATAAAAAGCAAAAAAAGTCGGCCCGCCCTGCCGCTCCCCGAATAGTTTTTTTTTTTTTGAATGAAACCGCTCCCCGAATAGTAGGAGGGGCGCCGGAGAGCCAGGACGAGGGGGCGCGTATAAAAGGGCGAAGCCCGGTGCCCAAAGTGAGGAGATCGGTGGAGGGCACTGGGCACGCCGCCGCCGCCGCCGCCGCCGCCGCGGCTGCAGCTGATCGCCTGAAATCCCTCGCCTCCTTTACCAACCGCCTCGGCGTACTGGCAGAAAAGGTCAGTCAGCCATTCCCCTTTCCTCCATTTACGGCTTGAACCCTTCTTCTCCACACCAATTCCCTATGATTTCCTCTTTCCCTGGGGATTTACAGTTACAATCCTTGGATTGGGCCTTGTAGTTCATCCAGTTTTGAGGCTTTTGCTCCACTCGTTCGTAGTTACAGTAGTTCCGCATTGCACGGAAACAGTGAACAGTTAACACACATAGTCTCAGTGGGTTTCACGATAGTTTCGTCAACATTAAATAACATGTGACAATCAGTAATTATTAAATAACATGTGACAATCAGTAATTTTGCTGACATAACAAGGCCTTTATGAAGAGAGAGGTTTCCATCATAGCATGTGAGGGGAGTTTCATGTATTACCCAGATTTACCAAGGTAACTGTGCCATGAATGTGCACTGAGACCGGCCTTAGCTGCATGAGTTGCAACATGCGCGTGGCCCACCTGCGCTGACTTCTATTTTTGCTATCCCCGTTTTGATTTCTATTTTTCATTGCTTATCCATCAAATTGGTATATTTAGGGTCCCTTTTGGTAGAGCTTTTCATGGCTCAGCTTTTCCTGTTTTGTGCAAAACGAGGCACTGTAGCGTAAAGCTGTTTCGGAAAACGATGCAAAAATGAACTAAAAGCTGAGCAAAGCTAGTTTTTTCAGCTTCACCAGTAAGATAAATAGATAGTCCTTTATTCGATATGGTCGAGTAAATGTTATATTTGTTATTAGTAATGAAAAGTGCAAAAAAAACAGTACACGAATGAATATTGGATCGGTGTTACCTGCTTGTCAATAACAAGGTGATTTTTTTTGTCAGAATTACTGACACACCCATTTATTTTTTTTATTCTTGCTTTTTTTGCATTTATCAAGTTGGTTGTCCAAATGGCAATCATCGGCACTTTCAGTTGTACTATTATGGTTAACTGGTATCTCCACAAAACTATGACTATTGCTATTAATAGAAGCTGGGCTTATCCTGGATCTGAAAAATAAAATCGACTCTTCATCAGTACTTTGATCATTTTTTAACCAGGAAAGATGTTCTGTGTTGTGTAGTTTTGGTTATGATTCAATTGAAACTTTTGGTGTGCCTTCAACATCATTTGATTTTCTTTTTTCCGTAGCTGTAACAGAACAGCTTCTGTTGAGTTCCTCCAGCTGAAATGGACATATTTGTCTCTGGGACTGCCATGAAAATGGCCTTTTTTTTTATGCCTTGCGCCATTGTAGTTCTCTTTTTGCATCGTCGGCTTCCTTTTTTTCTTAGGTTTACATCTACCACATTTTCTTTGTCGGCCAATAACGCTGACCGAAAAGACAAGCACATACACTTAGGTTGCTTTCAGAACCATGCCCGTCAATCTTTTCATGGGTCTAGAGTTCTCGACATAATTCTTTTTTTTTCAAGAAACAAAGAACACCCTAGTCTTCATGCTATAATTTATTGGTGGGCAGCACATCTCACATGGTAATTATTACACTTTAGTTAAGTGATACTGTGATACACGGTTGCACTTACAAGCATATAGTGTGGGGACCAAACAACATGAAAAACCTAGCAAGGTTCCTTTGATCCCCCTTTTAATGGAAGAGACATGCAGCTACACAACATTTCCCCAAAGAAAAAAAGGGAGGAAAAAAAGGGAACCTTGCTAAACACACCTCTTTCCAGCTGGATGCAGGCAGGCTGAACGCCGGCGCAGCTCTACTACTACTAGTAACGCATTACCTTACCCGCAGCGATTATTGATGGCGTATACACTGCAGATACTGTAATAATAAAGAGATAACTTATGGTACAACACGACAGTAAATAGGCTGGTTCTCCACAATTAAGACATAATTAAATGACCATTTGTAGCACTAAGATTGTAGAACTCAACTTGTAGATCAGCATCAATCTGATATCACTTGAAGGGAGGAGCTCTGCGGAACATATCGGCACCAGTTGTGTTCGATATATTCATCTGCATCTTCAAGAGGACTGGTTGCATATGGCAGTGCAGCTCCGCATAGAGATCCCTCCTGCTCACAATGACACAATACCCAGTTGAAATACACCCAACTTTTGTTTCATCTAGCTTTACACTCTTATCTGAAGAATAACATTTAGCTATGTTCTGATGCAGCAGGACCAATGTTTTCCTTTTAAGCTCTGTCAATCTTGAGGCTCTCAACAAACCGCTTATAGTTGTTGATATTTGATGGTAGGAAGTCAAGGAAATCCTGGAAGCTGCTTTCCCGGTACATTTCTGGGTGCTCCTCATCAACCAGCTCCTCAGCGCAGCGAACCTTTTCATCTTTGGGGAAACCATGAATGCTGGCAATAGAAATTCTTGCTTCATCAGGATTGAGTACGGCTCGATGGACAAGGGACTTAAGCTGACCATTGCTCAAGACTTCCAGGTGATCCCCAATATGGACGTGGAGGGCCCCAGGGATCGCAGGGACAGCCGTCCAGGTGCCATTGTCATGGGGCATCACTTCAAGCCCTGGGGAGCTCTGCAGCAGGATGGTGAGGAAGCCATAATCTGAATGGGGAGCCAATCCGACCTTGTCACCTCGATGTGCAAATTGTGGATAGTTGTTCAAGGCAAGGAACTGCACTCCATTCTCAAGTTTTTCTTGCAGGTACAGTGGTTCTAATCCTAGACCCTGTAGGATAGCATCCATGAGTTGCATCGATACTCTCTGTATCTCAACAGCATAGTCCCCCATCTTCTTCCTGGTGTCATTTTTTAATAAAGAAACAAAATTAGTATAGCTGTTGTCAAGATATGATGCATTGCATCCACTGATGTGAAGGATTTCTGCAGGTTACCTGTATGTTGGTGGGTGCACCGGCCAGTACTGCACCCAGTTTTCTAGAGGGTTGGCATAGTGCTTCAGGAATGACCTGGCTTTGCTAATCCCATCCCTTGAACTGGTGTCATACCTGATAGGCCGTCGGATGTCGGTTGATGCGAACATCTCCTTGTGCTCTGGTGAAAGTTCAAAAAAATCTGACGCAGCTTCGAGGGCACCCTTCATGGCGGATTTGCTGACACCATGGTTTACCACCTGGCATCGTCAGTACAGAGGTATCAGCACTGACATTAAAGCAGTTGAGATTTGTTTGCATGCATCTAGTTTATCTGTTCATGTGATGACCTGTGACACTTCAAATGCCATTGGTAATTAAGTTTGGTCAGGTTGGTTCAGCATGAGCTGCACGTGTATTGTGACCTTGTGTTACTGATCATGCAGTGCAGGATGAATTCACCATTGTCAGCGAACAAGCGTTCGAGAATAAGAGCAACAAGCAACACACAGTAACCTGGAAGCAACCCTGCTCGCGGCACGCCTGTGCAATGTCCTTGATGGCAAGCGCCCGCGTGGCCGGGTCCTTGCTGAGCCTGCCAAGGTTGATCACAGGCAATGGCCGTGAAGATGGCGGAGGCAGCTGTCCAACCTGGCTTGCCATGGATGCTCGTAAGAGGCTTGCAGGCATGCCTCGTCCTCAACCCGGACACCACTGGACGTGTGCTCTAATGCTCTTTTTCAAAGTCTCAAGTGTTTGCAGTGAAGCAACTGTGCATGCCAGGAGCGGTATTTATACTGCTGCCGGCCACTGTGCAAACCCTTTTTTCTGCCTGGGCAAATACCTTGTACGTAGACTTTTTGAGCGCCCAGGAGGATACAAGTCTTTCTCGGTCCAGGAGCAGGCCACGCAGGCCACGGCATCCACTGCGCGCGCGCGTGTCCAGATGAGCAAGATCTTCCCCCCCAAGAGGCAGATCATTCTGTTCCTTTCGCTTGGCTTCGGCAGTGACCACTACCTGTGGACATTTTTCTGTTGTTCCTGCGCCAAGTTGGGCCAGGCACATACATCCCTCTTGCTTGCGCTTATTTGTGCGGCTGGCTGATGGGACGCGCCTAGCTCCCAGATAATGCTTTGTTTTTGCGCAGGGCTGCGGCGGCGAGGACGCCGAATCCACGGCAAGTGGGAGCGCCAGCCAGCCCGGTCTGGGGTTGGGAGGTTTCCGGTTTCGGCAGCTTTTTTTTAGTAACAGGTAGCCATTCATTCATTTAACAGATCGTTACAGAGAGAAGGCCAGAGGAACTCTGGCGCTACAAACATCCAGATCGATTCAGTTAGCTGATTGGCTGACCTAGCAACAATATGAGCTACCTTGTTACATTGTCTGCTAACATGAATAAAAGAGAAAACAATTGCAGAAGTGCTAGCCGCTTTCTTGATGTCCTGGGTGATGATTCCTATATGGGAACGGTCTTTGCCTTCTGACTGGAGCTTACGAAACAGAGAGAGACAATCCGTCGCAATTATGACTTGATTAAATGGGAGCCCAGAAGCAAAGAGAATTCCCCGCCTGAAAGCAATAGCCTCCGCCATTTCAGGATCCGTGATCCTATTGATGCCCTGTCTGTATGCAGCAAGGAATTCTCCTCTATGGTCCCTGATCACAACACCCAAACCCATTCGATTATCTTTCTGGAAAACTGCTGCATCAACATTCACCATAACCCATCCTCCCGGCGGTGGAACCCAATGTCTTGGCCTCAAGGAATCACACCTGTTGGGGATGACAGGATCATACAAATGTAGTAGCACCATATCCACATATGCAAGAAGTTTCTCAACAATACAATGGGGGTGCACTTCTCTTTCTCCATTTCGAACAGCATTTCTAGCTTCCCAAATATGCCAAAAAGAAATCACTAAGATAGTAGCCTCTCTCTCCGAACAGTCCTCCAAGATTTCAAAAATCCATTGCCGAGGTGACATGAAGGGAGTAAACTTTTTCCTGAAACCACATCTTTTCTTTAATTCTCTCCAGATTTCAGTAACATATTGACAAGTGAGAAAGGTATGCTCTATCGATTCATCTCTACCACAATGACAACACAGATCATAAGCTGGGATTTTTCTAATTCTGAGCTGTTGTCCAGTTGGGAGGCAATTATGTGCAAAGCGCCAAAGAACAATTTTCATCTTAGGAGGAGCCTTTATCCTCCAAATACGCTTCCAGTCATTTGCAGTGCATACCTGATCTGATGATTCCCCTTTGCCCTTGGCACTAGCCCTTAGATGCACTGCATCACATTTAGCCATGATGTATGCTGATTTCACTGTGTATACTCCCATCTTCGTCAATGGCCATGATACATAATCAGAGATCCGGTTATGGCTCAGATCGATATTTAAAATGCACTCGGCATCAGCAGGCCTAAAACATATACGAACCAATTCCTCATTCCACTTTCTAGAGGATTCATCAATTAAAGCACTTACTCTAAGGTCATCAGGTATTTGGACATTAGGGTGAATTGGATGACATAGAGCATCAGGGATCCATCTATCCTTTGTAATTCTAATTTCTTCCCCATTACCAACTCGCCAAAGAATGCCACGATCAAGAAGACATTTCCCAAACATCAGGCTTCTCCAAGTAAAAGAACACGACCTTGTGGGTCCAGAATCCATGAAGGAGCAATTTGGGTAGTATCTCCCTTTAAGAACTTTTGCACATAAAGAATCAGGTTCTGCCATTAACCGCCAACATTGACGCCCCAGCATTGCTTGATTGAACAACTTCATATCTCTAAAGCCCATTCCACCCATGAACTTTGGAGCTGTCAACCATTCCCAGGACCGCCAATGCATTTTCTTTTTACCACCTTCAAAACCCCACCAGTGGTTTGCAATTGTTGACCTCATCTTCTCACAGATACCATTTGGAAGCATGAAACAACTCATGACATAGGTAGGAATAGCTTGTGCCACAGATTTGAGCATGACTTCCTTTCCTGCTCTAGACATAGGCCTATCACTCCATCCTTGGATACGTTTCCACATTCTCTCCGAAATAAAATTAAAAACATTCTTCCTCGACTGACCCACATATGTTGGCATACCAAGATAGGTGGATTGGAAAGCTTCATTGTGCACATTCAGAGCATCCATTACCTTCTTTTTAACATGAGCAGGACAATGGCAGCCAAAGTATATGGAGGACTTCTGTAGGTTAATTCTTTGGCCTGACCCTTGGCTGTAAATCTGCAAAACATGTTTTAAAGAGTTAACACATTTATCATTTGCACGTGTAAAGAAAATGCTGTCATCGGCAAATAAAAGATGCGATATAGCCGGTCCAGAGACACCATTTCTCACCCCCTTTAGACGACCTACTTGTTCCTCTTTCTTCAGTAAACATGAAAGACCTTCAGCACAGAGCAAAAACAAATAAGGGCTGATAGGATCCCCCTGCCTCAATCCCCTTGTCGGTGTAAAAAGTTCTGATAGTTCTCCATTCACTCTCACTGAGTAGCGGACTGAGGAGACGCAACACATAACGCTATTGATCCACCTCTGTGCAAAGCCAAGTTTCTGAAGAACCCCTTGCAGATAGTTCCACTCAACTCGATCATAAGCTTTCATCATATCAATCTTGAGGGCAAAAAAAGGCGTTTTAGCGTGCTGCCGTCTAATTGAGTGCATACATTCATAGGCTATAAGCACATTGTCAGTAATTAGTCTTCCTGGCACAAAGGCACTTTGCTCTTCAGCTATTATATTCGGCAGCAACCCTTTCAGCCTATTAGCTAACACTTTTGATGCAATTTTATACAGCACATTGCAAAGGCTGATTGGTCTGAAATTTGTTAGATGTTCAGGCTTCGACACCTTAGGGATGAGGACAATTGTTGTATCACACAGGCCCACTGGTATGTCATCTCCTTCGAGGAAGCCTCTCACTGCTTGACATATGTCATCTTGGAACATGGCCCAGTGCTTTTGATAAAATAAGGCTGGAAAGCCATCCGGGCCGGGAGCCTTTGTTGGTCCCATCTGAAAAAGTGCCTCCTTAATCTCTTCATTAGAATAAGGTTTGCATAATGCATCATTGGTGATTCCATCAATACGGGAGGGGATTGCATCCAAAATTTGGTTCACATTAGTTTGTGGCTCAGTTGTAAACAAGTTTACATAAAAAGAACGAGCCATTTCTTTAATCTCTGACTGGTCCTCACATTTGCTTCCATCCTGCCGCAGTAGATATTTTATTTTATTTGTCCTTCTCCTAGCTGTGGCCCTTGCTTGGAAGAAAGAAGTGTTACGATCCCCCGCCTGAAGCCAATCCACTCTTGAACGTTGTCGGGCCATTATTTCTTCTCTTTCAAACAGCTCACAGAGCCTCTTTTCAATTTATCTTTCCTCTTGAGAGTAAGACCTTGTGGTGCTTTCCACTCTTAACCTCTGCAACCGTTTTTCGAGTTTGTTGATCTCCTTGCGGGGGGACCCAAATGAGTCTCTGCTCCAATCAGAAAGGGACTTGGCCATCTTGGTCAGCCTGGCCCATGTTGTTTCTAAGCTTCTTGGTCCAACTGAACCATCTGTCCAATTTTTCTCCACCGTTTCCAAATAATCTGGTGCCCTGCTCCATGCAGCTTCATATCTAAAAAGATGGTTTCTCACTATTCTGTGCCTGCCCTCCACATGCTTTGATATAGACAAAAGCACAGCAAAGTGATCGGAGGAAGTTGTGATAATATTTTCAACTTGGGTGTCATCAAAGAGCTGCATAAAGTGGCCATTGGCAACTGCTCTATCAAGCCGAACACGAATATTATGATCTCCCTGTTGTCTGTTGTTCCAGGTAAAATTTGGTCCACTAAATCCTAGGTCCACAAGTTGGCATTCCTCCAAACATTCACGAAACAGCCTCATCTGATTTTCACCTCTATTGGTTTGTCCCAAGTGCTCCTCATTGCTTAAAGCTTCATTAAAATCCCCAATACACACCCATGGACCCTCCCATTGAGCTTTGAGGAACCTTAGCCGGTTCCAAAAAACATGGCGTAGCTCGGTTCTTGGTTCCCCATAAACAAAAGTTGCTCGCCAATATACTCCTGATGCCTCTTTAACAAGTACATCAATAAAGTTTGAACACAAGGATTGCAAACAAACATTGTGTTCAGTGGACCAGAAAAGAGCGAGGCCCCCACTCCTTCCATCACAATTAACAGGTAAGCAAGCATTATATCCCAGGGACCACATAAACCCCTTCACTCTTTCTTCCCTCATTTTTGTTTCTGATAAGAACAGGAGGGAGGGACGGTATTGCTTCACTAACCAGCGAAGCTCTCCCACTGTCGAGTCCCGTCCCAAGCCTCGACAGTTCCAACTTAAGAGATTCATGGCTCCCGGCGGGGCTGCCAAGCAGCCTCCGTCGATCTATCTGTGTCATTGACCTTCCGGATCTTCTTAGCCATCTCATTAGCTTCTTCATCTAATTCAATCTCTATGTTCAACTGCTCCTTTGCTGGAGTTAACTCCATAGATGGACTAGCAACGATAAGTGCCATAGTATCCTGGATGGAGTCCACCACTGCCCCTTGGTCACTGTTAACAGGATATGATCGAGATATTCTCAGTTGTTTACGTTTGGTACCCTGGCCCCTTGGTAGCTTTGGAAACAAATCCTTCCCAGCTATCTTTTTTTCATTCTCCATCATTTTCTTAGTACCTTTTCGAGTTTGTCGATTCATAGGAGAGTTCGCTTCATTCCGCTGGCCACTTTTATCTCTGTTCTCTGTTCTTCCTTCGTCTCCACGGCGATTGAGGGCGTTCTAGGTGGCCTGACCGATCCTAGAACAACCCAAGGTGCGCACACCCTGACGGGGTCCCTCCCGGGAGTGCGTTCGTTGGTGATCGCTGCAAACCCTAGAAAAACCAGTTGGACCGGTTTCCTAAACCGGTAGTACCGGTTCTGCGCAGACAGGTCTAGGTGCTGCGATCTCGTACGTGTTAGTGTTTGGCGCGGCGCGTTTTAGCGTCAACACGTAGTCCAGCAGGTCGCCGGCCAGCAAGCGCGACGCGACCAGGCGGACCAGATCTCCGGGCAGCGACGCCCATCCGGGGTCCGAGGTGCGGCGGCGCTTGCTTGTGCTGGCACCCTCGCCCCCCGGCGCCGGAGGTGACGGCATCGTGATGGATCGCAGCCCGACCTCGCCAATCTGATCCAGCAATCAGAACAAAATGGAACATGCGAGACTGAAATTTCCGTTCGTGCTACTCGAATCCCCAAATCAGATCTCAAAAGACAAAATGGACCGACCAGCCGGTGTGACGTGGGGCGAAAAGCAGATGAGAGTCGGCAAGCCTTAACGGTAGAATTTTGGGCTAGTTACATGTCCAGCAGCATAATTTGGGAGTATTTACGGCAATGTATTACTGATCTCAGTAAGCCCACTTGCTTATCATTTTTGCATACTACTTTCTGAAAATGGTCAGAGAAAAATGCATTTCAAGATTGTCGACTTTGCGTTTTGCTCGTTCATTAGCTGAAAAATAGCATGTTTTCACTGTTTGAATCATCAAAACATTATTTTCGTTTCCTCAGTTCTCGAAAACACTATTTTTGGTTGATTCGATGAAGTTTCAATTTCTTTTATATGTGATTGTTCAGAAAATATGTCAGTCAAGCGAGAACCACAGGAAGTTTCTTTAAATTAAAAGGGACAATAGAGAACGGGCAACTCAGGAGGATGCCAGAACAAGACTGCTCCAAAGAAGGGAGTATATGGAAGTGGATATATGTCATTTTACCTGCAACTCCAAAGGAGATAATTCAATCGGTCTGATCTGCCACTTTGAGATGAGTGACTGAGAGCTTAGGCCCTGTTTGGTTTCCATAAGTCAGGTGACTTAAAGTGCAAAAAGTGCAAATAAGTCACTTGTAGTAACCAAATGGCACTGACTTAAAGTGTAAAGGACTTATAAGTCCATAAGTAGCTTCACCCCAACTTAAAGTGAAATAAGTCACTCTTTTTCCCCTCCTACCCCAGGTGGGACCACCAAGAACCCTATCCATATGGGTAAAGTAGTCTTTACTCGCTGACTTATAAGTCACTAAAACCAAACACAACTGACTTAATAAGTCAGGGACTTATTGAAACCAAACGGGGCCTTAGACTCTGATTGTTGCGTTGTCCTAACTCCTGAGTCCTGACGTAAGAGGCAGCCACAGAAACTCCTATGATTGGCAGTAGAATTGGAATATTTCTCTTCTCACAACTGCAACCTGGTGCGACGAAACTGTCTCTCCAGGAAACAGAAAGTGGTCCTTTGTTCTCCATATAAAATAGTTTTCAGTAACTCAGCCATAACAACCTTCACCAACGGTCATTCAGATCACAACAGTGCACGCCTTATCGTCAATCAGACATTTGTTCCTCGAAGATCGAAGTGTAGCAGTTCGACGATCCACTTTTGCCCAATAGCAAAGCAAATATAGACATACACAAGCAATCAGGATAGAATCATATAACATTAATAGATCCTGATTGGTAACAAGGCAACAAGGCAACCACATTTACAAAATAACAAAATCCAGAAGATGAAAGCACGAGGTGTATAATACTACTAAAAAAGGTCAAATATACTTGTACCAAAGTGCAAATCAGATTTCCAAACCATTCCAACAAAAGACCTCTGGTGATCTGACTAGCATGTGGTTTTTAGAGCAGGAAGCAGTAGATCAGGGCATGGACAGACTACTTCACACGGTCACACCCGGCACCTCATAACCTTGGGTAGTGATCAAGTGGAGACAAATCCAGCACCATATCTGGTGAAGCCCTCGGCCAGAGATGGAGCTCCCTCCAGCGCTTCCAGCTTGCCTGCATGCTCAGGCTTGACCTGCCAGCGATAGTACACGATGCAAAGTTTTTTGAGGACCCTCGAGTTCATCACAAGGAACTGGCAAAAGCCACCGCAAGGGTGCCCTTCAAAGATTTCATCAATGAAGAATGTCACGCTTGACAGGTGATTCAGAACACAGTCAGCATTTATCTGCTCCTCCCAATACTTGGCAGATAAAGGCACACGGCTTCTAGAACGATGAGATTCCTGGTAAGACACAAAAGGAACGCTTTAGGAGCAGCTGCTGGAATACCATGACTGAACAGAACATCTGTTGCTTGGGGCTTACACTGATTATGAGGTCCTTGAGGTTGGGAGAGCTGTTCAGCAAGCATGAAACTAAAGTGGCAAACACTGCGTGATTGTAATACAGAGAAAGGGAAAGCATTTGCAGTCCAAGTAAATAGTTTTTCTTGGGCAATCTCTTTGGCATTGCGACCTTGGGCATGCTCAAGACCTAATCAGAACATCAATTGATCAAATTCCACACCATTTTTATAAAGTAGCTCCAACTTCCACGTGAAACTTATTTGAATTATATTTGACAAAAGTATTTGAATAAAGTTTTAATGAGTATATCCTTTAGTGCACTAAACTATTATTTTGTAAAACTTAAATTATGTTAGTCCTAAAGCAAAGTGGCTGATCTAAACACTTGGGCTGTGCTAAAGTTATGATAAAATACCGAGAAGAAAAAAACAAATAAAGTACAATCTGGAGAGTATTATGAGAAAGAGAAATATAAAGGCTAACCACCTTGCATTTATTTATTTATTTTTTACTTTAGAACGCTATATACATATTTCTTGGAAGAAGCTATATTTGGAACAAGCATAATAAATCCATAGATAATCTCGTTGCATTCCACATATATCTGATCTAGTCCACTGCATATCCTTCAGCTGAAGAGGCATGGTGACATGATGCTAGACTCAGCACCACCACTATCACCGTGTTCATTTGTATGAAAGAAATAACCATCAATAACCCACAAGTCTAATTCCATGACCGATGAAAATAAAATAAGAGCTTCGATGATCATTTCTGGGTGAGGTGGTATAAAACTAGAATCGTTGATCTCACTAGCAAAGGATGTGATACTGTAGCAGACATCAAAATGAAGTTGGCATGACTAATCTAAGAAATTGTAAGTTTATTTAAGCAGTGGATTAAGTTAAAATATTTTTTGGTGATTCATCATCGCAGCTGCAACTGATGTACATTTAAGTAAAATTCACTTGTACTTTTCAGTTTGCAATTTGGCATAACCTCAGCAAATGATACGAGTAAGAAGAAGAGATGAGCATTCAGCAAACAAACTGACCTGAGGAAATTCAGGTGACAAGTGAAGCTTCTTGGCAGAACTGAGTCCACCGAGAAACATCACCATATTCCCAATCTCGTCCGTCTGCCTGTGCTCCATCTCCGCCATCTTCTTGTAATCAAGCATCTCCTCGATCTCAGAAAACGAGTAGTCTTCGTCGGAGTCCTTTGTGTCCTGGAGCCTCCAAGAGTACTCAGGGTAGCTGTACAAGAAGCCCAGTCTCACCGTGTCCAGCAGCGGCGCCTTCTTCACCGAGATGCAGAGTGGGCGGTACGAGTAGATCCGCAGCTTTTTAAGGCATGGCGCGCGTATGACGATGTTCCGTGCCTTGTGGATGTTAGAGATCTCTAAATGCTCCATGGCGCTGCACCGCGAGATGAAGCGACGAAGGTCGTCATCCGTCGCGGTCACTCCGCGAAGCCGGAGCAGCTGCAGGGCGCGCAGGCCGGTGATCCTGCCAGGCACCCGGAGCCGCCAGTTGAAGAGCTCCAGCGAGGTGAGCGTCTTGCAGGCGAACACAGGGGAGGGCAGGTCGTAACACTCGGTGTACTTGGTGTTGGTGATGCTGAGCGCCAGGAGGCCGCCGCTCCGGCAGAGCTCGCGGAACACGCCGAGGAACCAGTCTTCGTACAGGCCCATATACTTGAAATCGATCTCGAAGGCGGCGACCGGGGCTGCGCGGCCGTCGAGCACGCGGCGGAGGGCGCACATCCAGCGTCTGGGGTCCTCGCAGTAGTCCTCATCGCCCTCGTCGGGGAAGTCGCGGCGGTTGAAGGTGGCGGGGCGGAGGAGCAGGCGTGGGAGCGTGGCGAAGACCCGGGGCCAGCGGCGGGAGAGCACGGTCGTGGCGGCGGCGTCGCGGAGCGGCACGCGGGTGAGGATGGCGTGGAGGGCGGCGGCGTCCAGCGCGCTGAGCCGGTCCTCCGCGTCGGCGGCGTGGGCTTGCGGTGGAGGAGAGGGCCTCGCCTTTTTGGTCGCCGGTGGAGGGCGCTCCTGCTCCATGGGAGAAGAGGGTGAGGAGGGTGGGAGATGCGCGATCGGATTGGGGGGATGCGAGGAAGTGGGGGAGGTTAGGGTACTAGGGTCGTGGCGTCGTGCAGTTGTGCGGCGAAATGGAAGGCGGCGTGGTTTCTTTTCCCGGCAGATTGCGCGCCATTTTTGCTCGAGATGGGGGGCGGCGGCCGCGAGTTCGGCGAGGAGAGTGGCCGCAAGGGATGGCATGGGCCCTGCTAGGTCAAAGGCTCACGGGAGTTCGCGACTGGGCCGAGTGTCTGACTAGGCGATTATTTAATGGGCTTGGCCTGTTGCAACGCTCGTTCTATTGTGTACCGCTAGAGAGACATAGTGTACTAGGATCTAGTAAAGATTCTAAAAAATCTAGGATCTGGTAAAAATTGACTGTGATATTAAATCAAATCTTAATTTAAGAGAGTAACCCAAATGATACTTCTTCTAAAATTTAGTTTCTATCCATATATAACATTTTGCGTAATATGCTTGGTCGGCCCCAAAGTATAATTAGTATTGGGGTTTTTTTTGCGAGGAATTAGTATTGGTTTTGTATACTTCTCTAATGTAGCGGATGGGATATACTTCGTATCTAGGAGTATCAATTATTTGCAACGAACGAAGGTGGTTAGAACTGAAAACTTCGATATTTTGTGTCTAAGGATTCCCTGATGCCCAGTCGAGCATGTAGCATAATGCCGACTTCGTTAGTGCTGCGAGTCTGTGACAACACTCGAACGCGTGTGCATGAAGATGCAGCACAAAGATGCTCGACTTTGATTGATCAGTCTGTGTCCCTGGGAGTACAAATCATTGAAGATCTCGAGGATCAAGATGATGCATTCATATTGTGCTAAGTGGAATCTGAATTTTTGATTGAACATATAGGACGGACATAGCGCCTTTCATCAGTTTCAAGAAGCTTTAATTGATCTTAAAAAGAAAAGACTTTCAAGAAGCTTTAGGTAGCCGATGCTTCTCATGAGCTTCTACTCCTGCCTTTGATCACCATGAACCGCTCACCATTTGCCTCACATCACTAATTTATCTTGCTTGGTGTCGTCTTTTTCTCCGTGCACATCCTCGTCGACGCCCACACCACCAGCCGCTGTAGCTGCTTCGTCGCCGTTGGCAAACTGCAGCCTGAGCCGGCCGCCCTCGCGCGTCGCCTGCAGGAGATCCTTCCCGGGGATCACCACCTCCAGCAGCACGAACCGCCCATCCTCCCGAAACGATCGGAAGCACACGCGCGGCTTCCCGCCACAGCGCCCGATCGACCGTATCGGCGGCGGGAACGACGGCGGCCGTTTCTCCGCTTTTCCTTCATCCCCGGCGCCGGCGTCGCAGTCCTTCACGTTGTTGCCGCTTCTCTCCGTGTCCTTATCGTTGATGTGGCCACTGAGCGCGGCGGCCTCGGCCTCGGCGTCACCGTCCTTGAGCATGTCGTCGGCGTCCACCGTGCTCTCGGAGCCGAGGCCCTCCGTGCAGAGCAGCAGGGACGAGGAGCCCTTCTTCATGCAGAAGCTCGCACTCCTCTTCACGGTGGCTACAGTGCTCGCCGGCTTCGGCTTCAGGAGCGCGTCCAGTGATGAGTCGTCCTTGCTTTTCTCGGCCTCGGCGGCGATATCGAGCCACGACGCCGTGCGCGGAGGAGGGCGAGGCGGTGGCTGCGACAGGAGGATGCCTCTGTCGGGCTGCTGCTTCTCTTGGAAGTGGAGCTCGCCGAAGATCTCGGTTAAGGACGCCGGGTCGATGGGCTTATTGGGGTGGATGTTGCGGTTCCACGCCGACAGCGCCTCCAGCAGCGTCGGGTTCTCCGGCAGCGGCTTCTCGAACAGCCGCCTCAGCCCGCTGTCCGCCGCCATGGGCGTAGCCATCAACTGCTTATCTCTCGAGAACATGCACTGCAAAGAAGCAACCGAACTACAGAAGTGAACAAAAGTTTCATTTTTTCTGGGTGTGCTGTTCACTTGTTCAGAACTCAGAAACCATGTCAGTTGAGAGAGTGCCACCAGGAATTCAGAAACCATGCAAGAACACAATTGCATATGAAGATTGTGCCACTTCATTTACCTGTATAACTGCAACGGAGTCGATTCAGGGCTGAAGGAACTGCAGAAGAGTTTCAGGCGTGTGACTGTCAGCTAGACTCATTTTTTGTGTTGCTATGACTTGTGAGGTAGAGACAAAGATGTCTATATATACTGGGAGAAAAAGGAGAGGTGGGAAAGATGCACGGCTCTGTGGCTGTGGAATTGGAATATTTCATTTCACAAGTGGAGCTGGCACTGAAACTTGAGAATATGACCGTCACTACAGTGCGAAAGAGCCTTCGTTTTTCTATGACCGTCAGTCTTACAACCACAAGTGTGAGTGTTCAGAGAACAGCAATTCATTCCTTGCACTCATGGTACATACGTTAGGAATGCAAATTTGAAGTGAAGTAATAAAGGTGTCTTTGGGAGCCAACGACAGGTTGCTTCAGTATTCTGATTCTGCAAACTGGAATTGACCTGTGTCCTCATGAACATGATGGATCATGCAGTGGCATGTGTCTATCTTGAGCAGATAATATTCATCTGGATGGAAATTCAGATAAGACCAGCATATCAATCCGGGATCATGTGATGCGTACCTTTGGAAGCGGAAATTTCCAGTGCAATATTGCAGCTCAAAGAGGCATCTTGTATTGGGCACCAGTGACTCACTGGTTCAGTATTCTGGGACAGGAATTGACCTGTCCTCATGGTGCGTTATCTTGCACTGCCAATTGCCTGGCCCGCGCGAAATATGTAAAGCTCAAGATGGAAGTTCTGATAAGTTCAGCGTACAGATCTGTCTGCCCAAATCCTATTCTGATCTCAGTGGTGCTAGGAAACTTAGAACATTGCGATGGCAGCTTGACAATTTTCGACCAGTAGTATACTTGTCATTGAACATCACCAATGTTATCCTCAAGAGGGAATACGGTCTTTCCTGTCTGAAATTTCTTTTCTGAACTCTGAAGCATGCCTCGTCGTCTGAACGAAATGGCACTTGGTGTCATCTCGCCTGCTTATACTGTGTCACTGTGTGGCCTTTGTGAAAGCTGGAAAGTCTTACCGCAGATCCGGTAAATCTGTAAACGAAAAGTACTGGAGAGAATATAGAATAAAGCAACTTTATGCAATGAATAGGGTCATGGATTAAAAGTGCTTGAGAGCTCAATTAGGCCTTGTTTAGTTGGGAAAGTTGAGAAAGTTTGGAAAGAAAATTACCCTTGGGAAGCGTGTTTTGTGAGAGGGGCCACGGTTGTCAGTGTAAAGAAAGTTACCACTTTTTGGTAACTTTCACTGAACTAAACAGGTCCTTAGACAGTTCATTGAAGTGCAGAAAAGCATTCAGTTTTTATTGACCGTCACTCCAGCAAGCAGAAGTCATTGCTTCAGTATTCTTAGCCGGCTCAGTGGCTTGCATGATCCATGCATTAGGAATGGAAATTTGAGCCAGCACTTTTATCTTTGTACTGGGCACAGACGAGTCATTGCTTCAGTATTCTTAGGCACAAACTATATATTGCTCAGGATTGAAATTTCAATAAGGCCAGCATACTAATCTGTCAGCACAA
>CM014276.1:64153854-64186867 GCA_004135705.1 Alloteropsis semialata
TCCCCACCCTATAAATATAAAGAGTTGCGGCCGATTGAGGATCATCCAATCGATCAAACACAATTTATCCTTTATTTGTCTTTACTTTTTGCCTTTACTTTATGTTCTTCAAACCCTAACCTCTTCCAAACCCTAACTGCTGTTCTTCCTTCGTCTCCACGGCGATTGAGGGCGTTCTAGGTGGCCTGACCGATCCTAGAACAACCCAAGGTGCGCACACCCTGACGGGGTCCCTCCCGAGAGTGCGTTCGTTGGTGATCGCTGCAAACCCTAGAAAAACCGGTTGGACCGGTTTCCTAAACCGGTAGTACCGGTTCTGCGCAGACAGGTCTAGGTGCTGCGATCTCGTGCGTGTTAGTGTTTGGCGCGGCGCGTTTTAGCGTCAACACACTTTTTGGCGACTCCGCTGGGGAACAAGAAAAAAGGATCTACTACTATGTCAAATCTACCGGGTGAAGTTGATCCTGACAATATTCAAAGGCCGACTGCCAATGAGCTTTCGGCTGAGGATCGCCATCTATTCGAGCAACTCCTGCTGCAAGAAAAGGAGGAGATGGAACGGGCCAAGAAGAAGCTTGAAGATAAGGCGCAATGGTTCCTCTCGCACTTCTCCAAGGATCGAAAAGGTGCTATCTCCAAGGACAAAGAGGTGGTTGTTCTTTCAGATGGAGAAGAAGAAAAAGATGAGGTAACACCCACTGTAAGTGCTGCATCCGCGCCTGTACCCTTGAGCAAATTAATGGCTTATTACTTTCTGGTCAAAAGAATCTTCTTACGATTGTTCAAGGCATGATTGATAAATCCGTAGGAAAACAATCTTCGACCGTAACTAGTAATGCTATTAATTCTGATGTAGTGGGTATTTCACAGCACGCATTTGTACCTCAAAATTCATCGGCAGCAGTACCACCCAGAAATCCACAATATGGGATGCCGTTGAATCATTCAATAGGACAAAATTCACAGGGACAATTTGGCCAGGCAAATCCGGTGAAACCGATTTCTGTAACCGGTCCTACCGGTTTTAATCCTAATGTACAATACGGCCAAAATCCGGTTCAACCGGTTGTAGGAACCGGTCCTACCGGTTCTACCCCTGTTGCTGCATATCAGACAACACCTGAGCTTATAACTAGTGCATCAATTGCTCAGGCTAATCCTGGCCGAGTTAATGGTGTTTCTGGTCATGTACCTACATGTACTCCAATGACATATACTATAAATCCTATGTCTTCCCAAAGTTCGGGTTATTTGCAACAACCATTACATACATCACCGAACCAAATGTCACAACATGTGCCAAATGCCAATGATCAGCAAAGCTCAAATGATCTTTATATTCAGAGTTTGATGGAAGAATATAAAAAAGATTTGGCTATTTTGATTAAGGATACTTTTGGTGTAGAGGTTAAGAATAAAACTTTAGTATATCAGAAACCTTATCCTCCAGTTTTTGATACTATGCCTTATTCTCAAGGTTTTAAAGTTCCAGAATTTATCAAATTCACCGGGGAAGACAATAGGACTACATGGGAGCATATTAGTCAGTTTAATGCACAAATGGGTATTCATGGTAGTGTTGATCATTTGAAAGTTAGATTATTCCCTTTGTCATTATCTGGTGTTACTTTCTCATGGTTTTCGGCATTATCTCCCAATTCTATTTATACATGGTCTCAATTAGAACATAAATTCCATGAGCACTTTTATAGTGGTGATAATGAATTGAGACTATCTCACTTGACATCGGTTATTCAAAAGAATGATGAATCTGTTGCTGATTACATTAGGAGATTTAGAGATACAAAAAACCGATGTTATAGTTTGATTATTTCTGAAAAAGATCTCACCGAATTAGCTTTTAAAGGTTTGAAATCTCATATCAAAGATAAATTAGAAGGCTATGAGTTTCTTACCCTTAATCAAGTATTACAAAAAGCTTTGGTTCAAGAAAGCCGAAGTAAAGATGCTAGGCCAAAATCTGATCGTCCTAACATGCATATGTTAAACAATGATTTAGTGGACGATGAGAACGGAGAAGTATGTGCTGCTGAATTTACATGGCCAAGCAAGTCTCAATCATATAGTTGCCCTTCACTTAAGCCGATCCACAAAAATCGGCAAGAAGAAGTGAAATTTACTTTTGATGTGTCCAAATGTGATAGGATATTTGATGAGTTGCATAAAAACGGATACATCAGATGTGCATATACTTTACCACCACTTGATGAGTTGAAGCGACGTGTATATTGTAAATTTCATAATTCTTTTTCACATGCAACTAATGATTGTAATGTGTTTTATAGGCGAATCCAATCGGCCCTCAATGAAGGCCATTTGACTTTGCATGAAATGAAGGTTGATTCTGATCCTTTTCCTAAGAATTTCTCTGTCAATACCATTGAATTACAGAATCCTAAAGTGTTGATCCGGCCAAATCAAGCCGATACAACAAAAGGAAAAAATGTAATTATTGGTGAAGCACGACCAGAACAGAAAATGAGCAAGAAGGTATGGCAGAAAAAGGACCCTCAAGTTGCAAAAAGGAATTCGACACTCGGGGGGCAAACCAAGAGCAAGTGTGCTGGTTCTGATAGAACCGGTGGAACCGGTTCCTCAAACCGATATAACCGGTTTTCACCTGGAGACTCTGATGGTTCAAAAAAGAAAGCAGGGCCGACCTTTGAAGAGCTTTTTGAAAAGTATAAGAAGAAGAGAGCTGCCCAGAAACAAAAGAGTCGATCACATAGCACTGGAGATGCAAATTCACCACCAAGACATCAAGGTAGTCGAAAATCTCACCAATACCAAGGTAATTGTGCTGCTGCACCATATTATTTTGGGGGATCATATATGCCGTTGTCTTGGTCATATCCTTGTTATTATGCTCCTAGTGACTATGGTAGTATGTACATGCCACCACATATTATTTCTTATCCAAATTATGGTGTCTTCCAACAACCGATTGCTTACAATGGTAATCCGGTTAGAAAAGATGCATGTACTGATCCTAAGCAGTGTGAGAACAGTAGCAAATCAGATTCTAAATATATGCAGCCGAGGTGGTGTCCCTCAGGCTTAACTCACACTCAAAAGAGAAAATTACAAAGAATGCGCAGGCAATCAATGGAGCCAGAAGTTGAACAAAAATCAGCGGCATCTACAAGGATGGTGTGGAGACCAAAACAAGTTGCTTCAACTTCAACATAGGCGAGACGCATGACATGGCCGATGCTTTATATGTTTAGCATCGTCCAGAAGAACAATTTTGATCTTAGAAGTGTTTTCTAGTGCACAAGTTTACTAGAAAACAGGGGGCATATGTTAGCGATCAAAATTGGCAAGGAATAGTTCTGCAGGGAAACCGGTGGAACCGGATATATAAACCGGTGGAACCGGTTTGGGTCACTGTGACGCGTATGACAAGACAAACCGGTGGAACCGGTTTTCCCCGAATTGTAATAGGTTTGGACTCTTTTTGTAGATCCGACTTGTATTTGAACTTTCCTTGCGGGGCAAGACCTCCCCACCCTATAAATATAAAGGGTTGCGGCCGATTGAGGATCATCCAATCGATCAAACACAATTTATCTTTTATTTGTCTTTACTTTTTGCCTTTACTTTATGTTCTTCAAACCCTAGCCTCTTCCAAACCCTAACTGCTGTTTTTTGAGTAACAGGTAGCCATTCATTCATTTAACAGATCGTTACAGAGAGAAGGCCAGAGGAACTCTGGCGCTACAAACATCCAGATCGATTCAATTAGCTGATTGGCTGACCTAGCAACAATATGAGCTACCTTGTTACATTGTCTGCTAACATGAATAAAAGAGAAAACAATTGCAGAAGTGCTAGCCGCTTTCTTGATGTCCTGGGTGATGATTCCTATATGGGAACGGTCTTTGCCTTCTGACTGGAGCTTACGAAACAGAGAGAGACAATCCGTCGCAATTATGACTTGATTAAATGGGAGCCCAGAAGCAAAGAGAATTCCCCGCCTGAAAGCAATAGCCTCCGCCATTTCAGGATCCGTGATCCTATTGATGCCCTGTCTGTATGCAGCAAGGAATTCTCCTCTATGGTCCCTGATCACAACACCCAAACCCATTCGATTATCTTTCTGGAAAACTGCTGCATCAACATTCACCATAACCCATCCTCCCGGCGGTGGAACCCAATGTCTTGGCCTCAAGGAATCACACCTGTTGGGGATGACAGGATCATACAAATGTAGTAGCACCATATCCACATATGCAAGAAGTTTCTCAACAATACAATGGGGGTGCACTTCTCTTTCTCCATTTCGAACAGCATTTCTAGCTTCCCAAATATGCCAAAAAGAAATCACTAAGATAGTAGCNATGCAGCAAGGAATTCTCCTCTATGGTCCCTGATCACAACACCCAAACCCATTCGATTATCTTTCTGGAAAACTGCTGCATCAACATTCACCATAACCCATCCTCCCGACGGTGGAACCCAATGTCTTGGCCTCAAGGAATCACACCTGTTGGGGATGACAGGATCATACAAATGTAGTAGCACCATATCCACATATGCAAGAAGTTTCTCAACAATACAATGGGGGTGCACTTCTCTTTCTCCATTTTGAACAGCATTCTAGCTTCCCAAATATGCCAAAAAGAAATCACTAAGATAGTAGCCTCTCTCTCCGAACAGTCCTCCAAGATTTCAAAAATCCATTGCCGAGGTGACATGAAGGGAGTAAACTTTTTCCTGAAACCACATCTTTTCTTTAATTCTCTCCAGATTTCAGTAACATATTGACAAGTGAGAAAGGTATGTTCTATCGATTCATCTCTACCACAATGACAACACAGATCATAAGCTGGGATTTTTCTAATTCTGAGCTGTTATCCAGTTGGGAGGCAATTATGTGCAAAGCGCCAAAGAACAATTTTCATCTTAGGAGGAGCCTTTATCCTCCAAATACGCTTCCAGTCATTTGCAGTGCATACCTGATCTGATGATTCCCCTTTGCCCTTGGCACTAGCCCTTAGATGCACTGCATCACATTTAGCCATGATGTATGCTGATTTCACTGTGTATACTCCCATCTTCGTCAATGGCCATGATACATAATCAGAGATCCGGTTATGGCTCAGATCGATATTTAAAATGCACTCGGCATCAGCAGGCCTAAAACATATACGAACCAATTCCTCATTCCACTTTCTAGAGGATTCATCAATTAAAGCACTTACTCTAAGGTCATCAGGTATTTGGACATTAGGGTGAATTGGATGACATAGAGCATCAGGGATCCATCTATCCTTTGTAATTCTAATTTCTTCCCCATTACCAACTCGCCAAAGAATGCCACGATCAAGAAGACATTTCCCAAACATCAGGCTTCTCCAAGTAAAAGAACACGACCTTGTGGGTCCAGAATCCATGAAGGAGCAATTTGGGTAGTATCTCCCTTTAAGAACTTTTGCACATAAAGAATCAGGTTCTGCCATTAACCGCCAACATTGACGCCCCAGCATTGCTTGATTGAACAACTTCATATCTCTAAAGCCCATTCCACCCATGAACTTTGGAGCTGTCAACCATTCCCAGGACCGCCAATGCATTTTCTTTTTACCACCTTCAAAACCCCACCAGTGGTTTGCAATTGTTGACCTCATCTTCTCACAGATACCATTTGGAAGCATGAAACAACTCATGACATAGGTAGGAATAGCTTGTGCCACAGATTTGAGCATGACTTCCTTTCCTGCTCTAGACATAGGCCTATCACTCCATCCTTGGATACGTTTCCACATTCTCTCCGAAATAAAATTAAAAACATTCTTCCTCGACTGACCCACATATGTTGGCATACCAAGATAGGTGGATTGGAAAGCTTCATTGTGCACATTCAGAGCATCCATTACCTTCTTTTTAACATGAGCAGGACAATGGCAGCCAAAGTATATGGAGGACTTCTGTAGGTTAATTCTTTGGCCTGACCCTTGGCTGTAAATCTGCAAAACATGTTTTAAAGAGTTAACACATTTATCATTTGCACGTGTAAAGAAAATGCTGTCATCGGCAAATAAAAGATGCGATATAGCCGGTCCAGAGACACCATTTCTCACCCCCTTTAGACGACCTACTTGTTCCTCTTTCTTCAGTAAACATGAAAGACCTTCAGCACAGAGCAAAAACAAATAAGGGCTGATAGGATCCCCCTGCCTCAATCCCCTTGTCGGTGTAAAAAGTTCTGATAGTTCTCCATTCACTCTCACTGAGTAGCGGACTGAGGAGACGCAACGCATAACGCTATTGATCCACCTCTGTGCAAAGCCAAGTTTCTGAAGAACCCCTTGCAGATAGTTCCACTCAACTCGATCATAAGCTTTCATCATATCAATCTTGAGGGCAAAAAAAGGCGTTTTAGCGTGCTGCCGTCTAATTGAGTGCATACATTCATAGGCTATAAGCACATTGTCAGTAATTAGTCTTCCTGGCACAAAGGCACTTTGCTCTTCAGCTATTATATTCGGCAGCAACCCTTTCAGCCTATTAGCTAACACTTTTGATGCAATTTTATACAGCACATTGCAAAGGCTGATTGGTCTGAAATTTGTTAGATGTTCAGGCTTCGACACCTTAGGGATGAGGACAATTTCGGCAGTTGTATGCTGACAAAACGCCTCTCTTTTAGGGAGACATCCATCGACATAGCCCTGTTAGAAATCAGCTTCTCTGTTGTAGCACACAAGAACAGCAAGAACACAAGAGTATGTAGGAGGAAAAGAGAGCTCTGTATATTTCTTTCACTTTTTGGATCATCTTACAAATGAGCTAGGGATTCCCTTATATAGGCACTGAAGGTCGGTTTGCTACAGTAACCGGTGCTACAGTAGCCGCAATCGCTACAGTAACCGACCTTGCTATAGTAGCCGACTTAGCTACAGTACCTGTGCTACAGTAGCCGCCATTGCTACAGTAGCCAACTTGAATTTTTCCTCCTCTTCATTTAATTTAGCCATCATTTACAAGATATGTTCACATTACTTAAGGATGTAAACCATTTGAACTTCTCCTCTCCTTCATTTAATTGGCCACCATTCTTGACTTTGGTTTCATAACACTCCCCCTTGGCCAATTATATGCTATGTGTATGCCTCGTTAAAAACTCCCCCCCAAAAACCCAGTGGGAAAAAAAGGTAGGAGAAAAGAGTACATCACATGTACAGACTTAAGTTGCACCTGTTTGCCTCATTAAAAACCTTGCATGAGAAAACCCAGTGGAAAAAACTCATCAAGGGAAAAAGAGTACAACAGTTGATGTTTGGTTAGGTCTTCAGGATCAACCCATGACCTTTAGGGTCATGATTATGAGCTATGTCCTTCGGGGTTGATCTCCCCCTGAACCTTGCAACTCTCTAAGTCGTCTCATGCCTATTCCACGGACACATCGATGGAAACTAGAGGCAGGCAAAGACTTTGTGAACAAATCTGCCAGATTGTTACATGACCTAGCTTGCAGGATATTTACCTCCCCGCTCTTCTGGAGCTCATGGGGGTAAAAGAACTTAGGAGCAATATGCTTAGTGAGATTGCTCTTAATATAGCCCATATGCATCTGTGCAACACAAGCCGCATTATCTTCATAGATAATGGTGGGGGTGTTGATAGCATTCATGCCACATGACTTCTGGATGTGGTTAATCATCCTACGTAGCCAGACACACTCACGTGTGGCTTCGTACAGGGCGATTATCTCTGAGTGGTTGGTAGATGTGGCAACTAAAGTCTGCTTCACAGACCGTCAAGATATGGCTGCACCACCACAGAGAAAAACAAAACCAGTTTGTGACCTAGCATTATGAGGGTCGGACATGTAGCCAGCGTCAACATAACCCACCATAGTGAAATCCCCTCCTTTTGGATACCATAACCCAAGGTCTTGAGTACCCTGTAGATATCTGAGGATGGTTTTTATGCCAACCCAATGCCTTCTAGTGGGGGCGGCGCTGTACCTGGCCAACAAGTTTACTGCAAATGCAATATCAGGCCGTGTGCAATTTGCAAGGTACATTAGTGCTCCAATGGCACTAAGATAAGGAACTTCAGGTCCCAAAGTCTCCTCATCCTCATCCTTGGGTCGGAATGGATCTTTATCAACTTCCAATGATCGAACGACCATAGGGGTTTTCAGAGGGTGGCACTTGGCCATATTGAACTTTTCAAGTACCCTCTTTATATAGGTGGACTGGTGTACAAACACTCCTTCAGGGAGGTGTTCGAGCTGCAAGCCCAAACAAAACTTGGTTTTACCCAGGTCTTTCATTTCAAATTCCGTCTTGAGGTAAGTCGATGCTTCCTCAATGTCCCTTGTGGTTCCGATGATGTTCAAATCATCAACATAAACTGAGATGATGCAGAATCCATCCTTGGATTTCTTTATGAACACACAAGGGCAATCATCATTGTTTGAGTAACCTTTCTTCAGGAGGAAGTTACTCAAACGGTAGAACCACATCCTTCCGGATTGTTTCAAACCATATAGCGATCGCTGCAGGCGAACACTAAACATGTTGCGATTTTGATTCGGTTCAGGGATCTTGAGTCCTTCAGGAACTCTCATATAAATTTCCAAATCTAGTGACCCATACAAATATGCGGTCACGACATCCATTAACTGCATTTTTAAATTCATATTAGCTGCCATAGAAATGAGATATCGGAACGTTATGCCACTCATAACAGGAGAGTATGTTTCATCATAATCGATGCCGGGTCTCTGCGTGAACCCTTGTGCCACCAGCCTCGCTTTGTACCTTACCACCTGGCCATGTTCATTCCTCTTTCGAATGAAAACCCATTTACATCCTACAGGGATGACTTTTGGAGGTGTCAGGACTGCAGGTCCAAAAACCTTCCTATGGCGAAGCGAGCGCAGTTCTGCCTCAATTGCTGCTTTCCATTGTTCCCAATCAGAGCGCTTCCGGCACTCCATCAAGGACTTTGGTTCTGGATCCGGATCCATTGAATCAGCAACTTTTGAGGCAAAATATATGTCGACAACAGTGGTCTTTCTATTGTATGACTCTCCTGATTCCACATAATTAGTGGCGATCTCCTCATGATCATCTTCCCACTCATCGTGATTTCCCGTAACGATTGAGTTGGGGCGTTCCAACCTTCCAATGCGATGTTGTGCGCACGGTGCATTGGGATTTCCATCTTCAGGATGGTGTCCTTCAGGGACTTCCTCTACTTCAGGTAGATTTGCCTCTTCAGGGGCATTATCAACTCCAGGTTGATCTTCTTCAACTGATTCTTTAAGTGGTGCAGGTGGCTCAGGATCTTGTCTACGCGGACGTCTCCGCGGAACCTTGTCCTTTGCACCCGGAGGTCTCCCCCTTTTCCTAGGATTGGTAGAGACATCAGAGTTGGTGCCCTTCTGGGGTACTTGAACTCTCTCCGGCGCATTTACTGCAGGTATATGCGACCTTGTCACCCTTCTATGATCAGTGAAGGCATCGGGCAGCTCATTCGCAAGATTTTGCAAATGTATGATTCTCCGAACTTCTAGTTCAGATTCAGTGGTGCGTGGGTCTATGGATTGCATCCCAGTTGCATTCCATACAATTTCTCGGCATTCCATCGGATGTCTATCTCCCCCTAATGCCGGGAAATGGTCTTCATCGAAGACACAATCAGCGTACCGAGCCGTATGGAGATCCCCAGTCATAGGCTCTAGGTATTTAATTATGGATGGAGTCTCATAACCAACATATATCCCCAACTTCCGGTGGGGCCCCATTGATGTACGCTGAGGTGGTGGTATTGGCACGTATACAGCACTGCCAAATATACGCAGATGGGAAATACTTGGTTCTTTCCCACGCACCATTTGTGAGGGGGATGTCTCATGATATGCAGTAGGCCTGAGTTGAATTAGTTTTGCAGCGTGCAACACTGCATGGCCCCAACAACTGGTTGGCAGCTTACAATTCTGCAACAACGGCCTTGCAATCCACTTAATCCTCTTGATCAAGGATTCAGCTAGACCATTCTGTGTGTGGACATGTGGTACTGAATGCTCAACTTTGATGCCCATTGCTAAGCAGTAATCATCGAAAGCTTTTGACCTGAATTCACCAGCATTGTCTATCCGAATGGATTGGATGCGATTATCAGGGAAGCTTGCTCTTAGCCTGATTACTTGTGCAATGAGTTTTGAGAAAGCATGGTTTCTAGTGGACAACAGGTCCACGTGACTCCACCTAGTGGATGCATCAATCAGTACCATGAAGTACCTAAACGGGCCCGACAGGGGCTGAATAGGTCCACAAATATCACCTTGAATCCTTTGCAGGAATGCAGATGACTCATCCCTAATCTTCAGGAGAGATGGTCTAGTAATTAGCTTTCCCTTTGCACATGCGGTGCAAATAAAATCTTCAGGACTAGGGAAGCTTTTAACGCTATGGCCAGCAGAATTGTTGATGATTCTTCTCATCATGCTCAACCCAGGATGACCCAAACGGTCATGCCATATTCGAAATGACTCCGGGTCTTTGAATATGGCTTTCATCGCAACATATCCTTCAGTGGGTTTTATGTACGTATAGTACAAACCCAATGGCGATGAAGGGAGTCTTTCCACCACTTTCTTTTGATACCCATCGAATTTAGTGATGAGAAGGTATTCAGTACCTTGCTCAATCTCGGTTTCAACATGGAAACCATTCGCACGGATATCTTTGAACCTCAAAAGCGTTCGCTTTGAGTCAGGATACAACAATGCATTTTTCACAAAAATTTGTGTACCCATAGGGAGAACCATTGTAGCAGTCCCGGTGCCTACAATATGAGCATTGCTTCCGGCAATGGTCATGATATTTCCATTTTTCTTAGTCAGAGTTTGAAAATATTTGGTTTCTCTTAGTATCGTGTTGGTGGTGCCACTGTCTACAAGACAGATCTCCGCTTCAGCCATGGGCCCCCCAAGTGCTGTTAAATACTACAAAGAATAGGAATTTAACATAAAGCATAAGGCATTCATTATAAAAGATAACATTACATAACTCCTGGAAAACCTTACAAAAGTTTAGACCATTTACTACATTACAAATGCTCTCCTAGAGCATGTATGATCAAACATTATGAAACAAAACCAGTACATGTGGGCATTGCATTTAGATGACTTGATATTTTCAGGGATTACTGCAGGTCCCCATATATATCATCGTCATCAAGGAGATCATCATCATCATCATTTATCTTGACGTCTTCACCATTTCCCTTCGCGTCGATAATCATGAGCTTCAGGCTCAGTGGTGAAGTGAGACTCATGTTGACCTTTGCCTTTGTTCTTGCTTTGCTGGTAAAGGTCAATCAGGTGTTTGGGGGTGCGACATTGGCGAGACCAATGTCCCTTTGTTCCGCATCTGAAGCATACGCCTTGCTCCTCCCCAACATTTTCACCTATCTCCATCTTGGGCATATCTCTACCCTTAGGCCTTCCTTTGCCTTTGCCCTTGAACATGGCTCCTTTCTTCCCCTTCCATTGCCTCTTCCCACGGCCTTTCTTTTGGTTGCGAGAACTCTCAGCAACATTAGCATGTGCTTCAGGCACAGCTATAGAGCCAGTGGGACGTACAGAATGGTTGTTCATAAGAACTTCATTCTGTTGTTCTGCAAACATCAACACCTCTATGAGCTCAGAGTACTTGGTGTACTTTGAGTTCCTGTATTGCTGTTGCAGAACTATATTCCCGGGGTGGAAGGTGGACAGAGTTTTCTCGATCATATCTATGTCTGTGATCTTCTGGTCACAAAGTTTTAATTTGGACACAATCCTGTGTAAAGCAGAATTATACGCTGTCACGGACTTGAAGTCCTGAAAGCGGAGAGTGATCCAGTCTTGTTGTGCTCTCGGGAGCATAATAGACTGTTGTTGACTGAAACGATCCTTCAGGGATTGCCATAACACCAACGGATCCTTCTCAGTCATATACTCAGACTTCAGGTCTGGGTCAAGATGGTGTCGTATGATATACAACGCCTTTGCTTTATCAGGTTTTGTGCGCTCATCTTTACCCTCCTCAAACGGGGTGATGGTATGATCGAGGCTCATGCCCTCAAGCCTGTTCTCGGCATCAATAGCCCAAGTGAGGTAGTTGCTGCCGTCTACGGCAAGCTTCTCAAAGTCCCTCTTTGCAATGTCCGACATGTCTGCACAATCCAATACGTAGGATTAGTGATTTGTCGGTCACATGTAATCTTCAGGATTACAGATGCATAGTCTTCAGGACTTATGCAAAAGGTTTTCCAGTTGTAATTTGCTTAATCGTAATTTGTAACAAATAAATCTGCGATATTTAAATACTGAAAAATAAATTGCTGTAAATAAATCTGCAGGATTTAAATACGGAAAATAAATTCACGGGAATTTAGATGCAATAAGGGAATTGCAGTAATCAAATTCGCATGAATTTAAGTGCAGAAATAAATTATGGTAAATAAATTTACGGAATTTAAATACCAAATTTAAATTGCAGTAAAGTAATTGCGCAAAACAAAATAAATGGATATAGTGCCTTCGGGCCACGAGTTTGTTCATGTATCACAAGTCATGTGAGACAGTTTTCTGGCTGATCTACCCGCCTTCAGGGCGGCAATACATGTTCTTGGTAGGTGGAGGCAGAGCCTTCCTAGCATCACCGGGCGAGCGGAGGCAGAGCCTTCCTTGCTTCGCCTTGGTTGGAGAGCAACGACGACAGAGCCGCCATGATGTTGCTTGCAAGAACAGAAATAAAGTTGATTTCTTACCTTCGGCCTTCTAGCTCTTGTAGAATCTCGTGCTGATAACGTGTTAGAAATCAGCTTCTCTGTTGTAGCACACAAGAACAGCAAGAACACAAGAGTATGTAGGAGGAAAAGAGAGCTCTGTATATTTCTTTCACTTTTTGGATCATCTTACAAATGAGCTAGGGATTCCCTTATATAGGCACTGAAGGTCGGTTCGCTACAGTAACCGACCTTGCTATGTTAGCCGACTTAGCTACAGTACCCGTGCTACAGTAGCCACCATTGCTACAGTAGCCGACTTGAATTTTTTCTCCTCTTCATTTAATTTAGCCATCATTTACAAGATATGTTCATATTACTTAAGGATGTAAACCATTTGAACTTCTCCTCTCATTCATTTAATTGGCCACTATTCTTGACTTTGGTTTCATAACAGCCCCATGCTTTTTGTTGTATTTTTTGGGGATTGTATAAGATCTTTTTCGGCGCTGTGGCACACGCCTCTTGTCGTACGAGTCAGTTGGCACTGGGACTGTTTCAGATGATCAAAGGATATTTCTTTGGGGATTGGGTGGATCTGAAAAGTTTTGTTGGGTGGGCGGATGGAAGGAATATATTATATATGGATAGTTCATATTGTGCCGCACTGTGATGTGCTTATCAGCTTATGTTTTTTTTAATATGGTGTTAACAATAGCTGTGGTCTGTGGAGCATCTTATACTTTATTTTGAAATCCTATTGGATTTAATAGTTGTGGAGCATCTTGTACTTTATTTAATATTGAAATACTAAACCTAGACAAATTTCTTGTACAACCATTATTGCCCATGCACTTTTTGGACAATTTAGGAGGTGTTTGTTTCCACCTAAATTATGTAATCTAGCTTACGAGTCATGGGCACTATGGTAAAAAGCCATCATGGACCACCAAATAATCTCAAATAAGCTGCACATGGTTAGCTTATTTCAGATTATTTGGTGGTCTATGGTGATCTTTTGCTATAGTGCTCTTGACTCATAAGCTAGATTATATAATCTAGGTGGTAAACAAACAGGGTCCAAGTACCATCTTGTTGCACGCGAAAAACAATGTTGCACGCGAAACTGTTACACACCTGGCTCCAAAGCCTTAATGTAATACTCTCTCAGTCCCGACTACAATTTTTCTTGTTTTTTCTAAGTTTTTAGTCAAGATCATATATACATACTCCCTCCATATAGGAAAAGGAAGTCATTTAGGATATTGACACTATCTCCAAAACATAATTTTGACTAATATTTTTTGCTATAAAATATTATAAAATATATTTAAGGAGTACTTTTCTGAAACTATATTTTAATACGAATCTACTCATATCATTTTTATATTTCTAGACTTAACACTAAAAGATATTTACAGTCAAAGTTTAAAAAGTTTGACTTAGGACAATCACAAAACGATTTCCTTTTCCTCTACAGAGGGAGTATAAAATAATATGAATCCAAAAATCAAAATAAATTATAATTTAGGACGGGGATCACCTTTTTTCTGTGTGTGACGAGATATTTCCGCACTTTTAGATGGGTATAGAAACTAAAACACAATATTGCTAGTTCATGCCCAAATTCATTAATAAATAATAAGTATTGTATAGGACATACGCAGTATCTACTGTACACATACAATCATCAGATCGTACTTGTAATTACAAAAAAGAAACTGTAGCAAGATCATGCTTGTGTAACAATTATGCGTTTGACACCATTGTAACAAAGTTCTTAGAAGCACAAACATGCTGCATACATTTTTCTTCTAGTTACTCTTGGGGCAAGTTTACCAAATTTCGATTTTTCCTATAATTGTTGGCTAACCAAAGTTCTTCTAGTTGCTTTTAGTTCTTACAAGCCCAAACACCATTGTAAGCAATTGATTGGTTAGCCTGCGTTCAATAGCGACTACACGGCTAACCGATCAATAAATCAGTTAAGAGCATCTTCAAAAGTCTCTCTATTTTACTCTCTATTTGAGTAGGCAAAAAAATTTCTCTACATATTAAATTGCTCATTCCAACAGACTCTCCAAATCCCAACAGCTACCTTCAACACTCTCTCTCCACACACTGACACGTGGGTCCCACATGTCATCCCCTTCCTTTCTCCTTCCTTCCCCTTCTTTCCATCTTTCTCCTGCCTCTGCGTGGCGCCCCTCCCAATCCCCCTCCTGCATGCACGCCGCTGGCGCCGGCGCGGCTGGCAGTTCTCGGCGGGGGAGCTCACCGCCCGGATCCGGCTCCGCCTCCCCGCTGGCTGCTCCCCGAGCGGCTCCTCGCCCTCCCCACGCGATGTCAGGCGTAGGGGAGGTGGCATCGGCGCTGGGCGCATGGGAGGTGGCGGCGGCGCTGAGCGCACGGGAGGCGACCCCAGCGTAGGGGAGGCGGCGTGAATCGACGACCTTTCACCCCTTCGAGCTTCTCTGGTGGCCGAATCACGGAGGTGCCGACCCATTGAGCTTCAAGCACCACCGAATCGACGAGCCGCCGCCACCTTGAGCTCCCTTCACGGCCGAATCGGTGAGCCTCCCTCTCTTCCTCCACCGACGAGTTGCAGGGCTCCAGCGAGCGGGGCGAGGTCCGGCGGCGAGCGGGGCTCTAGCGGGCGTGGCACTCGAGAGGAGCGAGGCCTGGCGTAAGGGAGGCGGCGAGCAGGGCTCCGACGGGCGCGGCTGCAGCGCGCTGGGGATGGACGCGGTGCCCCGACAGACGCGACCTCGTCTCAATCGGGACAGGTCGCGCGGGAGCGGATGGCGAGCGGGAGTGGCTCGGGTTTTTGCCTAGCGAAGGGGACTGAATAGCTAGTGGGAAGCGAGTATGGAAAAATAAAGAGGCTGTTGGATCTGATTTTTACTTTAGTTTTGCTATTTTTAGCTATTCAATTTGTTTTACGGAGTCTTTTGGAGATGCTTATGTCATGGCATGTGTGGTTATATTATATTGCATCTAGCGACCCATTTTTCTAAAACACCGGCCTGGGCAAAGAAGAAAACAATTATAAGTGTTTTTATTTTTGCATCGAAGGCTGCTGATTTTGCAACAGGGCCAACAGGTGAAATATGTTAATGGTCGGTGCATACAAGGTTGCATGTCTTGTGGCCGTCAGCCATGACGTGACAGTTTCTATCGCGCAGGCACGAGGCATGGGCCACGGCTTCTCTTTCCGATATGCTATTTTACTCCGGTGGCCTTGGACGGGTTGTGGGATGAATCTGGCGCGGGGAAGAACCGAGGCAGGAGGGAGGGGGCACCTGCTCGAGCAGTTCCCGGCCGATGTCACCGCTAGCATCCAAAATGGTTCTTTTCGGCCCTTCCGACGGGTGGCAGGTCGTTGGTCATCACTCATCAGGGATGAATGAGATACGAAGACATGGGCAGCAGAGCAGAGATGGAGAGAGAGCGAGAACCACGACCCCACAGCAAGCTGGTTCCTTTCTGGCCCCGCTGGCTGTTGGGCTCCAAGACAGGCGGGGGAGCAGAACCAGTCGTGCCGTACCATACCCGGCCGGTGGGATGCATCCCTTCCTTCCATTTGTACAAGTTCCGCAGGTGCGACGCATCGGGGGCCCCTCGTTCCTTCGCTCGCTCCGCCTCCGGTGCCTGAATCGATGGCGTCAGCCAAGACCTGTCCTGCTCTCTCGTCCGTTGCGGCGTTGCTCCCCTCCCTCGGCCCTGCCTCCGCTGTCCGCTCCGCGTTCGTTCCCCATTGTGTTGGCACACCGCATCACCCAGGCCGCCCATGGAACCCCTCCCAGATTCCAGCGCCCTGGGCTGCGCTGCGCTGCCCGGAATCCCGGATCGGGATCGGGACAGCTGCCTGCACCTGCGGACTCTGATGACATGTATAAATGGCAAGAATCCGATCCGATCACAGAGAAAGAAGGGGAAGGGGGGAAGGCCGCCCCCGCAGCAGCAGCCTCAGCCACCGCCAGGCCAAGAAGGTCCGTTCCACTGCCCAGCTTAGTGCTTAGCCACACCTTCTTCTTGTCACCACCAAATTCCTTTCAGGAGAGCTACTAGCTGACGCGGATGCATGTGAGATTCAGCTAGCTGCGAATTGTTTGCATCATCGGCACTGGCTCTGGCGGACCACGCGCGCTTGAAACAGAAGTTGCACAAGTCGAAACCCCCCATTGGCTCACTTGCACATTGCCTCGCCGTGTGTTCAGTGATGGAAACCAGTGTGACCAACGGTTTCTGACTGAAGCGCTACCTACTTCATCGGCAAACAATGAAAAGGGATCGGAACCTTGCCACGCTTCTGTCATTCAGGTACCAGATTTCTGCTCCATTCCCCTGATATTTGCTCCTCCTCCTCTCGCCCGTTTCGTCCTGTTTTCTGATTCCCGTGTCTGTTTCTCCCCCTGAGCTCTGTACGCTGCAGCCATCCATGATCTCGTGCGAGTCATGGCGTGCCTCTGCTCAGTTTCATTTCCTTCTTTCCCAACCATCCAAGTAGCTTTTCCTCGTGGCAATCGTCAATATGCATGCTGTACATTTTGGTCAAGAACAAGCTGCACTCTTGGAGAAGAAAAGTTGTGCTTCCCTCCCTGCGCACTCTCCAATTTCTTTGTTGAATTTTCTGCAGCTCCAGTACACTAGCATTTATTGATCTTTTTTTAAAACTGACAGAGACAGACATCTCTGTCTTGAACTATTTGCATACGGAGTCAGCCTGAAAATGACCCTTCTTCGTGCCTTGCACCGTTTCTTTTCCCTTTCCTTGTATTTACGCCTCTCGCTTTCACTTGTCGGCCAATTATTCTGTCCACAAAGGAAAATATGTTGCATCCGGAACCACACATCAGTCACTCTTGGTATGGATCAGAGCACAATATCTCCTATTTTCATGAACAAATAGAATCTTGGGGAGTCTTGTGTCACTGTTTTTGATGCAGTGGACAATACTATACATTGATTTAATAAAACCATACAGCATTGCACTGACAGACACAGTGTAATACCAAACAAAGTAAAAAACTACCTGAAATGCTTTGCTGAGATTCCTTTGATCCTCCTTTTCACGAAAGAGACATGCAGCTATGCTGCATTGGCCCAAACAAAGAAAAAGGGACCCTTGCTGCACTTCCATTGAGTTCTATTAGCAGTCTGGTACAATACTCACTTAACTGTCACTTCTGTTAACCATATATGCACTCGTATTTGTACTGAAATACTGAATTACCAATACATACAGATGTACACCATGATGCTAAATAGGTAGAATGCTCCCTAATTGGCATCAGTGTGTCTCTTCAGCGCGTGTGTCTGCAACAACTGTGTTTGCTATATTATGAACCTGTGTCTTCAAGTCGTCACCAATTGCATGTAGTAGAGTTGCATAATATAGATATCCCACTTGAAGATGCAGTGGAACGACACCCAAAATATATCTTAGATAGTTTTACACTCTTTTCTGAAGTGCAATTTAGCTAAATTCCGGTGCAGCGGGACCCCTCCTTTTGTTATTCATCTCTGTCAATCTTTTTTTTTTTGAAATTAAGTCTCAATCTTGAGGCTCTCAACGAACCTCTTATAATTGTTTATATTAGCTGGCAGGAAGTCAAGGAAGTCCTGGAAACTGCTTTCCCTGTACATTTCCGGGTGCTCCTCATCGACCAGCTCCTTGGCACAGTGTACCTTTTCATCCATGGAGAGACCATGGATGCTGGCAATAGAAATTCTTGATTCATCAGGGTTCAGAATTGCCCGATGGACAAGAGATTTGAGCTGACCATTGCTCAAAACTTCCAAGTTGTCCCCGATATGGACGTGGAGGGCCCCAGGGATCAGAGGGACTGCTGTCCAGGTGTCTTCATCATGGTGCATCACTTCAAGCCCTGGCGAACTCTGCAGAAGGATGGTTATGAAGCCATAATCGGAGTGAGAAGCCAATCCAACCTTGTCACCACAATGTGAAAATTGTGGATAGTTATTCAAGGCCAGGAACTGCACTCCGTTCTCAAGTTTTTCTTGGAGGTACAATGGTCCTAACCCAAGACCTTCGAAAATAGCTTCCATAAGTTGTATTGACACTCCTTGTATCTCAGAGGCATAATCCCCCATCTTCTTCCTAGTGAGGAATTTTTATTAGAAAAAAAAATTGGACACCAGATGGCATATTAAGATGTGCTGAAGTGAAGGAATTCCACAGATTACCTGTATGTTGGTGGGTTAATTGGCCAGAACTGGACCCAGTCTTCCAGGGGATTAGCATAGTGCTTCAGGAGTGACCTGGCCGTGCTGATCCCGTCCCTTGAGCTCGTGTCATATCTGATAGGCTGTTGGATGTCAGCTGACGAGAACTTCTCTTTATGCTCTGTGGAAAGGTCAAAGAATTCTGAGGCAGCTTCAAGGGCGCCCTTCATGACAGACTTGCTGATGCCATGGTTTACCACCTGTCAGTATCAGTAAAGCGGCATCAGCACGTGGTTTCTGCTGCAGCTGCATGTGGATTTTGTTCCTTGATCAGTACTAATTTCTCTTAATAGTCATTGTAGGCAAGTTGGTCAGGTTACATGAGCATGAGGCGCATGTGCATCGTAGCCCACTTCAGACTGGTCATGCAGTGCAGCTTGAGTTCAAATGTCTTGCAGCAAGTGTTCGGAAGGACAGAGCAACAACCAAGCAGCGTGCACTAACCTGAAAGCATCCCTGCTCGCGGCACGCCCGTGAAATCTCCTGGATGACGAGCGCCCTCGTCGCCTTGCCCATGCTCAGCCGGTCAATGTTGATCACAGGCAATGTCGGTGACGACAGCCACGACCCTCTTGGCTTCTGCAGCTTGCTTGCCATATATGTTGGTGAGAAGCAGGCTGGGCCTCGCCCCGAAACTCCAAACTAACAGGCGGACAGTGTGTACTCTAGTTCTCTTCTTTGAAGTGTTTGTCTTCAGTACAGCAAATGTGCATGCCAAGGGTGGTACTTATAGGCCCTGCTGATTGCTGAATCTGCAGTGAGAGAGACCGGAGAAGAAAAGTACGGGAGGCAGCCACAGTGCAGGACTGGCCGGTGTGCAAATCCTTCTGTGCAAGGAGACTGATCCAATTCCCTGCATGTAGACCTTACCTTTTGGACCGACCAGGATCATACAAGTTTTGCAAGTGATCTGGTCCAGGAGCAGGCCACAAGCCCACAAAGGCCTTGTCGTCCGTCCGGACGAAGATCTTCACCCAGGCTCAGATGGTTCCCTTCATTTCGGTAGCGCTCACCACTGTGCCCGTTTGTTTGTTATTCTCTTACAAGTTGGCGCCGGGTACATCCCTCTTGCCGTCTTGCATTTCGGTGCTGTCGTTGCCAGGTCAAGTGGACTCGTCTCCCCTCCCAGATAATGCCTGTTTTCTTGCAGCAATGGTGCTGGGGGAGACGAATCAGCAGCAAGTGGGCATTTTTAGTCCCGAAGAGGGCTTTCCGGTTTTGGCTGTTGAAGCTGACAAAACTGCTCTTTTTTGGGGTGACTTTAGTCCTGCCTTTTGGCACCTGCAGGACAACTGAGCTGGAGACCTTTCAGTATAATAACAGAAAACATTTTAGTACTGTAGCAGACGCAACTCTTATCTCCCAGTGGCTGACCTGGTTCAATGGTACAGTGGCAATTGGGCCAGATGATCATGGCAACTGGGTCTGTGCTCTCTAATCGCACGTGTTGAGATGGGCCGGATGCACTGCATTGGCTGATTGGCCACAGGTGCAGAAGGAATTTGTTTTTTCCTCCTATATGCCTGAGTCTCAGGTTATGAAAATCAGTAATCTGGTACTGGTTCAGTAGCGATTGTATACAGTTCTGATCTGATTATGTAACCTAAAAGGGTGATTATCTGGTCGTATAGCCCAGTATAGTTCCAGTATAGTACCAATATTTAGAAATTAGCGTGCCTTGGGACTCAACATGCCAACAAGTGGAAGGGCTTGAGTGAACACACTTTAACACTTACACACGACCACTGAAAAGCAACAGGGCCAACTGGGCCAGCGGATAGAGGCATGGCTCCTCTCCCAGATAATGTTGGATATTGTCCAAGTGTCTTGGACTAACATGAATCTGCCGAGATGACTACATGAATGGCCGGAGGGGTTCTCCAGCGCGCTTCCGACAGCCTGTTGCCGGTAGCCTCCAAAACTGCCCTTTTCTGGCACTAACCAGCACGGCGACGTAAAACTTCAAGTGGGATTAGTTTTATCTTATTATATCAACCGTGTGGCTCATCTGAAATTATATTGTATGCTAATGGTTGATTACTTTTCTAGTGGGTCCTGTGAGACCTGTAGCTTCAAGTTCCAGCTTTCCAGCTAAGAAACGTGACAACTGACAATACAGGAGCCATGGGGCAACTTTGTAAATTCATATACGCAGTCTGTGGTCATGCCAGCCAGTGGCAACAAGATGCTTTCACCGCCTAGACTATGCTAGCAACTTTAGATGTCCGTGACCATAACAGATGGAATGGGGTCGTGGATGCATTCACCTCAATTAAATTGATCTTTTTATGTGTGAATGCATCAAGATATTTTCGATATCTCTTGCAAACCAACATCTTTTCTACTGGCCAAGGTCAGTTTGGGCCAGTTATTAGTTGTCAAAAGACTACAGCAAGTTAATAGAGATCTACCTAGGACGCTGAACTGGCTCCCATTAAAAGAGGTGACAACTGGTGGAGGCTGAGGCTATGTCTAAAGTTTTACTAGTCTTTAGGGGAAGAATTCGAACCAAAGTAAGGAAACACGTCGCTCAGGCTTGACAAATAAGTTCAGACTGTTTCTGATGACTTGCTAAAACTAACAATGAACAGAGTAATGCAGTTATGCTAAACCAAAGCATCTGCGAACTTCTTCAAAAGCATAGTCACTAGCTCTCATATCAAAAGCATCACGAGAATAACTCAATTAGAAGATAACTGTAAACCATTTATATTCACCGAGAATTGACAATTAGAGCAAACATTGCTACAACCAAGAAATTTGATCGAATTTCATCTAAAATGGTACCTTTAAGATAGTGCAAGGAGAATGGAAATTTCATAGCAGCTTGAGCATAAACACCCGTTCTTTTAATTGTATTCCATCAGTCACTGGCTTAAAGAAGTGGTACCAGCATTATTTTGCTTTCTTGACAGCACCATGAGATTGAAGTTGATGGAATCAGGAATGTTGCGCATGATGCCCTTAATGACACGTACAGCATCCTGGTACAATACAATATACAGTTACCGGTTGTAGCCTTGTAGGCAGGAAAGATATAAGTGCAAGTTCTAATGACTAACATGACAGCCACAAGTTTATGTTCTATGCTCAGATTTATCTAACATTTACTGAAACAATAAATGGATCACGTATGCAAAGGTTGAGTCAACCATGGTTTGGAGGTTGGTAAAGAAGGATCCAATTTAAGGAAATGCAACAGGATGTTCAAATGCAAACTAAACTTTGCATACCTGCAGTAAACTTTTAGAAGAAGAGGAGCAATGCTTTATAGGTCCATCCTTCATTCCATCAAGCTCATTAAGTGTTCCTACAAGTCAATTGAGTTCCTTTTTGATGTGCAAATACATTAAAAACTGAGAAATGGATGGAAAAAATAACGATATTAAAAACTCAGGCCTTACCATTGTTAGCCACAAAACAAATGTAGTGCTCTTCCACAACATCACAGAGCTGGAAAGAAGGGCCCAAGTCATGATCAACAAAATGGCACCGAAAAAAAATTGATAAAATCTTTGGGTCATATATTATTCTTTATTTATGGAAAACTCAATGTGAAATCTGTTGATAATTGATAAGCATACTGTGTACAAGGTATAAAATGTAACTAAATTATTTTTGTTCGACTGAGAGAGACAACAATCATAACAAATACTTGATCTATATTGAGGAGAGAGGAGGGGAGGGGGAGCTTTATCTATAAACTAACTGTTAAGGGGTGGAGTGGGTGTTATAGTTGGTTCTTTTTCCTCTTTAATGAAATGATGTGCAGCTCTCCTGTATATTTGAGGAAAAAAAACTTTATCTACAAATTAAAATCACAGATGTAAGCTACACAGTTACTTCATCTATCCCGGCTCCCTGCCTGGCATTCAGAGTTTAAAATTATGCTATCACAAGAAAAAAAAGGTTTCAAGGATCACCAACTTCATAACTGGGTACCACCGTATGCAGAGGATGTCAATTCTTTAATGTTTACGAGTTTGAACCTCAGTTCATATCGACAAGGAAACCAGTACCTCTGTGACACCAGCACTGGCGGCCAATGAGTGAGCCCTTTCCATGGCATCGTCCTTCTCAAGAAACAAGGCACGCTGAAAAGCATGGCAGAAAAGGAGAAAAAAAACTGATCGATCAAGGATTGCCTGGTAATGAGCACAGATTCTGATGAAACGAACAAGAACCTCGTATGGGTCCATACTAGCAGTTGATTTGAAGAACAAGTCCAAGCATGAATTCTCCGCTACAAAAGACCAGAAGCCTTCTTTCATTCAGAAACAAGGGAGAGAACAAAAGAGATCCCAAGGATCTTAAAAGAATTTTGCATGAAACACATTTCAAGTTACCTAAATTGATTTCTGAAGACGAGTTTCCAACAGCATGGATTAGAGCGATAGTCCCACAAGCATTTCCCAATGATTCAATCTGTTTAATGAAGTAAACCTGGTCCCCTGTTTGCTGTTACACAAGGTGGAGTTTGTAATGATGGAGAAATCAACTGCAAATCATACAAGATAAGGAAAAGAAATGGCATCTACAGGGAACAGAATCGCTCACCTTCTCTCCATAAGATAGGAGTGGGTCTGAAGGGTGACTTGCATCCTGCAGTGGAACAAGAGTACATTTCAACAGAAGACTAAACTCTCCTACTAGCTCAGAAAGTCAAGCAAAAGAAACTTATGTGCAATCCGTATTTAAAAAAACAATAAATTTGTGCACAGCAGCAAAACAGTACATCAATTTTCGAATGAGTTGTGTCGCACTTGCACATACAACATGGCAAAACTTGTTTCGTATACTTATTACTTATTAGTCCTTATTACTCAGTGAGCTGTGCCAATTAACTACCAGCAGTCAAGGCAGTATCATCTGAGGCTTACATTGCTAGTTGCCAAGTTATGGTGAGGCAACCGCACTCCATCACGAGGTGTGGCCTCGGACGGTCGGACCTCGGTGCCGCACCATAGCTTGCGCTCCAGCAACTAGAGTTCCCCACTTCCCCCTATTTACACAATTACACTAAGCAGTGGTTTGGGTACCAGCAACGGTGAGGCTTGACTTGATGTAGTAATCCGGAAACTGCTCATGCTCGCACTGGTTTGGGTGAACAAACGGATCGGAATCCTAATTTCCCCCAAATCCGAGAGGGAAATAAGTGTCTGTAGCATGTCCAATGTACATACTCTCCTGATTCGGGGAGGAAAAATGTCCGCCGTACCTGAGGTGGATCAGGGAAGCAGAGAATAACGGCGAGCACAGGCTGGGGCACCATATCTAATGTGTCAGCGTCGAGCCCGTACACGTCGTGGAATTCCGCCTCGTCCTCCGGGACGCCCAGCGACCACATGAACTGCGCGCGCGAGACCGCGAAGTGGTCAGACAAGCGAGAGCTAGAGCGAGATCATCAAATTGATGGTCAAGGATGTAGGCAGAGGAGAGGTACCTGGTTGAAAACTTCGGGGGTCGACTCCAGCGGCGGCCACCGCTCGCCGGCGGAGGCCGGAGCCGACGCGGAGGGGGACGACGGCAACGCCATGGCTACGGCTGTTTCCTGTTTGGGCGAAGGAAGCGTACGTGGGCTTACGGGTGTTAAGTGGGCCGAGTGCGTACCGCCCGCGTGTTTCTTCTTCTCTCCGTATTGGAAAAAGTGCATTCCACGACCCTCATCTATCAGCGTTGTTCGATTTACAACCCTCAACCGCAAAACTATTTATTTGACACCCCGAACTATTGAAACCGTCCGATTTACATCTCTCAGTGGTTTTCAGAGCGGCTTTTGCTGACGTGGCACCACGTCAGCCGTCCTATGTGGCGCCATGTCAACAGCGAGGGGGTGAATTGGACCTTATGGACAGTTTGAGAGTGCCAAATAGACTTTAAAAAAATAAAAATATTTTTAAGAAAATATGTGTAATTAAAATCATAAAATATTTAGATATTTTAGAGGTTATTTGGATATTTTATGGTCTCATTTTAGTGTTTACTTGCTAGTAGCTCATCTTGTTTAGCGTTTTATTTAGTTGCAAGAACTTTCCATGATATGGATATTTAAATACGCTCTAAGCATACACATGTCTAGATAGAATCAAGTATGAAGTGGTACATGAAACCTAGAGCCAGACAAAAAGGTCGCTAAACTAGCTCGTTACAAAAATGCTTTAATTACACTTATTTTTATTTTAGATTTAAATTGGGTGATTTTTAATGAAATTCAACTTCAGCTTAGCTCGATTAGCTCATTTGAAGTTGGGTCTCAAACGATATAGGAGATTATAATAAATAAGAGTAACTTAATTTCCAAAAATCTTAAAATAGGGAGATTATAATAACCCCTTATGAAACATACTTGTCATCGAAGTGAGCTAGCGATCTTCGTAGTATGGGCCGTCGATGTCATCGAAGTCATTATCAAGGCGTATTAAACTACATATAATAAATAACATGAACAAACTTTAGCAAAAAAATAAAGCATAATTATAAAAGATTTAAATAACTTATAACTACATTCTAAAAGATAGAGCATGATTTTAGAAAAATAGGAAACTATCATATTTTTCTGAGCTAAAACAAATTTTCTATGAATTTTCTAAGAGTAAGCAAGATTTTAGAATTTTAATTGCACATATTTTCTTAAAAATATTTTTATTTTTTTGTAAAGTCTATTTGACACCCTTAAACTATCAATAAGGTCCAATTCACCCACTTGCTGTTGACGTGGAGCCACATAGGACTGCTGACGTGATGCCACGTCACCAAAAACCGCTCTCAAAACCATCGAGGGGTGTAAATCGGACGATTTCAATAGTTCGGCGGTGTCAAATAAATAGTTTTGTGGTTTAGGGTTGTAAATCGAACGGCGCTGATAGATAAGTGTTGCGGAATGGACTTTTTCCCTCCGAAACACTGGCCTGTTTCGGCCTTGTATCGTTGGGCTTTGAGACTTGGAGAAATTGTAATCGCCATTTCAGCCCATATTCGCAACGATCAAGTTCCTAGCATTCTTATACGACATTGATTTATAATTTCATTACTTGTTTGATATTTTTGTCCCATCCGACAACAAAGTTGAGCAAAACAACCTCCAAAATTCAAGGAACCTTTTCTATTGACAATAAATGAAGGTGAACCTTTTTTGCTAAAAAAACAAACATGTAACTTTGTAATTCTAAAATTAAATTCACAAAACTATGATATTTCAAAGACTTGTAAAAAATTTGTGGCACTAGAATACCTTTCAAAAATTATGGGAAAATAACTAATATTCATCACATGACATAGAATAATTACAAAAAAATCCCATCATAATTTACGTATGTCTCAAAAAATTTCCATCATGAGATACAATATCTTAGCGAATAGTCTAATTTAGTGAATCTATAAAAGTCTCATAAGTAGGCTCACTTAGTGAATTTTAATTTTAGAAGTACTAAGGTACATGTGTGTTTTTAAGCGAAGTGGGTTCATCTTTATTTGTTCTACACGGATAAAGGTTCCATGAATTTTGGAGCTAATGTGAGGTCGTTTCGTCCAACTTAGCTATGAAAGTGATGAAAATGCCAAACAAGTGAAACTTAGAAATCTGTGTCATATCCTAAGTGACAAAAGAATTAGGGCTAAAACATAGTTGAGTCATTAGGAGTCTAACTCTAACTGTCGCACTAAATGTCCAGCAGGGAAACGGGTGATCTTGGTCCCAGCCGTGACGGCCAGTTCTTGCTTTTGTAACGGTGGACTCCAGGTTTGTTTGCCGGCGGCTGCTGCGATGCACGGACCGTATTGTGCTGTATCGTACAAGCATGCGAATCCGAAAAGCTGGAGTGTTCTAGAACGCGAATCCGATTTCTCCATGGACGAATGGCTACTTGAAACGCGCCCCACAAGGCTTAGATTTGGTGCAGAATATATACTGAGGTGCGTGGTCGTCGCAGCTGCAAAATTATGCGTCGCTGCAGATGCTGGCGGAGCAACAATTTTCTGACCGCAAGGGCATTCTTTCACAGGATGCTAGCGGATTAACTAATGAGCGCAACAACCTCTCTGTCGACGAAAATCCGGGCTCCCAAGTCAGTCAAGATGCTCTCGAATGGAGGACCATCGATGGCTCCGCAATTTGCCGCTCACCACCACCACTCCGTCATGTAGGCATCCGCATGTCAGCCGCACGCGGTGAGTGGGGCTCATCAGTCTTCGTCACCGCTCGAAGGTTGATGTCCGATCTGATCTGCCGGATCCTCTGTCCTGCTATAAATTCGAGTCGCCTCCGATGTCCATTGCTGTCCCATCATCGGCGAACCCCGCTGCATGCATCCTTGCCTGTTGGGTTGGCTATGGCCGCCACCCCCAAGGTACGGCGCCATCGCTTGAGAGAATAACACAGGACTCTTGCTATATTTGCAGCTGCTTAATTCTCTCTGCAAGCTTCCCACAGCTTCTTGTACGTACGTCGCTCGCGGCATGGCCGGTTGGTTAACGGGATTGTTGCTTGTGCTGCAGAAGGTCGTGCTGTTGCTGGGCCTTCACGAGAACGACGCCAAAGAGAAGCGGAAGGTGCTGAAAGCGGTCTCCACTTTCCCGGGTACTTGACTGCATCCTCTCTTCGTATTCGTTCATCTGCTTAAAATTCTTTAAACTCGTGGCAACAATTTACAGTATCTCACAGCGAGAGCTAGCACTCCACTAGTTTCTGACAACAACGGCTTTGCTTCCTGCATGCACGCAACCCGATTGTCGAAACGTCGAACGCCCTGTGTACCTCAGGACTGGACCTCATCGCCGTTGACATGAAGGAGAGGAAGCTGACGGTGGCCGGCCTGGTGGACCCCCTCGAGCTCGTGACCAAGCTGCGCAAGCTCTGGCACGCCGACATCCTCTTCGTCGGCCCGGCCAAGGAGGACAAGAGAGAAGGCGGCGGCGCCACCGCCGGCGGTGTAAAGGAAGAGTACTACAACGACAAGGGGAACCACCAAGAGGTGGTGACGACTGCCAGGCAGGCGGAACGGGCCGTCGACATGCGCTCGTGGCCGCACGCGGCGGCGGTCCACGTCTACCCCCCGAGCCCGCGGTCCCGCACCCGCCGTACCCTTACCACCACCCCCAACACCAGCACGGTGCGCAGGAGACGAATCCCCACGGCTCCTACTACGTCGCCTATGGCCACGGCGGCGCACAGGAGGGCCACCCCAACCCCTACGTCGCTCGAGGCCACGGTGCACGGGAGAATCCCCAAATTTACTACGGGGCACAGGAGGGGCCCCCCAACGCCTGCGCCATCTGCTGATGGTGATCGATCGATATATTTGATCATCTCGTTTGCATTGTGGCTTGTGTGTATAGTACGAGTAGTATAGTTGCAGTGTCGGTCTGCGTTGCCTGCCTGGTGCCTGCTGCATCCATCTTCATCGACTGTCGTCAGTGATTGTCCATCGGACTTTGCTAGGACTGTGATTTGTGTCGAAAGATAATAATACACTCGTGTTATGATGCTGGCTGCAATAAATACGTACTAATTCTGCTAGTCAAGGGACGAATCTAGCCGAGATGATCGCTGGGGTCAGCTCTATTAACATATTGGGTCGGATTTGAAATAAACAGTATTTTGCAAAGAAATTTTCAAATTTTATCGGGATCGGCTGACCCAATAAACCTCCTAGATTCACTACTTTGGGCCCGCCTAAAGGGATGGAGAGGAAGGTTAGGATTTGCGAGCTCGGCCCAGTTATCACGGGCTTAATTAACAAAAGTCCGAGGAGGATTCGCAAAAAAAAAAGGTGCACGGCTTAATTGCCAGTGCGAGAGAGTGAGGATTGTGTCGGTCTTCTGAGGCCTGCAACTGCAATGATCTATGACTCGACCTCGACTCATACTTGATGGAATCATATGGTGGCCGCTGCTCGCATACGCACCTGGAGCTTGTCATGGAGACCGCCCTGAGCTCGTGCGCTGACCTTGAGCCTCATTCACCGGCCTGAGCTCGCCGTGCTGCCTCCATGCCCGCCCACGGCCCACACGATCGAGCAGATCGAGAAAAGCGGCGCTAAATTCCCATTGTCTCTATGCCAATTAGCGCCGCTAAGTGCCAATTAAAGAAACGCCTTGCAGGTATTGAACAGAATCCTTGGGTGAGGAAGCAGACAGCAAGCTCTCATCGCTACCCTGTTTTGCATTCAGCTGCTGCCTCTCAAGAACCACTTGCATTCAGCAGATCTTAGTCAAGTAAACGTGCGGGCCAAGGAGGGACACCAGATAAGACGGTCTTTCTCTCGGAAATTAAGTTTGGATTATTACAAATTACAAAAAGTCCTCGCATGTGGTTTTCAAGCTTTCAGCGTCAGGTGACAGCGATCCAATCCAAACCGTCGTTCGTCACATTTTTCGAACATGGCCCTACAGTATTGCATAGAATAATAGTACGAGCCCGCCAACTTGGTTGCGTCAGTACGTACGTAGATTTGCGTTTGCTTGTCAGAAGCTGAAGGACAGAACCAAGCTACTCCTACGAGTGAACATATGGATACGGCGCACTGGCCGGTCCGTCCCATAATCGGGCGTTAGAAGCGGAACCCTCCCCGGACAACCCCCCCCCCCCCCCCCCCCCCCCCCCCCCCCCCCCCCCCCCCCCCCCCCCCCCCCCCCCCCCCCCCCCCCCCCCCCCCCCCCCCCCCCCCCCCCCCCCCCCCCCCCCCACCCCCCCCCCCCCACTTTTTAACTAAGTGCCCTGGCCGCTAGCTCTCGTGGTCCTAACACGCCGGATTAAGACCTAACCCATTGTTAATCGCAGGCCACGATCTTTGCCCCAATTATTACATCCTTTAACGGAGCTTTCAGGTCCTAGGCTCCTAGCTATGGACGGCTGCGAATCCACGGCACGGCTGTTGTATGTGTAGTTCTCCTATATACTACTGCATTGCACACTGGACCATACGGTCACTGCAGACGTAATCACGCTAGATGCAGGGGATTAACAAAATACATCATGCACTTATCCTTGGCGTTATTGGTCCGGTAGCAAGAAGATCGAGCCTGCCGATTTGAGCTACTGGTCCATTAACTACCCAGAGCTAGCCCCGTGCTTAATACTCGGCGGCTTGATCAGTGGACTCCAGCCTTGCCTGGGAAAGCTAGGACCGTGTCGTGCCATAATTTGACCAATGTTAAGAAATCGAAATCTAGATCGTGCTAGAGGGTGCTGAAAGGAGGCCGTTTCCAATTTGCCCATGGAAGCGTTACCAACAGTAGCGACAGAGATTGCTGAGGCATATTCATTGCGAAAGAAACAAAAAGATATTTCACGAGCCTACTCTCCTAGTAACGAGCTAGGCCGGTGTTGGCTTTTCAAAAGGCGACACCTGACCTTTGGAATATCCCTTTTAGTTGAAATGAAAAGTTGGCAAAATTTACTGTAGCAATTCTAAATCAAAGATTAGGAGGACTAAACATGATCTAATTATAAAACTAAATACACGGATAGACGGGAAATCGCGAGACGAATCTATTAAGCCTAATTAATCTATCATTAGAGATTGTTTACTGTAGCACATTGTTGTCTAATCATGGCCAAATTAGACTCATTAGATTCATCTCGCAAAGTTACCGGGGGTTATGGGATGGGTTTTGTCATTAACACATATTTAATACTCCATGCATGTGAGATCCCCTTTTATAAATAGTAAAATTCGGCAAGTTGCCAAAGCAACTAAACAGGGCATACTCCGCCCTGGCGCCCTCCCTCTGCCACAATCTTTTCAGCACCTGACCTGATCAATCCGGCCAAGGATTGCTCTGCTCATCGACCGGATAGACGTCAGGGAGTTGTCTCTGTTCCGACGCATAGGCGCGCTACATATGGAGCCAGGCAGCCAAGTAGCCAACCAACATGATGCTGATGCAGCGATGGGAGCGAATTTTTGCCCCGTTGCTTCATCGTAACTAAACAGACAGAGGCAGGCAGGGGACCCCGAGTCAACCCGGCATCAACACATGCGACATACTAATGACATCTTGTCGAGTGCTCTATATGCTAGTGATATGACAATTAACGCCCTGCCTAGATCGACCTTCCCGGAAGCTTAAGGCTTAAGCCTAGTTAAGGCGCCGCTGCAAGCGCTATCGCTGAACTGGATGCGCTGCTGCTGCATTTTTTTTTTTGGCGAGTTCCATCAAACTAAACTGTGCTTCGGCATTTTCTGATCAAGGCGCGGAGGGGCTATATTGCTCTTAAACTCTAAACAAATTCAGAGGCAAATGATTATAAATAAAGTACGGTGCATCCAAGCGAGTGGCAAAATTGTTGGAGTCAACCGAAAGGATGGCCTGCACAAGAGTTTGCCATCCTTAAAAATGTGGAATTAATTCGTTACTGGACATCGAAAGATAAGTCAATTCTTTATGTCGCACTAAAAAAATGTTTGGCGAGAAGGTAGAAGTCACTGCAAGCTTGTAAAGTAGCTGTTTTTCAGATAATGGGCATGTTTAATTCCACACAAAATGCATAATGTTTTCACTTTAAGAACCGTGTCAGTTCATTTCTTCTTTCTGTGAATGCGTCTCAATGCATAAACTTTATGCATAAAGTGGGCATCTAAACACCCCAATAACGGAAGAAAATACCTCAACCGCTGCATCAACTTTGATGCACAACACCACGTAGCTGCTATGCTACCTTTCTCCTCGCTCTGACTTTTGAAGCTCCTTCTGCTAATTTCAAGCTTTCACGTCAGGTGAGCGTGACGCAGTTCTCGTTAATTGTTTTTGGTACGAGGCGGCTGCGACTTTTCACACACAAGAATAATCCACTCTACGATCAACTTATAAAATCCAAGCTAGGCTAGCTAGTTGCCCCGGCGGAATGCGCAGCCTAGGACCAATATTGCGTACGTATGTCCTTCAAAAAATATTGCGTACGTAATAAGTACTAATAGTACGACTGAAAACACACGCCAGGGCGGGTACGTATCGGATCTGTCTCTTCGGCTACCTATATTTTCTTTTAACCAACGATCATGCACTTAGCGCTGTGTTCGCTCTCATGTCCTAATTAATTTAGGGCACGTCCGGTTATCACGGAATGGCTGTCTGGAAAAAATCCAGCTGGAATAGTAAGTTTAATTTGTATAGAGAAGTAAAGTTGGAATGGTTCCGGGACCCAGAATGAGTTAACCGAACGAGCCCAAACACGGATTAATACCTAGTATAAAATAACCCATCCTCGTCATGATCGACGTCCAGCCTACTGTTATTTTTGTGTGAAGACAGACTTGAGCAGTAAAAGCAATGAACCTGTTCTTGATCACCCTCACCCCAAAGCCGGGCTGCCAATCCACTGCACGTCACGTCCTCCATCCCCTCCCCCTTCCAAAAAAAATCAATTCTAGCACAATATAATGTCATGTTTTAGTATGTTAGGTTTGACCAATTATAGATAAAAAAATAGCATTGTATTAATACAAATTTATTTAGAGCGATAAACATGAATACAATTCACTAGATACTTGATCAAACGTGAACCACTTCAACTGTCACACAACTCGTAGTTGCATTATTTTTAAGACAGGGGAGTACTTACACACTGATCCGGACTCTACTATGGAAGAACCAATTGCACAATTTAATAAATCAGAGCCGGTCAACATTTGACTATTCAGCGCTAGAATTGTAGTACCACCAAGTGTTTAGCTATGCCAACAGTGTCAGCGGACTCCAGCTTCCGTTTGACCGGGCATGTGACCCCATTAGGTCACCATTTGACCCAATCCAAATTTTTCTAGAGAGCGATCCATCCCAGCTTGCGTATGGAGTGAACAACTGGAATTTGATCCCCTCGTTTGAAACACTCCACGCACTAGACTGGAGCTACAACTAGACAATCTAGAGGTGGGGTAGTGCACACTGTAGTGGTCGCGAGAACGTGTTGCCGGACACCTTGCTTTTCTAAGGACGACGGATTGGATGGAGATCCTTGCTCTGCAAGGCATTTAGGCTGTCCGCAGTGGTTCCTGGATGGGATCCGGAA
>CM014276.1:64187867-64276995 GCA_004135705.1 Alloteropsis semialata
ATTGTTGCTTGTGCTGCAGAAGGTCGTGCTGTTGCTGGGCCTTCACGAGAACGACGCCAAAGAGAAGCGGAAGGTGCTGAAAGCGGTCTCCACTTTCCCGGGTACTTGACTGCATCCTCTCTTCGTATTCGTTCATCTGCTTAAAATTCTTTAAACTCGTGGCAACAATTTACAGTATCTCACAGCGAGAGCTAGCACTCCACTAGTTTCTGACAACAACGGCTTTGCTTCCTGCATGCACGCAACCCGATTGTCGAAACGTCGAACGCCCTGTGTACCTCAGGACTGGACCTCATCGCCGTTGACATGAAGGAGAGGAAGCTGACGGTGGCCGGCCTGGTGGACCCCCTCGAGCTCGTGACCAAGCTGCGCAAGCTCTGGCACGCCGACATCCTCTTCGTCGGCCCGGCCAAGGAGGACAAGAGAGAAGGCGGCGGCGCCACCGCCGGCGGTGTAAAGGAAGAGTACTACAACGACAAGGGGAACCACCAAGAGGTGGTGACGACTGCCAGGCAGGCGGAACGGGCCGTCGACATGCGCTCGTGGCCGCACGCGGCGGCGGTCCACGTCTACCCCCCGAGCCCGCGGTACCCGCCGTACCCTTACCACCACCCCCAACACCAGCACGGTGCGCAGGAGACGAATCCCCACGGCTCCTACTACGTCGCCTATGGCCACGGCGGCGCACAGGAGGGCCACCCCAACCCCTACGTCGCTCGAGGCCACGGTGCACGGGAGAATCCCCAAATTTACTACGGGGCACAGGAGGGGCCCCCCAACGCCTGCGCCATCTGCTGATGGTGATCGATCGATATATTTGATCATCTCGTTTGCATTGTGGCTTGTGTGTATAGTACGAGTAGTATAGTTGCAGTGTCGGTCTGCGTTGCCTGCCTGGTGCCTGCTGCATCCATCTTCATCGACTGTCGTCAGTGATTGTCCATCGGACTTTGCTAGGACTGTGATTTGTGTCGAAAGATAATAATACACTCGTGTTATGATGCTGGCTGCAATAAATACGTACTAATTCTGCTAGTCAAGGGACGAATCTAGCCGAGATGATCGCTGGGGTCAGCTCTATTAACATATTGGGTCGGATTTGAAATAAACAGTATTTTGCAAAGAAATTTTCAAATTTTATCGGGATCGGCTGACCCAATAAACCTCCTAGATTCACTACTTTGGGCCCGCCTAAAGGGATGGAGAGGAAGGTTAGGATTTGCGAGCTCGGCCCAGTTATCACGGGCTTAATTAACAAAAGTCCGAGGAGGATTCGCAAAAAAAAAAGGTGCACGGCTTAATTGCCAGTGCGAGAGAGTGAGGATTGTGTCGGTCTTCTGAGGCCTGCAACTGCAATGATCTATGACTCGACCTCGACTCATACTTGATGGAATCATATGGTGGCCGCTGCTCGCATACGCACCTGGAGCTTGTCATGGAGACCGCCCTGAGCTCGTGCGCTGACCTTGAGCCTCATTCACCGGCCTGAGCTCGCCGTGCTGCCTCCATGCCCGCCCACGGCCCACACGATCGAGCAGATCGAGAAAAGCGGCGCTAAATTCCCATTGTCTCTATGCCAATTAGCGCCGCTAAGTGCCAATTAAAGAAACGCCTTGCAGGTATTGAACAGAATCCTTGGGTGAGGAAGCAGACAGCAAGCTCTCATCGCTACCCTGTTTTGCATTCAGCTGCTGCCTCTCAAGAACCACTTGCATTCAGCAGATCTTAGTCAAGTAAACGTGCGGGCCAAGGAGGGACACCAGATAAGACGGTCTTTCTCTCGGAAATTAAGTTTGGATTATTACAAATTACAAAAAGTCCTCGCATGTGGTTTTCAAGCTTTCAGCGTCAGGTGACAGCGATCCAATCCAAACCGTCGTTCGTCACATTTTTCGAACATGGCCCTACAGTATTGCATAGAATAATAGTACGAGCCCGCCAACTTGGTTGCGTCAGTACGTACGTAGATTTGCGTTTGCTGGTCAGAAGCTGAAGGACAGAAGCAAGCTACTCCTACGAGTGAACATATGGATACGGCGCACTGGCCGGTCCGTTTTTTTTTTTCCTTAAAAAACCCCCCACTTTTTAACTAAGTGCCCTGGCCGCTAGCTCTCGTGGTCCTAACACGCCGGATTAAGACCTAACCCATTGTTAATCGCAGGCCACGATCTTTGCCCCAATTATTACATCCTTTAACGGAGCTTTCAGGTCCTAGGCTCCTAGCTATGGACGGCTGCGAATCCACGGCACGGCTGTTGTATGTGTAGTTCTCCTATATACTACTGCATTGCACACTGGACCATACGGTCACTGCAGACGTAATCACGCTAGATGCAGGGGATTAACAAAATACATCATGCACTTATCCTTGGCGTTATTGGTCCGGTAGCAAGAAGATCGAGCCTGCCGATTTGAGCTACTGGTCCATTAACTACCCAGAGCTAGCCCCGTGCTTAATACTCGGCGGCTTGATCAGTGGACTCCAGCCTTGCCTGGGAAAGCTAGGACCGTGTCGTGCCATAATTTGACCAATGTTAAGAAATCGAAATCTAGATCGTGCTAGAGGCCGTTTCCAATTTGCCCATGGAAGCGTTACCAACAGGAGCGACAGAGATTGCTGAGGCATATTCATTGCGAAAGAAACAAAAAGATATTTCACGAGCCTACTCTCCTAGTAACGAGCTAGGCCGGTGTTGGCTTTTCAAAAGGCGACACCTGACCTTTGGAATATCCCTTTTAGTTGAAATGGAAAGTTGGCGAAATTTACTGTAGCAATTCTAAATCAAAGATTAGGAGGACTAAACATGATCTAATTATAAAACTAAATACACGGATGGACGGGAAACCGCGAGACGAATCTATTAAGCCTAATTAATCTATCATTAGAGATTGTTTACTGTAGCACATTGTTGTCTAATCATGGCCAAATTAGGCTCATTAGATTCATCTCGCAAAGTTACCGGGGGTTATGGGATGGGTTTTGTCATTAACACATATTTAATACTCCATGCATGTGAGATCCCCTTTTATAAATAGTAAAATTCGGCAAGTTGCCAAAGCAACTAAACAGGGCATACTCCGCCCTGGCGCCCTCCCTCTGCCACAATCTTTTCAGCACCTGACCTGATCAATCCGGCCAAGGATTGCTCTGCTCATCGACCGGAGAGACGTCAGGGAGTTGTCTCTGTTCCGACGCATAGGCGCGCTACATATGGAGCCAGGCAGCCAAGTAGCCAACCAACATGATGCTGATGCAGCGATGGGAGCGAATTTTTGCCCCGTTGCTTCATCGTAACTAAACAGACAGAGGCAGGCAGGGGACCCCGAGTCAACCCGGCATCAACACATGCGACATACTAATGACATCTTGTCGAGTGCTCTATATGCTAGTGATATGACAATTAACGCCCTGCCTAGATCGACCTTCCCGGAAGCTTAAGGCTTAAGCCTAGTTAAGGCGCCGCTGCAAGCGCTATCGCTGAACTGGATGCGCTGCTGCTGCATATTTTTTTTTTTTTGGCGAGTTCCATCAAACTAAACTGTGCTTCGGCATTTTCTGATCAAGGCGCGGAGGGGCTATATTGCTCTTAAACTCTAAACAAATTCAGAGGCAAATGATTATAAATAAAGTACGGTGCATCCAAGCGAGTGGCAAAATTGTTGGAGTCAACCGAAAGGATGGCCTGCACAAGAGTTTGCCATCCTTAAAAATGTGGAATTAATTCGTTACTGGACATCGAAAGATAAGTCAATTCTTTATGTCGCACTAAAAAAATGTTTGGCGAGAAGGTAGAAGTCACTGCAAGCTTGTAAAGTAGCTGTTTTTCAGATAATGGGCATGTTTAATTCCACACAAAATGCATAATGTTTTCACTTTAAGAACCGTGTCAGTTCATTTCTTCTTTCTGTGAATGCGTCTCAATGCATAAACTTTATGCATAAAGTGGGCATCTAAACACCCCAATAACGGAAGAAAATACCTCAACCGCTGCATCAACTTTGATGCACAACACCACGTAGCTGCTATGCTACCTTTCTCCTCGCTCTGACTTTTGAAGCTCCTTCTGCTAATTTCAAGCTTTCACGTCAGGTGAGCGTGACGCAGTTCTCGTTAATTGTTTTTGGTACGAGGCGGCTGCGACTTTTCACACACAAGAATAATCCACTCTACGATCAACTTATAAAATCCAAGCTAGGCTAGCTAGTTGCCCCGGCGGAATGCGCAGCCTAGGACCAATATTGCGTACGTATGTCCTTCAAAAAATATTGCGTACGTAATAAGTACTAATAGTACGACTGAAAACACACGCCAGGGCGGGTACGTATCGGATCTGTCTCTTCGGCTACCTATATTTTCTTTTAACCAACGATCATGCACTTAGCGCTGTGTTCGCTCTCATGTCCTAATTAATTTAGGGCACGTCCGGTTATCACGGAATGGCTGTCTGGAAAAAATCCAGCTGGAATAGTAAGTTTAATTTGTATAGAGAAGTAAAGTTGGAATGGTTCCGGGACCCAGAATGAGTTAACCGAACGAGCCCAAACACGGATTAATACCTAGTATAAAATAACCCATCCTCGTCATGATCGACGTCCAGCCTACTGTTATTTTTGTGTGAAGACAGACTTGAGCAGTAAAAGCAATGAACCTGTTCTTGATCACCCTCACCCCAAAGCCGGGCTGCCAATCCACTGCACATCACGTCCTCCATCCCCTCCCTCTTCCAAAAAAAAATCAATTCTAGCACAATATAATGTCATGTTTTAGTATGTTAGGTTTGACCAATTATAGATAAAAAAAATATCATTGTATTAATACAAATTTATTTAGAGCGATAAACATGAATACAATTCACTAGATACTTGATCAAACGTGAACCACTTCAACTGTCACACAACTCGTAGTTGCATTATTTTTAAGATAGGGGAGTACTTACACACTGATCCGGACTCTACTATGGAAGAACCAATTGCACAATTTAATAAATCAGAGCCGGTCAACATTTGACTATTCAGCGCTAGAATTGTAGTACCACCAAGTGTTTAGCTATGCCAACAGTGTCAGCGGACTCCAGCTTCCGTTTGACCGGGCATGTGACCCCATTAGGTCACTGTAGCTAATTATGGATTAATTAGGGTCATTAGATTCGTCTCAAAAAGTTACACCCATCTGTGAAGAGGTTGTTGCAAATAGACTTTATTTAGTACTCCATGCATGTAAGATTTCTTTTAGTGCTAATTTTTAGCACCGGCCGCCAAACCAGGCCTTACAGGATCAACATCCAAGCATGCATGTCATGCTCCCAAATCCCAATCCCAAGTTGGGTTCAGCTCGGCTCCCGCACCAAGCCACAGAGGACGAATCGAACGGCGAGGCTCCGACGGCACGCGCACTGTGAGTCTGTGACGAGTGACGAGTGACGAGCCTTCCTTTTCCTTTTCCCCCGCACGGCCGCACGGTTGTGGGTTTCGACTTTCGACGTCTCTGCGGGTGTCGGCTTTCCAGGGGGCGAAAAAGCCTGCGCACCTTTTGGAATGAAGAATTCGGGAATCGGGATCGCTTCTTCTGCTGTGCCGAGATCGGATCGGATCGTCAGTCAGATCGGATCGTGGGTCGATTCATCAGATCGGAAATGCGTCAGTCAGATCGGATCGTGGGTCGATTCATCAGATCGGAAATGCGTCAGTCAGAAAGTTTGTTCTGACGAGCGGGCGCACTACGAGGCCAGCCCGCCAGCGCTGGATCCGGACGCTGCTGGCCACGTGACGATATGTGCAGCGAAATTTCCTTGCAACCGTTGCTTCACCATGATGGATGCAGGAGGGAGCAGACCCCAAGTCAACCCGGCAAACACGTGCCTCTAATTTTGTTATGCGTAGAACTAGTGATAGTACAATCAATGCACCGGGAAAGATCGAGTTTCCCGGAAGCTTGAGGCAAGCCAAGGCTCCGACGATCTGAAGCAACACAACAACCGTTGCCATTCATTCGACCAGGTTAACTGCCGCTGTGCTGTAACAGTCACTTTCAAAAACGTGTCGTCCAAAACCGGCAAGTCGTTTTTCCCCCAGCAGTCAGCGAGCGAGCTTGGAGCCATGGATCTCTCGCGAGACCACTATCACTGTAGCAACAGCTAGGCCGGAAGTCGCTTCCACTAACAGCTCCTGCAACTAATCGCAAGTCAGTCAAGATGCTGGCCCGCTGCCGATCGGGCCGGAGCCCGGAAGAGGACGACGACTCGGCACATTCTGCGGGTCGTCGCGGGCGCCGGGGCCACACATACTGGTCCGGTGGCCCCGCCCCGCGCCCGTCAAGCGGGCTGTGTGGCTCGCCCCCGATCCGATCTCCTTTGGCGGCTGCGTCCTCGCGGTGTCACACGCGGCGCGTTGCTCCGGGCTCGCTCGCTCGCTCCGCCTCCTCTCGCCATCCACCCACCCCACGCGCACGGACGAGTCCAAGCACCAAGCGCCGCCGCAGCGACGCGAGCGGACGGAAAAGGACAGGGACAGAAGAAGGGGAAAAATAATCATTCCTCGCAACGTCATCATCGATCGGCTCGCTTAACGGCTTAACCCACCGGTTTCGTTTCGTTTGCGCGTCGTCAGTCACAGACCAGACCACGATCCGAGTCCGGCTCGACCCGATCGGCCCCCAGCTGCCGCCTGCCTTCGTCGCGGCTTCCTTGGACGAAGCCCTTCCCCGCGCGCTTCGGCTGCAGTGCAGTGGCCAGGGAAGTCGTCAGTCTTGGGTGCGCGACCGGAACAGGACGGTTGATTCGGCACTGGGCAGCGCCGGGCCCTGCCGCCCGCCCTCGTCCCGGCCTATAAAACCCAGCCCCCTTCGAGTTCGCCCCCAATCGAACTCGCCTCGGTTCGCTTCGGAGCTGAGCTGCTGCCCATCGAACTCACCGCGGAGACAAAAGCACCGCGCCATCCGTCGTCCCCAGGCTCTCAGCCCCGTCCCTCCACTTGTCGCATTGCGGCAGACTCGGCACACGCCGGCCCGGCCAGATATAGAGCGAAGCCAAGGACAGACAGCCGGCCACTCGAAGCGGTTCGCTTGGTTCGGCGCGGCAGGAGGAGGATCGATCAGTCCCAGTAGGCTCGGCCGGCCATGGCTGCCAAGGTAATCGATTCAGAATCATTTGCTCGATTCGCGGCTCTTTTCACCCCAAAAGTTTCCAGGTTTTGGATTCCCTACGCTTGATTCTTAACGGAATCCTCGTTTTTTCCTTCTGCAGAAGGTGGTGCTGAAGCTGGACCTGCACGACAACAAGGATAAGCAGAAGGTGCTCAAAGCGGTCTCCACTCTCCACGGTACGTGCTTGCCTCCTTCGGTCTTCCTCATCTGCTCTGCTTTGTTCTGCTCTTCGGCCATGGACGACGCTGGAGTCTGCGTCTCGGAGAATTGCAAACAGGAAGAGAGATTTTTCAGTTCTGTAATTAACCCATGTCCCAACTCTGAATTGCGCAGGCATCGACTCCATCTCCGTGGACATGAAGGACCAGAAGCTGACGGTGATCGGCCTCGCCGACCCGGTCGACGTCGTGGCCAAGCTGCGCAAGGTCGGGACCGCGACCATCCTCTCCGTCGGCCCGGCCAAGGAGGAGAAGAAGGACGACAAGAAGGAGGGCGACAAGAAAGAGGGCGATAAGAAGGAAGGCGACAAGAAGGCGGAGGCCAAGCCGCTCCTGGTATATCCGCCATGGATGGCGCAGTACCCCTACCCCTACCCCCCACCCCCCCAGGCCCAGTACGTCGTCCACAGCGCCGAGGAGGACCCCAACTCCTGCGTCATCTGCTGATGGCGACGCCGACGACCGGAGAGGTCCCGGTTTTTGTACATTCAATCGTTGGCCTGCCTGCCTGCCTACCTCGAGCTCGATCGTCAGTGATCCAGACCGGGCCCGGGGTGCGGTGGTTGGCCGCTGTGCTCATCTCTATCTCTTGGTTGGTTGGTTGGTCCGTCCGCCGGTCGTTATTAAACGATGGCCGGAGCAGTTACATACACAGGCGATCCAAGAGTAGTTGTTGGGTTTTCAGGCTGCAGTGCCATTGCTGATGAGCGTGTTGTGTAGTGTTCATAGCATATAGTATGTGCTTTTTTTTGTCCTTGCTATTTGGGTGTTGAGGCATGAAACTAAAGATAAAAGTTCCATATTTGTCCTGTGTATGTCTGTGTTTGTCATTAGTAAATCCAAGGCACACTGATCTCAGTTAAAGGAAAAAATGGGCCAGAAAGGTCTGTACTAGCCAGGCACTTGATGTATGAGGATACAGAGCATCTCATTGGCTTAGTTGCCTACAATGTTCAGCCCGGGCCCTATGCCAATCCTGGCTCCGCCACTGTATAAATATTAACTAAAGATAAAAGTTCCATATTTCCGATGTAGTATGAAGTTGAGAGCAAATGTGATGATGAAATGTTTGTGGGACTTGGTCAAATAGCTAGGTTTACGCATGAGCAAGACCATTGCTCCGGAACGATCTAGAATGGCAACTAGTAGTAGGATGGACTGAATATGGGCGGAAAGATGATATTGTAATCATAAAATGGTTGCTGTCTAAATCACCTTTGAAATTTGACCGCAAAGAAGTTTCCATCGATGACCGTTCGACTCATTCAAGGGCCAAATTAAATTACCTTTGAAATTTGGCAACAATATAGTTAGATGATGTGCACTTTAGAAAACAACGTAGCATAAAAACGACTTGAATCATGCGATCGAACACCCCCCCCCCTCTATGAGATTCACATCTCCGCTCTTTTGATTCATTTTGTTTATAGCGCTGCTGCACTATAGAATGAATTAGTATCCAATTAATTGTTTTTATTTAGGCCTTGTTTAGTTCGCGCAACTTGGGTTGCAACTTTACTGTAGCAATTCTAAACCTAAGATTAGGAGGACTAAACACGATTTAATTATAAAACTAATTACACGGATGGACGGAAAATCGCGAGACGAATCTATTAAGCCTAATTAATCCATCATTAGAGATTGTTTACTGTAGCACGACGTTGTCTAATCATGGCCAAATTAGGCTCATTAGATTCGTCTCGCAAAGTTAGGGGGTTATGGAATGGGTTTTGTCATTAACTCACGTTTAATACTCTATACATGTAAGATTCTCTTTTATGAATAGTGAAGTTGGATGAATAGTGAAGTTTGTTGTGGGAACTAAACAAGGCCTTAGTTGGTAGCACGAAGACCAACCGTAGAGATGCTTCCAACCCACAAGCTAGGTAAAATCAGTGGAGGCTCTGTGAATAGAATGGATTTTCCATTTGATGAAGCTAGCTAGCTTGAGCCATCACTGTATATTATGTTTGTGTAGCGATTCAGAGTTGGCTCAGCTAGTGGGAACTTGGAGTGATGGGTAAGAGTTGACTTTCTGGATCTGAAAGCTTTCTGTGTCTTGTTTATATAGCTGTATAAAATTACACACGAAAGTTTCAACCTAGAACTCAAACAGACATACGACTCAGGAATAAGAAAATAATTAAACATATGAAGTTATTAACCCAGAAAATATACACGTTACAACGACAGAGAATTAAAACCATCCTAATGATGTATATGTGAGCACATCAATTACAAGGTGAGGAAGAAGATAAGACAACAAAGAGAAGAAAAAAAAACACCCAGACCCAGCTATCTACTACTGTGTGTGAGCGCATCAATGACAGGATGAGGAAGAAGTTAAGGAAGCTAAAAATGTTGGTTTGGTTAGTTATGCGGTGGGCAACCGCCGATCAGGCCCAACACAAAAACAAAACACAAAATAATGCAAAATCTCATTATCGCTCAGTTTAAGTCGATGTCTTCTCATTCATTAGGCCATCCCCAACCCATGATGTCCATAGACAGTGTCTATGTTGCCAACTAAGCAAGACACTATGTTTAGAAACTACATCTCTCAATGCATAGTTTCTTCATGTAGGTCCATAATTAATACTCAATCCACCATTCTCTCTCATCTCTACCAATCATATTTGTTGTTCAATTATCACGAGGACACTACCATCTCCCAATGCATGACTTGATGGTGTCTAGTGCATAGATTCCCGTGAGAAAACTGGGTCTTGCATGAGACCCGGTTTCTTCCTCTCTCCACTCTCTCTCTTATTTAATATAGTGCCATGTAAGCTAATAATCCTAAGTGGCAATGTAATTAATACTATGAAAACTATCCTAGTTGGAGGGTTGGGGATGGCCTTAGAGGTGCTATCACAGTGGATCATGCGGATCCGTCTCGACTGGAACGCAAGCGCTAGTCCCAGGAGCCAGTGGTGACCGGCGCCGGGTGTACCGGTACCGGTAGGAGCAGGGCAGCTAAGGGATCAGATGATTATGATTCAGAGCAACGGAGCAAGGCACCCGCGGCCACGTCAAGGCCACACACACACGCCCGCGCACGCGAGGGGGCGGTTGGTTTTGGTTATCCCCGAGCGCAGGGCGCACGCGCGTCCCTTCCCGGCCGTCCGTTCCAGAGCTTCTGGTGGCTTCCGCCTTCCGCCTCCTCTCCTCGGCGGCATCCGCACATGTAAGCGCCAGCGCCACCGACCCGCTTGCTCGTGCGCCACTGTCCCAGAGGCCGGCGAGCGATTGAGCGAATTACCAGACCCATCTGCCTCAAACCCAACCCAATCCTCATGGCGATGCTGCTCCGCAAGGTGTGGGGCTCCGTGCTCGCGCGCGCGGCGGCGGCGGCGGCGGCNGCGCGTCCGGCCGCCGAGCAGTACTGCGCCTCGCTGTCGCTGGGCGCGCTCGACGCCATCCCGACCGACGTGCTCGCCCAGATCCTGCGCCTGCTGGGCCCCGTCGACGCCGCGCGCACCAGCTCCGTCTGCCGCGCCTGGCGCATCTTCGCCTCCGACAACGGCCTCTGGGCCTTCTTCCTGCGCCTCGGCCCCGAGCCCTGGGACCTCGTCGTCTTCGCCGAGACGCACCTCGCCGCTGGCCCCGACTCGCACGCGTGGTCAGTGCCGCCTCTCCCGTCTCGCCATCGCTACTTGTCACGGAGCTTAATAATGCCCCGCGCTCGCTATGGCAGCTGACATCGCGGTGCATTTGTAGGCTGTACTACGATAGCTTGCCGCAGCTCTCATTCAAACAGATTTACGGCCTCCGAGCGGTGGTCCCGGGTACTATCATAGTGGATGGTAAGAAATAACACATCCTTGACATACCCAATTTTACTTTAGATGGCTAATCTTTGCTTGAGCAAAACAAATATTAGAGAAATTCTGAAGACAGTGGTTGGATAGATGCCTAAAATCTAAATTGACTGCTTTCTATATCTACATAACCAAGTGGATGGCATTTAATTTACTGTTTGTGCAGCTTCAGTTACTAGGCAAACTTATTGCATGATTTCATCTCAAAAGAAACAGGATATAACAAAGTACGCTCTGCGTTACATGCTACATAAGATTGCCATAATAGTATGATGAAGTTTAGCTTTTTACATGCGTGACGACGAAATGCAGACTGCCTCTTCTTCTGCTGTGTCAGTTCTTGTTATGTCCTCTGATATTTCTTTTATTGAAGGTGGATCTGGATATTGCAAGTATGGCTGGAGCAAATATGCTGCTCCTTCTGGGCGTTGTGCGACATTCTTGGTAAGTTTGTGGCGATCAGTGGCCAGGGTCACCTCTGCAAGGCATGAGATGTCCATGAACATTGTGACAGTACCACAGTAACCTACTAAGCTCAAGATTGACGTTAACTGATTTGCCAGAGCCCAAAGATATGGCAGTAATTTATATGCCTGCCGGGATTACTATGCAGGAATTCGGTAACCTTGAATCAGCTATGTATGCAAGGCTTCGTCACTTCTTCTCTACAATCTACACAAGGTTTTGAACTAGATCTCGCTTCCACAGTTCCACTTAGTATGTTTATTTCATAGGATAAACAGTTTTCACTTGTTTTAACAGATTTGGCCAGTGATGTCCTTTGTCTTAAAGGGAATATTATTTTATATTGAACTTTTTTTCTATGTTTATGAGAAAGGCCCTTATGAGAACTTAGACTGACTAGGATGCCTACTGCCAAAGCGATTGCACCGTCCCTAGCTTTGACATCAGCATGTGTGCCCATGGGTATTCTTGGATGTGTGCTCATTTATATTTCAGTTTGCACATTTGCTGTTGATTGTTCATGTTCCAAATCTGTCCTACTAGCAGTCTAGCACATGCTAGGATGTAACTCTTTCATAATTATTTTATATTTTATTCGTATCATGTGCAATAGCAAAAGTCTATGGGGTGATACTTCTTGTCCCAGTATCCTTTACCCTACTCAGATATACAGATGTGGGATAAACTCAAAATTCAAATCATCTCTGATAGTCGAATGTTGGCATTTGTTAAGTCCCTTACCCAAAAGAAGCTGGCCAATGGAAGATGAAAACCACCTTTCCTTTAGGTTTTTTTTTTCCAACCACTGATTTGGTTTGAAGTCATAAAGAGCTAAAGTTTTTTTTTCGATAAAAAGAATCCCTGATGGGCCATCTGTTGTGATATTAGTATTAAATTCTTTCTCTGGCCATATTTATTGTATTATATGTGTTATCTGACTTTTACAGGATGCAAGTAAAGCCTTCCACTCAACCAGTTATAGTTGTCCTTCCACTGTGTCACTCTGATGGTTTGTATTTTTACAGTTTTACTTGACCCAACTATCTACTTTACAGTTTTGCACTTTGACCATATAACTTGACCCACCTTTCTATTTGTTACAGATACTGAGTCTGCCAGGGCCTCAAGAAAGCAATACAAGGAGACATTGTACTCTGTCTTGTTCGATATGAATGTCCCTGCTGTTTGTGCTGTTGATCAAGTATGCATTAGTAAATTCTTTGATTATTGGTTAAACCAACCGGATACCTTTATCAAATTTCACCTCGTGTTATTTAATCCAATGACCGCTCCTGTACTGAATTAATTTTGTCCTTTGGATTTAGCTTTTGTAAATTAGCAAATGCATGTAATTATACCACATCAGAACCATGACTTTTAGTTAAAGCTTGAGCTGCCAACTGAGAGATCTGTATAAAACTAATATCATCCATACACTGTTTTTGTAGACAATACACCATCTTTCTTCGATGGCCTAACTGTCCAAAATTGTTTGATCTTCAACTATAACTATGTAACTATATTTGTGGAAACTTTTTGTGAGCAATGAGCTCACTGGCATTTGCTTTCCAGGCAGTTTTATCTTTGTATGCTTCTAAACGAACCTCCGGTATTGTTGTCCACATTGGATTCAATACCACATCTGTTGTTCCCAGTAAGTAACTATTCATATTTTCCTCTCTTTATGCAAGATTCAATGATTGTGACATTACTAAGGTTTTTCAAGTATTTTCTGTATTTTCCCATGAGTTTGAGAAACATTAGTCATACCATTTGCATCTCTCAGATGCACATATTAATGCCATTACATTCTAGATTCTACGATTCTGATGTATTATGTTTGCACCAGTTTTTGAAGGCAGGGTAATGTATGAGATAGGTATTGAAACTGTGGGGCAAGGCGCCCTGAAACTCACTGGTTTTCTTAAGGAGTTAATGCACCGGAGAAATATATCTTGTGAGTCACTGTACACTGTTCGAACCATCAAGGAGGTAAAGTTTGTTTACGCCACAATAGTTGAATTTATTGGACATTCTTCCTACAATCTATCCTAATGGCTACAGGCAACCAACTTTGTTTGGAGCCTATTACCTAGATGCCTACCTATTTAAAGATGAATATCACAGAATGGAGATGAACTCTAAAATATGACTGTTCTCTGTTTCTCTCTTATGTGAAGAAACTTTGCTACGTAGCGGCTGATTATGAAGCTGAATTACGTAAAGATACACAAGCTTCCTGTGAGGTTGATGGTGAAGGGTGGTTCACTCTGTCGGAAGAGAGATTCAAGACTGCAGAAATTCTATTTCAGCCCCATATGGGAGGAATGTATGTAATCTTCAGATATCACTTGATTTGTGCTTTCATTACCGTTCCATTATGGTTGCTCAATGTTGACCTTGCACTTGCAGGCGTGCTATGGGCTTGCATAAAGCCGTATCTCTATGTATGGATCACTGCTATAATTCGGACATTGTTAGAGATGACACCTGGTACAAGACGGTCGTTTTAGCTGGTGGATCGTCATGTTTACCTGGTTTGCCAGGTATATTTTCTATGCATTTCAGTTCAATGTGTTTTCTAGACATTAAGTCGGTATTAGATCAAACATGGAATTACGGTGGATAATGCTATTTAATTTGGATTTCGTTTGTTTTTTTGTGACTAATGGATACCGTGTAATACACCAGAGAGGCTGGAGAAGGAGCTTCACCAACTGCTTCCACCATACATTTCGGAAGGAATAAGAGTACTTCCTCCTGCATTTGGCAGTGATTCTGCCTGGTTTGGTGCAAAGATGATTAGCAATGTGAGGACATGGAACCTTGAGTTTTGTTTGTGTTCAATTCAAATTCATTGCTGATTTTAGTTTCACTTTTACTAATGGTGTATTGACTTTTTAGGTGAGTACTTTCACGGATGCATGGTGTGTAAAGAAGAAGCAGTTCCGCCAGAAGATACGCCGGAATGGTCCATTGTTTGTGAATTCTTGGTAATGAGAATCTCATCGACACAGTTACTGTTGCATGAGGATCAGGAGCAACAAAAATAAAACATGGAGTTGCCATAGAGGTATTCTCCATGTCCATAATAATGGTACAAGGCATCCAGTCCAAGCTCCACCTGTTTATAGAATACAAGTACATATCATGTTTCTATGGATTTGAGCATATGAATCATAGGTTACTGTTGTTAATACTAAGTCCATTGTTGTTTATGTTGAACATGAAGTGATTCTTTTGTTATCGTATTTAAGCCATCTTGGTCTGTAATTATTTGTTTATGTTTGGTACAGTACTAAATGCTATAGAGATTTATACAAATCATTTGGTATTAAATGAAACACTCTCTGCATTTTTGTTTAATAAATATACAACGTTCAGGATGTCCCATATACAGTCATGGTAATGCCTCATTAGTTTGGGGTGAAAAATCAATCTCAAGATGTAAACACTCTGCATTTTTTTAATAAATATACAACGTTTAGGATGTCCCATGTAACAGTCTTGGTAATGCCTCGTTAGTTTGGGTGAAAAATCAATTTCAGGGCGTGTTTAGTTCAGAAAGTTGCCGAAAAAAGTTGCTATTGGGAAGCGTGTTCTGTGAGAGAGGGCACTGTTGTCAGTGTGAAAAAAGTTGCTATTTTTTGGCAACTTGCCACAATCTAAACAAGCCCTCAAGATGTTCTATGAATCTCGCATTGTTTGAGGAAGGGTAGAGGTAAAAGGATCAAGATGAGAGCTCAGGATGTCTATATTTAATGGTCATGGTAATCCCTCCAGCTTGGGGTGAAAAATCAAGGTGATAGCTCAGGATGTCCCCCCATATTTAGCTGTCATGGTAATGACTCCAGTTAGGGGTGAAAAGTCAATCTCTAAGATGTTTTATGAATCACCTTGTTTGTCGAGTAAGGCCTTTCGCGAAAGTTGCAAAAAGTAAGTTGCAAAAGTTGTATCGAAAAACATGTCACAAGAGAGAAGGCACATTTTTCAATGCGCAACTTTTGCGAAACTTTGCGAACTAAACAGGGCCCAAGTGTTAAAAGGTAAAAGGATCAAGATGATAGCTCAGCTTGTTCGGAGAGTTAAGGGTTAACGGCACAACGATCAAAATGAGAGAAAATCAAAATGATAGCTTGTTTGGAGGGGTAAAAGGATAAAAATGATTAGCAAAAGGTAAAAGGAGCAAAATGATAGCCTGTTTGGAGGGCAAGGATAAAAGAATCAAAATGAGATGTATGAATCACAGCTTGTTCCGAGAAGATTATAAAACAACGAATCAAACTCGGCAGTCTAGCTTGAGCTTGCCGGCTAACTCACAAGCTCTGGAACTCGGGCATTGTTTGTTACTCATCCGCTCCCAATCCCTGGTGATTATTAGAGTAAAAAATGGATTAATTCCTATAATTATACCCTGCTCTCACTGGGAATGCATCGCTCTCACCGGAGGGATGTCCAGTCATCCCAGATGAACCGGTAGATACGAGCATAGCAAACAAGACAACACAAACCATATAAATATGATTAACGAAGCAACATTAGATAACGGAATAGTCAGGTAGAACAGACTACCAGACTCAACGGACTTCACAAGGTAATACATGAGTTCAACAGGACACAATAGCCCTCAAAAGTCCATTCATACTTGGTTGGGAGAGAGTGACTTGGCTGGTTATTTAGGTGATAACGATTTCGGGTTTGGCACATTCCCCACTTGGCTTTTAGCCCATGGCATACTTCTGCGTCCAGGAGCGAGCAGTGGACTCATACTTGGCCCTATCAGTCTTGTACATGTGAGCAATCTCAGGCACAAGAGGATCATCAGGATTTGGGTCCGTGAGCAGCGAACAAATTGACAGGAGCACCTGTAAATCAACAGAAGAAAAACAGATCAGGAAATCAACAAACTACTTCCAATATGTAGTGGGTTAGCTAATCAAGGCACACAAAAAAATGAGTAGAAAAATGTTGGAAACTATCAATGCAGAAAATGTGGGTGATTCACCTTTGATATGGTCAAAGCAGGGCTCCACTGTTCCTTGAGAATGTCAAGGCAAATGCTGCCATTGCTGTTAATGTTCGGGTGAAACACCTTGGTGCGGAATGACACCTGAAAATATCATCAAAACATTAGATCCCCAAAATGATTAAAGAGCAGGTTTACAACTTTAGCTCTAGATATCATAGGGAGCTGCTATTAGAAATCTGATATTCAGAAAAATTACCTTTGGTGGTTTGAAAGGATAATCCGGTGGGAAATGGATGTTCACCAAGAAAACACCACCCGCAAACGGGCTGTCCGAGGGCCCCATGATAGTTGCTTGCCAGTGGAACATGTCCTCACCAACAGGGCCTGACAATAAGGCAAGCGAACAAAGTTCAATCAAAACTCAAGTTGAGTGGGATCTTCTAACAATGTAGTTGGAACTGGGGAAGCAATCATAAGATCAAACTCACAGTTATGCTATAACCATATCAGGCCAAATAAAGAACAATAATGCCTACAATGCTACAAAAGGATACAACAAATGCATGACAATTTCCATCACAACATTGTGCTAACATCACTATGTTCTGGTCCTAATGATGACATGATCTATAACAGACAGCTCTCCTTATGAGTAGGAGAAATCTTAAAATGATTGCTACACATTTTAATTCAATGATATGGTTTAGCTGTAACCACAAAACAGATGATGTAATTATACCAAACTTAACAAGATTTCGAGTCCAACTGATTTCACATTTAACTAAATAAACCAGCTAGCATGATTTTAAAGGTTGAACAGATTGCCACACTAAAGTACTTTGAATCAACCACACAGAAGCATATTCAAAAGGGCTGTAACTGGAGTTCACAAAGGCCCACGACAATATATAACCTGCAAACCATGACACCCAGATCATGTAACCTTACTGCATCTCATGAGCCGACGAAACACACATCAACCTACAACTCTAGTGCACACGGATAACGCGCTCATCCCAACACAATTCGGCAAGATCTGGACATAAACCACCGCGTTAGAGAGCAAATCACCTGCGCTGCAGGAGGTGGGCGGGTCCTTCTGCAGGTCCTTCAACTCCTTCAGGATCCTCTTCGACGCCATGGATCAAACCCTAAGTCCCCAAAATCCACAGATCAAATCAAACCTAGGGTAGGGATCGACAGATCGAGCCGATCGAATCAAGAGAGGGGGTTCGGGGTTCCGCGTACCGATCGATGCCGGGGGAATCAGGCGGGGCGGTTCGGGGTCGTTGCGGCGGCCGCCTGCCTCTCTTCTCCGAGGCGCGCGGCGGCGACGGCGTGTCGCGGTGGGGCTCGGCCACAAACGGGAGGAAGCGAGGAGTCGGGGGGGATTTGGGTAGGGGTGCCCGTGGGGGCATTTTATAGGGCAACGGGCGGACGTGGGCCGTCCGATGGGTGATCCGCGGGCGCCGACGCCTCGCGTGATGCTTACGCTGGACGCACAGGGGGTTCGCCTTTCGGTGCTTTCCGGGTGGGTTTTCTTTTGCGCACACACAGGGGATGGAAATCATCACATAAGAGATGTAAATCTTCAAACCAGCCCAATAGCTACAGTATAACAGTACCCCGTTCACTCTTCGCCGTCAGATTCATAAGTTCGACGGCCCAGATCAAGCCGGCGTAGAAGCAGGCCGAAATGGCTGTATGCGGGGAGACGCATTCCCGAGTCTAGGCCCAGATTTTCGGCCCATGCGTGCGTTATTGGGCCGAAGAAATTAACATTTCGCTGGGCTGTGCAGTATTCCGAGTCTACAGCACCAAACCCAGGTACTCCTGCTGCGCTCCTCCCGCAGCAAAGCGCGGGGTGCCTGCTAGTTTACCCTGTTTACCTTATCGGTGCGAGTTTGATGAGATGTGTTGGATTGACACGCTTAGGGCACCTGGGTCTCCTGGTACTATACGGATATACTGGTTGTATTTGGAGGAATTCTTGTTCTAAATATATTTTCGGTGTGTTTGTTTCACGCCCATAGATTGTCACACTAAAAAGTGGTCGTACTTTACTCGTTTAGACTCCTGTTTATTTTGTTAGGTTAACTCTGGCGTGCCGCATCCGCAATGACATATGCTTGCAGAAAGCATCTGTTTCTCTTGAAAAACATGTTAGCGCAAGTATTACCTATCGAAATTGCCAAAAGTTTGCCGCACTTCGCTCGTTTAGAGCGTCGTTTACTCTGCGTGTGCCACACCCCAAAAGGTACATATATAGCGCAAATCATCTGCTTTTTTCTCGCCAAAAGTTTATTGCACGTAACTTGTTTAGATTGTTTTTTTATTTCGTCACGGTAACTCTGGCGTGCCGCATCGGGCATATGCATTCATTTCTCTTGAGAGAAAAGTTAGGGTAAGTTTTATATCTATCAAAGTTGCCAAAATTTCGCCGCACTTCACTCTGGGTTTAGCGCAAAACATTCACTTTCTCGCCAAAATTTTATCACATATCACTCATTTGAACCGTTGTTTATTTCGTCACGGTAACTCTGCATATGTGTAATGCAAAGCATCCGTTTCTCTCTTAAAAAAGTCAAAAGTTTGCCGCATTTCACTCATTGTTGTTTACTTCGTCATGGGATCAAGGGTGCCGCACCCCAAATACATCCGCATATGTCATAATATTTTAGCATGTATCCTATCAAACTTGTGGTACGACCAACACTGTGTGCTCGGTGGGGTGAAGAAACCAACTAAACCCATCCTTACTAATTGTGAAGGATAGCTTTTATTTTTCATTTTAACTCTATAATATGGACTTAATATTTCAGTATTCAAGTACATCCCCTTGTTACAGATACATCATAATATCTTAGCATGTATTTACTAATTACTGCGCTATATAGTTAAAGGAGAAAGCTATATAGTTAAAGGAGAAAAATATATCTGTATATCGGCGTGGTGAAACTGGTGATACGCAAAAATAATTAAATGCTGTTATGCTACATTGGGTACTTGGACAGTACATATGCTGATATGCATTGGTGCTACGACGTGATTATCTATTTTATTGGGAGAAAACAGGTATCGATAGATTTCTAGATAAAAAAGCGGTCACCATGATTTCATCAACTCTAATGCCTATCTTTTCTATGTATATTTTTTTTGGGCAAGTTCATGTTAGTAAAAAACCATCAAACTCCACCTACCCTTTTCTGAAGAGATCGAAGGCACATTGACAAGTGAAAAAAAATGTATAAATCAATTATGAATCCAGTGAAGCTCCTAAATAAATTATTTGACTTATAGAAGAAAAAAATGAAATTATACTTGAGAAAAAGCATAGAACTTTTGAAAGAGATGTCAAGATCATGACTTGGATTTTCCAGAAGAAAAATGAAATCATACTTAGAGCCAAACAAAGCTTTCAGGCTTGCTCGTACAGTCATACCAACCTTGTAGCAGGTTTCATTGGGTTCTTTCATTTTTCTAAACCCAAATTATACTAGCAAGCACTCTCATTTTTGAAGAATAAACAAGTCAGGGTGAACTGATGCTCAAAAAAAAAAAAAAAAAAAAAAAAAAAAAAAAAAAAAAAAAAAAAAAAAAAAAAAAAAAAAAAAAAAAAAAGGGCAGGGTTGAACTGTAAAAGTGGCCATCGAAGTAAACTGCTGCAGTGCCGCTGTCGCGCTCTGCGGTCGCGTCAGGGGCAGGGCACCGGCCGCTAGGGATGTCGGCCCTGGCGGCGAGCCGCCGCCTCCTCCATCTCCGGCCGGGGCTAGAGCTATGCATGCGGTCCCGTCCCCTGACGCCTCTCTCCTCCTGGTACGTTTCCACCCTGATCCCCACGCCGCCGGCCCAACCCCTATCGATTTCTCAGCCCCAAATTCACAAATGTTTCCTTCTTTTGCAGGGGGAAGGGGATGGCTCGTTTCCGGCGCGGGGCTCAGCGCCGGAACCTCGTGAGCTGCCGGCAAGGTGCTTTCGAAGAGGGGAATGCAGGTGAGACCTTGATAGAGCTACATAAATGATTTTGAATAGTAGTGCCATCTAGACCCGCGCTGATGTAATGTAACCTTGTTTGGTTCTTGCTGGACAGCGAGGGATAAGGCTGTGCCGATTCCGGATGAACAGCTCAGTCATTGCAAGGATGGCAATGGCACAGCACTGGATTCCATTGGAAAGGATTTTGGCAATGTGTTTGCTCAGCTTTCTTTGGGAGAGGAGGTGAGTGATGATGCGATGTGCGGAATTTGTGAAAGCGTGGTGCAAGATGTGGGGAAGGCTGCAATTGAATTGCTTGCTGCCAGGTGAGACCTGATAGATGTGGGGAAGGCTGCAATTGAATTGCTTGCTGCCAGGTGAGACCTGATAGACGATGTCTACCAATTTTCCAGCTAGAAATGTTTCAGACAGCCACCTGCCCCCCTGAAACTCTGCTTGGTAGCAATATGTTGCACTGAACTTTTGGTGCTATTTTAGTCTGTAGTGTGAATTGTTCAAGTCTGTAGTGTGAATTGTTCAAGTCTAAATGAATAACCTTCAGATCACATATTGGACCTGATGGTGTTGGTATCATTTTGAACTTTCTGGCTGCCACCAGTGTGTTATTCTGCTGATCTTCTCAATTTCTAATATCACGTCTTCGCCTTAGCATTCGTAGTCTAATGGAAATTTCTCTTGGGCAGAGCATTCACAGTTTCTGAGCTTAGAAAGAAACTACGAAGTAAGAATTATCCTGTTGACGCAGTTGATGCTGTGGTTGCTGATTTCAAGTCAAGGTAAGACTGTTTTTTCTATTGATTACGGTTACAAGGTACAACTCTTCACTTTGACTAATAGTGGCGAAGGCACAATCATTATTCACCTTTACAATCCGCGTAACGTTAGTCCTAAATCTGAACTGCATCCAACAATCCAATGACTTGTGGTTCTGGATGGGGAACCTCCAAATTTTGTAAAGGACCTTTATATGTTGATGCCAGAACTTAAATATTAGATCTAAGAAATATTGTTGGCTGATATAGCAAAGGCGGTAGGCAATGACATGTCACTCTAAAGGCGGTATAGCAACACATGCCAGAACATGTCTTTCTTTGCTACGCCTATGCTCATTATTATTTAAAATGTGTTCGTCTTTTGCTTCTGAAGGGGTTTGCTGAATGATGGTTTTTATGCGGAATCATTTTCAAGATCCCGGTGGATATCTTCAACATGGGGTCCAAGGAGAATAAAACAAGTAGTATTTTTTTTTCTCTCCTCTCCTTTCTTTTTTTCTAAATGAACAGTCAACACATGTAGCTCTGTTTTATTACTGAAGCTTTTTGCTAAGAGTTCATACTTGTAGATACTTGGTATCAATCTAAATCTTTCTTTTTCATGATCTGTTAGTAGTCACCTTCTCTATCAATACAAGCGGGGCAGTTTACCTGCCAGTCTTTTTTTAAGGATCTATCAGTAGTGAATTCCCTCGAGCTGTCACCATATATTACTAGGGTAAGATTAAGAGTAATCTCCGAACCAGTTTAATGAGGTGAAAGTAAAAGTACTTTGCAAATGAACTTTATATACTGATGCCTTCTGAAAGCAAATTTGTGATGCATGTTTTTGCTCTTAACGTTATTTAATTTTATGTTTGTATCTCTCTCGTGAAGTTCATATATAAACTATTTTGTAATTTGACACCACCTGCTTTTAAATTAGGCACTTCGCCAAAAGGGTGTGCCAGAGGCAGAAGTAGATCAGGCAACAAGAAGAGTGTTCCAGGATGGCCACAGCCATGGACAAGAGGCAACATATGGCATATCCGAAGCTTCCATGGATCATCTATTTGCTCAAGCATCCAAACAGTGGCAGCGTGGGCAAAGCTTGACCCTGGAGAATCGCCGTGCGCGCATTGTGAGGTGGCTACAGTACCGAGGGTTTAACTGGGCTGTGACCAATGCCATTGTCAGGAAGCTGGAGGCTCAGCACCCTCCCTGACCCCTTCTGTATTGCAAATTAGTAGTATGATGTTTATGTTTCAGGTTTAGTCAGGTATTTAGTAAACTATTAACTACTCTATCTGGCTTGTTTATGATGATACAATAGCATTGATTTAACAACCTGGTTCAGATACTCTTGTTTGGGAAATGTGAATGTGAAAATCTGACAAGAAGAATACTCGCAATGAAAACTTCAAGTTTCAATTGAGAGGTTCAAGTGGGCGAGAACCTCAAGTTTCAATCGAGAGTTCAGGTGGGCGTCTTGCCCTCCGTTGATTCATTGGTGAAAAGGGTTTTAGATGAAAGTAGTATGAAATAAAAGTATGGACCATTGGTGAGCAGAACACACGGAGCAAGTTATATACACGCTGAGGCAGCGGTTAACAGCAAGCAACATAATTTTGAATAAATCAAAGTAGTACATTAATAACATTTTCTTATGCAAAGTAGATTGGCAACAGCATCAATCAGAACCAGAAAGAAAAAAAAATTGCTCCAGAGGCATTAAGGATTGCCTAACTATTCGATACGTATTTGATCATTGTTCAACAAATCAGGAGGAACAGAACACAACTTTATTACTGCACAACATAGAAGTTACAAACTCTGCTCAGATGCTCTGGCCACTGAGCCCGGGTCCCTCTACTAAAATGACTAGGAGAAATTACTGTGAAACTTATTTCATCAACGAAGCACAGCAGCTTCTCCAACAAAGGTGAAAGCTAACCACAAAAATAGAGCATTCTAATCGCTACATTATGACTGTACTATGTGTGAACCGGCACCCAGGCACTGCTTCATGCTCCCGTTCATCTTGGGTTTCTATGTCTGAAGTTCCTAGAAAGAATAAAAAGTAAGTTCATCAGGAATTCTATTCATTGCCTTCTTTGGCGATTGGTGTGTAAAAGTTTGCCAATACCTGTACAGTTGGACCCGTATACATGCCAGGGCGCATGTAAATATTCACTGGAGTGTTTATGGCCTCTAGCCATGCATAGTTATCTGGGTTACTAGCTACCTTTGTGTGTCCAGCTGCTGCTGTTGGAACATCAAATGACCATGAGAAAAAAAAAAACAAACATGCTGCGGACAAATCACTGCTGCAGCTAACAACTACAAGATGTCCAGAACTAATACACCATCTCCATGATATTTTCCTGAATTTGAAACAAACAGACAAAACAAAAGGCAACATCTATCTATCGGATGTACCTAAAACACCAGTGGAAATAATATTAGCCATGTACTTTATACTCCAATTAAAGGCAACATGATAAATCATGATCTATAACCAACTTGGGGCCTCAGATCAAATAGATTACTTTCAGTGCAGGTACCATGCTTGGCATTAGGACAGACCTCTCACACTGGGAATCATTCGTTGCATCAGAAGGCAATAATGATGGTGTAAACCTTATGATGGCCTTTTGGTTGAACTTTATCTTCAGTAGGGTTTATGGCTTGGCAAGCTTTGAATGCCAGGCAGTATATAGAATGTGCAGCCATGCTTTTAATTGCACTAGTAGGTGACATAAGTCTCTCTCTCAAAAAAAATGCTAGGTGACATATCCGGTAGTTGTTGGAGAGTATGGTATGCACTTTAGCCAGTAAGGCAAACACCACTTTTGTTCTTTCTTCTTTGAATATAAATGCGAAGAAAAGTTCAGCTGGCGTCCTGGATCCAGCAGCATGCAAGTTCCTGCTCTTTCATAGATCTAGTTCTAGCTCACGTCTATTGAGCATTGCTAACAAATAGGTGATCCTGCCGATCTATCTACCTCCTAGGCTGTCATATGCAATGAGGGCCATTTCTGAAAATGGAGGCTGCTGAACTTGTCTCTACAGAATGTGAGAGCTGTTTTACTGTGTCTCATTGCAACTTAGCCTACAGGACTAGAAAAATGCTCCAAAGTCATGATAGGCTGCTGGTGTTTACTGCCTCCATTCTCATTGTCCTCACGAATCATGGTTCCCATATTTTCTATAGTAATTTTGTAAAGTCAATTGGGAATGAGCAGAACAAATATCTCATTGTCCTCACGAATCATGGTTCCCATATTTTCATAAAGCGGATTCCTGTGGATGTTTGTTTTTTAAGAAAATTCAAATATCTAAGATGATTGTAATGTTGCTTCCACCAAATAAATAGACTGAATGTCTTCTGGGTCCAGCATTGTGCCAGGTGGCTATAGAAACAGCGGCAGGCAGCACTAATCAAATCCTTGCATGAGGCAATAATGTTGCCTTGCGCATTAAGTTAGCTAAAATAGAGAAAGAGCTAAGAGCAGATTTGGATTCTATCTATTAGTTCAAGATTTTTAAGGAGCATCTCTGCTTACATATACACCAACCATAGGCACACACATCACATATTGATACGGAAGTCTGATGCTGAGACCCTGGTCCTCAATCTGTCATCACAACTCTACACTCTACGCTCCAATCCAGAAAAAACACAAAAAACAAACATACAATACGGTGACAGTGAGGAGTTTCACTTACAGAGGCTAGAGAATGGATAGTCATGAAAATATGTGCAAATCCGACCAGCATCTTCGGAATATGGTGGCGCAAGGACATCAAGAACAGCACAAGAAGATACTGAAGTGAAGCAGTGCATGTTCCCACCACTTTGGGGATACAAAACAGAGGTTGGATATGGGGCAGTCCGAACATCATCTGTATGTAACTTCACCAGTCTTGCTGTTTATCAGGACCAAAACAATCATTCAGTAACCAATATATTTTAGCTGAAGGAAAGGAAACAACCAATCTAAAATGACCTCTCAGTAACACTTGTACATGATGCAGTTGGCTAAATGCATAAGACTTTTTTTATCTTCTAAATAATGCTAGAGTTCTGCACTGGAGTATTAATGTAATGAACAAACAGGGGAAAATTACTCTAAATAAAGAAGGATATAATAACCTGGCCGGCTGCTTGCTATGACAGTAGGCTCTATCCAATCATATGATTTAACATGCATGGAACCATAAAGGATTTTGCTCAATACAGTCATTCCTGGATGATCATGAAGAGGAATGACTGCTGAAGTTGGTAAGCAGAATATTCCAATCTGCAAAATATATAGGAAACAAGTTAAATAAGCACTACAAACTATAAGTAGCATTCGAATTGTAGTTCTGGTAAAAGAGAAATGCAGTCAAGCAGAACTAAACATGCATAGAAAGCTTGCTAGGATAGTTTGTCAAAGCTGAACTATGGAACCACAGCAGTGACCTATTGTAGTAACAATGTAGTTTAACGGTACCAAACCAGTAACATACAGATATCACTCTTGAAGCGCAGAAGAACACTGGATGGAAATGTAGTTTAAATAGGATAAAGCAAATGGGGGGAGAAAAACACTTGAAATGGCATAGTTAACCAGAAGACAACAGTGACACCAGACCAAACCTGATGAGTTCATAAGAAATAGGTTATACTAGACAATGTTGTTGTTAGCCTATGGGGATCCAGTGGGGTTATGCAACAAGTCAGATAACTTAAGTTCATGACTTTGCAATAGTGGTTGCAGTTAGCAGCACAATTCTGGCGACAAAATAGTTGGATCGAGATTAACAACTGAGAACTCACGGAGAAAGCGTCGCATTCATAGACATCAAGGTAGGTGATAGGCTGCGCCCACCGAGCCACCCTTGCTGAACTCTTGAGGAAGTTGGACTCAAAAAATCCATGCCCCCTGTCTTCCTCAACATTATCATCTATGAGTCCAACATCCGCAGGGGTGATTGTATCTGAACATCACGCAACATTCCATCATAAGATAAAGCAGGTGACAATGCAAATGGACTCTGATTGGAGGAGCGTAACGAAAGAGAGAGAAAATTCCTCAAGCCTGGGGCTGGCCATTAGAGAACTGCAGCTCGCCCACAGCACAGGGAGGTAGGAAGGGGAGAGGGTCGAAATTAGTAGCGAGGAGGAGGGCGTTACCCATGAGCGAGGAGATGCTGCGGACGGCATCGGCGGGCGGGGGAGAGGGCGAGGCGCCGGCGGCGGTAGGGGAGGGGAAGGTCCGCTTGCAGAGCTCGTAGAGGGCCTGCACCTTCGACGACGACGGCGGCCGCGGGGCCACGCCCCACGCCATCAGGACGGTTTCAAGGGGAGTCCTCTTCCGCCGGCGTGGATAGGGTCTGGATGTGTATGGACTATGGAGTATGGAGAGCGGCGCGGCGAGCCCGGCAAGCCGGCGAGGGGAGAGAGGCTGGGTGATGCCAGGGGATGGGGAATACGATAATGATTTTGGGTTCCGGTATATTCACCAGGCATGTGCCGTGTCCCGTCGACCGCGTTCAGTGACGCACACGCACACGCAGCGTCTGCAAGTTTACTTCTGTCAAATCTGGGCCATCGAATTTCACACGTTCAATTGTTATTACTTCTGTGAAAGTAAGAGCATGCTTGGTTAGTCACTATCTTTATTCTTTACTGTGACTAAAATTATGTAAATAATGTCTAACAAACTTTTATTAGCCACAAGTGTGACAAAGTTTTCTTTTATGAGATCAAGTTTCACAAATTTAATCAACTAAGTATGTTTTACTAGAGACATCCTACGGTTAACCAAACAACATTTTTAAAAAACCACGTCATGATTAGCTTAGTGTCGGCAATGTTAGACTTGAACCAGGTACGTACTAACATTCACATTTCTTATTAGTTAGATTAGAGTATGTCACTATATCAGTAATAGCTATCATTTTGACATAGAAGTTTTGTACTCTATTTGAAACCAAATTTGTGGCAAATATGCGTGCTTTAATATTTGGACATTGGATACTTTAATTTTGAACTCAGCAGTCAAATTACATGAATACATAAGAACGAAAGGTATAGTTCTTTCTCATTTTGCCCAACCGCGTATCAGTTTCTTTGCTAGTTATCTCGGACGGACTGGTTCATGTTTATTGTTAGCGGGTGAGACAAATGTCAGCCGGTGCTGCCTAATAATCCAGCCGGAGCGGACACAATACACAACCGGCGCACCAGCTACCGGCCGTGCCCGTGCGGTGCGGCCAACACCCCGTCGTCCTCTCTCTCCCTCACTCTCCGAACCAGCCACACCCGAAAGCAACCAAGGGGGTGTTTAGTTCCGGCGTTATGTATAGTGTTTTTGTGTTATGCATAGTGTTTACAGAGAGAAAAAATGCATTGGGAAGCGCGTATTATGCAAAACGTTATTGTCGGATTTATGGACCCGGCAGTCCACATAGGGTAGTCCGCGTGGTTGATTTGTCGAGGGACAGATCGAGGATCAGAAGTCGATGGTAACACAAGATGCAAGGATTGAACAGGTTCAGGCCGTTAGGATGACGTAATACCCTACGTCCTGTGTTGGGTGTATGGATTGTTGTGTATGAAGTTCCTGAAGGATCTCCGTAGTTGGGTTCTGTCCTAGGTTTCGTATCGTGTTCTGGAGGGGGGTCTCAAGGCGCCTTATATAGTCCGGCTGCCTTGAGTTACAAGTCGGCTAGAGATCATAACCTACCCGAAATACAAGGATGCGATCCTATAACGATTACAGATATCTTTCCCTATAATTCCGGCTAGTTTATCTTGATCTCCGAGCTTCTTGCGGGATACGCCGTCTTGTCTCTTGCTGCAAGCGCCGTCGCGCCCATCCGGCTCGTCCGACTGGTGGGCCTCCCGAGTGGTGGGCCACCCAGTCTGACAACCTGGCCCGATAGCACTCGGACTGGGCCGCCCCTTGATGGTTGGGCCAATCCGCCTTCTGGGTACCCTGGGGGTCTACCCCCGACAAGCCCCCGAGTAGTACGTGGTTGAGTGACAAGTCGGCGAGGTCATGCCATCTGATGAGCTTCGAGCTTGCTGCAGTTGGAAGCAAAACCGCGTGATACTGGAGAGAAAAGAGAGCCGTTTCCCAACGGATGCGCCGTGAGGTGCGTCCGTTGGCCGTAGCCCCCGAGCCTTGAAGCGATTCCGAAGGAATCGGTCCAAGGGTTAGTAGCCTTGTTCTTGGTTGCCAGACAATCAACGGATGCGCCGCGAGGTGCGTCCGTTGGCCGTAGCCCCCGAGCCTTGAAGCGATTCCGTAGAAATCGGTCCAAGGGTTAGTTGAGGAGCATCTGACTGAATCATCCGGCGTTAATTTCGGCGTCCAGCCCCCGAGCGTGAGGACCGGCGGAGTCCCGCGAGACACGCCGAGTAGTCATCCCGGCGCCAGCCCCCGAGCGTGAGGGCTGAGCACGCCGAGTGGTTGCCCCGGCGCCAGCCCCCGAGCGTGAGGGCTGAGCACGCCGAGTGGTCGTCCCGGCGCCAGCCCCCGAGCGTGAGGGCTGAGCACGCCGAGTGGTTGTCCCGGCGCCAGCCCCCGAGCGTGAGGGCTGAGCACGCCGAGTGGTTGTCCCGGCGCCAGCCCCCGAGCGTGAGGGCCGAGCACGCCGAGTGGTCGTCCCGGCGTCAGCCCCCGAGCGTGAGGGCCGAGCACGCCGAGTGGTCGTCCCGGCGCCAGCCCCCGAGCGTGAGGGCTGGAGCTCGCCGAGTGGTCGTCCCGGCGCCAGGTCCGTCAAGTCTTCGTCTTCCTCGTCATGCGGTAGCGCCAGCCCAGTACTCAAAAGCACTCTGCTAGCGATTCTTGTGGAGTGTAGCGCCAGCCCGAGTGCTGCAAAGCACTCGGCTAGCGACCGTCGTGGAGTGTAGCGCCAGCCCGAGTGCTGCAAAGCACTCGGCTAGCGACCGTCGTGGAGTGTAGCGCCAGCCCGAGTACTGACTGACTCGAGTACTCAGCTGGCGGCGATACCCGAGTGGTCCAGCCCCCGAGCGTAACAGGCAAGCTCGGGATCCAAACCTGTGCCCTACAATGAAGATATGAAGGATAGGTAGTATATGGTGTAGCAAATACTAATTCTGGAGAAAAACATTCGGCATTATATGTAATAGAATTTCTACTTCCAACTCTTTAAGTCTATTAATTTCCTCGGGTAGTTATCCTGTTACGTTTATACACCTGATCCCCGATAGCCGTAGTCCATAGCGCAGGGAGCTGGGCCGCATGCACGCGTAGTAACGTAGGCGTACGGAAGAGTCGAGGCTTCACGGATTAAGGCGTGTGCTTCCCAAGTACTTTAGCGACTCGTACAAGAGTGGAAAAAGAAATAAACAATGGAGAAAATGCAATATGCGTGCGTTGGCCGTCCCAACAGTGTAGCGCTCGGGCTGTATAAGCAGTCGGGAACAGACCAAAGGTAGTCGGCGATGATTATGGAGAAATATGGCGAAGTATGGAGATATGCGGTGACTGAGAAATATCGTAAAAAATATTTAAATATGACTTAGCTTGATTTGTGTCAGAGTTGGAGAATTGGCATGTCGTCCTCACTTGTGGGTCGCGAAGCCCTTGGGCGGTTGGGCCTCATCTTATCGTCACGTCCGAGTAGTTCGGAGTTCTGGATCGGCGTGTTGGCGAGTGGCGTAGCGGAGTAAGCGATTGTAGTCGGCGAATTGGCGCGGCCGTGATTCGCCTCTGGCTGGTATGTCAGAGTCGAGTAGCCGAGGCCCTCGTCGGCACATCGGCGAGCGGTTCGGTGGAGTCAGCATATCGGCGAATCGCATAGCATAGTCGGCGTATCGGCGAATTGCGTGGCGTAGTCGGCGAAGTGGCGCTTGGTCGTAATATGGAAAAATCTTCCCTGGTGCACGTGGCGAGCTCTCCAGAAAATTGCTATCACGAATTTGCCAAAACCGATCTGCAGTCTGCTTCGTCCGTCGTGCGTGACAGCTTGCGTCGACCCTGCTAGATTCAATTCTGCAGTTGGGCGTTTCCGTCGGCGGCAGGCTTGCAGTTCAGGACTCGGCGATTCATCCATGCATGCACGTACAGGTAAACGAGGGAATAGATTAGTAAATATAACTAGAGACTTCATGCGTGCACACATAGGCAAAAGTGAGAATTAGAAAATAATTGAAGTATGCTCATCCTGCTGATGGATTCTGCGGTCAGTGGAGCGCATCAGCTTTTTGCGACGTGTAGATGGATTCAGTCATCACGGCGCAGCAGCCTTTTGTAGGTCGAACCGGGGAGGCCGAGTCGACGTGGAGATGGATCGGAGGTCGCCGCCGCCGAGTGCTTTCCTTCTGACGCAACGTTGCACGGCTTTTGGAGATCGATACGGAGTCGGGCGGCGACGGTAGCCAGCAGGAACGTGGAGGGCGCGCCCGAACGGCGCCGGCACCCACGCCATGTTTCGCAGATGGATCTGCCATCGAGCTTGTAGATTGATCTCGTCGATCAACCCCTACCTGGCGCGCCAACTGTCGGATTTATGGACCCGGCAGTCCACACAGGGTAGTCCGTGTGGTTGATTTGTCGAGGGACAGATCGAGGATCAGAAGTCGATGGTAACACAAGATGCAAGGATTGAACAGGTTCGGGCCGTCAGGATGACGTAATACCCTACGTCCTGTGTTGGGTATATGGATTGCTGTGTATGAAGTTCCTGAAGGATCTCCGTAGTTGGGTTCTGTCCTAGGTTTCGTATCGTGTTCTGGAGGGGGGTCTCAAGGCGCCTTATATAGTCCGGCTGCCTTGAGTTACAAGTCGGCTAGAGATCATAACCTACCCCGAAATACAAGGATGCGATCCTATAACGATTACAGATATCTTTCCCTATAATTCCGGCTAGTTTATCTTGATCTCCGAGCTTCTTGCGGGATACGCCGTCTTGTCTCTTGCTGCAAGCGCCGTCGCGCCCATCCGGCTCGTCCGACTGGTGGGCCTCCCAAGTGGTGGGCCACCCAGTCTGACAACCCAGCCCGATAGCACTCGGACTGGGCCGCCCCTTGATGGTTGGGCCAATCCGTCTTCTGGGTACCCCTGGGGGTCTACCCCCGACAGTTATGCATTCCGAGTGAAGTAAACAGGCTCTAAGTTCACCCCCTCTCTTCTCTATTTTGCATAATACGCGCTTCTCGATGCATTTTTTTCTTTCTGTAACACGCGACCCAACCCAATGCATAAAAACACTATGCATAACAACATCTAAGGCCCTGTTTAGTTCACGCACTATGCATAACGTTTTGTATAACACACATTTCTCAATGCACTTTTTCTCCCTATAAATACTATGCGTAACATAAAAACACTATACATAACACTGCATCTACACACCCCTGAACAACCCCAAGTTCTCCAACCCCCGTTTGACCCTGCGCTGGCCCGTCGTCCTCTCCTCCCCCCATTTCCGCAGCTGGGCATTGCGCTCCTCCACGCTCCGACTCTCCGAGTGGGCGCCGACTCCGTCCAAAAAGAGGAGCGTCCGCCAGCGAGAGAGCGAGAAAACCCAAAAAAAAATTGAGCAGCGAGCTGCTCAGGCGCCGCTGCCTCTTCTTCAAAATCCCCCCAGATTTCCCCTCGAATCCGGCCCCCGATCTCGCGCCCGCGATGGACGCGGCGGCGGCGGTGCCCGCGCGCGCCGCGCGGCCCACGAGCCCGTCGCGGCCGCCCAAGGCGATCCGCAGCACCAAGCCGCGGGGGCTCGACGAGGACACCGCGGCGCCGCCCGCGTTCCCCAAGGGCAAGTCCCCCTCGTCCTCCGCCGCCGGAGGCGGGGGCGCCGGCGCCGCGGCCTCGCTCCTCCACCACGCGGACGTCCCGATGGACGCCCGCCTCTGGGCGGGGCTCCCCGACGACCTGCTCCTCGAGGTGCTCGCCCGCGTGCCGCCCTTCCTCCTCTTCCGCCTCCGCCCCGTCTCCCGCCGCTGGGAGGCCGTCCTCCACGACCCGGCCTTCCTCGCCGCGCACGCCGCGGTGCCCTCCCACGGGCCCTGCCTCCTCACCTTCTCCAGGGGCGGCGGCGCGGGCGCGGGCGCCCACTCCCCGCCGCACTGCAGCGTGCTCAGCATTCCCCTGCACGCCCGCTACAAGCTCCCCTTCGCCTTCCTCCCGCACTGGGACCTCTGGCTCGTCGGATCCTCGGGAGGGCTCGTCTGCTTCTCCGGCTTGGACGGCGCCACTTTCCGCACTGTCGTCTGCAACCCACTCACGCAGGCCTGGCGGCTGCTGCCGGACATGCATTACAACCAGCAACGGCAGCTGGTGCTCACAGTCGACAAGAGCCGCAGGTCGTTCAAGGTAATCGCAGCTAGCGATGTGTATGGGGACAAGACGCTCCCCACTGAGGTCTATGACTCCAAGGAGAATAAATGGTCGGTGCACCAGATGATGCCTGCGGTGAATCTGTGCTCATCAAAAATGGCATTCTGTGACTCTAGGTTGTACCTGGAGACGCTCTCGCCGCTCGGGCTGATGATGTATAGAGTGGATGCGGGGCATTGGGAGCATATACCTGCCAAGTTCCCAAGGTCCCTGCTGGATGGTTATCTGGTGGCAGGAGCTCGCACAAGGTTATTCTTGGTTGGGCGAATTGGGCTATATAGCACACTGCAGAGTATGAGAATCTGGGAGCTGGATCATGGTAGAACAGTTTGGGTGGAGATAAGCAGAATGCCGCCCAGGTACTTTAGGGCCCTTCTGAGGTTGTCGGCTGAAAGGTTCGAGTGCTTTGGGCAGGACAACTTGATCTGTTTCACCTCGTGGAACCAGGGCAAGGGTCTTCTGTACGATGTTGATAAGAAGGCTTGGTCATGGATTGCTGGTTGTGCTAGCCAGCTGTGCAATAGCCAGGTCTGCTTTTATGAGCCAAGGTTCGACACCTCAATCTATTGAGCATTGCAATATGAACTGCATTGTGATGAATTTGAGATCAATGCTTCTGGTGTTCAATACCGAGATGCCTGTGTGATGTCCTATTGAATCATGGCTGCCAGATGTTTCAAGTGCTGAGATAAATAGTGCTTCTTTGAGACGCTACCAGTAGCGGACTTGAGCAACCAATCTTCTCAAATCATGCCACTGAAGATTCTTTACTACAGCAGTTATGCCATATGGCAGTTCAGGATTACAACACAGAATGTCACCATTTTGCCACAAATGGAGGTCCGCTTGTTCCATTCCCATTTTGTTAGCAGTGAATTTCTTGTAAATGATTCCGTACCTGAAATGAGAAAAAAAAAGACATGCAGTCCTTTGTTAGTACAATTTCAAGGGGTAGTGTGGACGTAATCTGTAGTTCAATTGGATCTGGGATGACATTTCTCTACTCAATTGATTTGGGCATTATTTCTTATGATATCCGTACACTGTCATTCGAGTAACATCAAATTGCATATGTTCTGTTTGTTGTCCAAGAAACCCATTTTACCACTGTTGTGACATTACATTTATACCATACTACTCTTCCCCTACGGATTTCTATAGCTTTTAGCCTCTTACAAGTATTGCTTACCAGTCTACTTTCTTATAGTTTATGCCACCTTTTTGTTGGCATGGCATGGTAAGGGTTAGGAATTCAATTATTTGAGATTTGCACTAATGGAACAGTAAATTCCAGTTGTATGAGCTGTTAGTATATGTATCTTATTTTGTATGGGTTACTGGTAAATTCAGTCATCCTGAAAGATGAATTAAAGCTAGAGATTCACTTGTTTGGGTTGGTGTAGAATGTGCCAGAGACTGTTTGTAGTTGTCTAAATTATGCAGAGGTTTCAGCTTGTTTCACTGAGCACTCTTAGATAGTGCTGTTAATTAGCTATGTCTTTCACACAACGAATGTATCAAACTCTCTGATAAGTTTCATGCGTCACTCTACCTGAGAAAAATCAAACTGCAATGGGAGCAACAAATGAGTAACTCGTAGTAAATACCCAACGGATGTCCGATGTACAGAAGCTGGAACTTCCAGGTTTAGTATGATCGTCTAACTCCCAAGCACATAGCACAATCCCCCATTTATGCAATAGTGACTGGAGTTGGCTTTGTAAACTGCAGGACCAGGACAACAAATACGATGCAATACAATTTTTTAAAGAAGAGATGAACAAATTTTATCAGTGCTTAGGGGCCTTGACTCCATAAGTGCTGGTAGTTCATGTGAGGTTGACATGGAAAAGGTAGAATAAAACATTAAAATTGGAGGTAGTGTCAACTGGGAATTGAAATTGTTCTTGGCAAGAATTCGATTAATCCTCTGTATGGTTGCTATTTGCTAAGGCGTTTGGCTATATTTGTTCAATAAGTGATATGCTGAACCAAGGCATCTGATGATACTAGCTAATTCAAATGGTCTGTATGTTGAATCTTGGATGTGATTTGCAGTCCTTGCCACGTGAGACGGGGAAGTTGTCATCACATGGTACAGTGAGCTGAAACTTCTTATACAAGATGCTTTAATTCATGCTGTATATCATAACAAGTCTTCAGGTTATGTGTTCGGTTCCTGATTTCCTGTGTTATGTTACCAATAGACGTAAAAACATATTGTAGCAAATGACTTATTGCATAAGATAGGCGAAGTTATGTAAATGAATTGATGAAGTATCTGCAAAAATATCAAATCCAGATCATGTTATTCTGTTATCTGGCAATCCCTTACCTTAATTATGTGCCTGGGAATTTAGTTTTCATATTACTTTGCTGGGAAAACGTACAAACTGTTTTGTTAGTGACAGATACAGAGGATTTCTCTCCTCTCTTGAAACAAGAGCTTTGATTTATATTAATGTAGCAGAGTTATATTGTTTGGGTAAGCATGAGCTGAATTGAGGAAAGGCCAAGCATCCTCTGACCAAATAGAAATAGCATGCTGCAGTAAGATTCTGAAAGGCGTGCGGTGGCAAAGAGTACCGGAAGTTTCTAACAATATTGACGCCGATGCTTATCTGATGGAGTTGCTAGCTTATGCACCTATGCATAAATAACTATGCTTGAGGGTTGATAATGCTAAAGCTATGAGAAACCACAGTGATTTGCAGAAATGGAGCAATTCATTTCTCTAAAAAAACCTACATTGGATAAATAAATTTAAGGTCAAAGTCATTCATATATAAAAAATCATCCTTCTTATTGATGGATTATACCGAGTCATCTCATGCCTCAAGGCTACATGTTGATGTTGTCTATTCAAACTGCATATTGTTATATGTGAATCTCTAATGACAGAATTACTGTCCTCTGCTAAATAACAAATATCTCTATCTCACTCTTTATTTTCTGTTCAGTTATCCACCGTTTGTATGATTCTTCTTCCCACTGATGCACCTGATGACTTTAAATAATGACTAATATAATTTTCACAGCAGCAGCAGTTGAAGTTACCTCGACTGGACGACAAGGAAGGCTTACAATACAACTACAGCTAATTTTTGTTTATTTATCATCTATGAAGCTGCAACTGAAGGTGACAAGAGCTCATGTTCTTGTTATTAACTGCTCCAAAACACTTCCAACCTGTAATATATGTGAAGACTTTTGGAGACCAAGACAAACAGTTCCAACCTGTAATAATATATATACCTCGAAGAATTTTGGAAACCAAGACCAAGCTAACACGCACACATCCAAGATATTCAACCAGGTAAGCATTATTTACATAAAAGTGCAATATTTACACTGCCCACAGGTCACACATCACAAACTACAAAGAATTTATAGCAACAACCAAGAAATTGCACACTAAAGCTAGAGTATCTAACATCAACCCAGTATACACAGGCTGACAAGCATTTATTATTAAGCATTCCTTTCTTAAACATAGTTAATAAACATGCGTAGCAGTTCTTCACACCCATCACTACATATTCTTGCGGTCCTATCTACCTGATGGACATAACAGTTGCAACCTAGATTGTTCCACAAGGTTGAAGGTGCCTTATATGACGATATTTTCATCCTGTACTCACTCCATAAGCAAGCAGTACAGGTAGCAGTATTTTCTTCTCTGATGCCCTATTACCCTATTCAAAACTTGCATGAAGTGCCCAGACGTTGCTTCATTCTTTGACCTGCTGCTGCCCTTGCACGCTCATGCAGGGCTTCTTTCAGCTGTTCCTGGAACTTCTCAAGGAAGACATTCCACTCATCTGCGCTCATGTCCGACAGCCTGACAAAACACATACTTGATGGAAGTTGTTCATCTGCACTCCTATTGATTGCACTTTTTGTAGCATAGCCAATCTGACCTATAGCTTTGCTAGGAACATTGGGTGTATTCCATCCAGTGTAAAAGACTCTATCAGACTCATTTTGATCTTCATGGCTGTCATTGCCCTCGTCAACGCTCTCGACGAGCTTTGACAGAGGGCTTTTAAAACTAGAACCCTTGAAACCTGAGCCATTGAACCTTGGTGATCGTATTACATCATTGTATTCTCCTAGCATGTCCATTGAGAACTGGAAATCAATATCCTCTTCTTGTTCAGCTGCGGCGGAGAATGGCTCCCACTCTGCTACTCGCTTCCTGGCCTCCATACACACAACCTCCAAGTGGCTTGGTTCCTCCTCCATTCCTCTGAACTCCCGTGTCATCATCTCACCTATCTCTGCCAAGCAAAGTCCGAAAGCTGCAGCCTCCTTAAGGAAGATTGTGCACAAGACCAGGACACGTAAGCAGGCCTCACGTATCATTGGAAGTTCTCTACGCAGCATCATGACATCCTTTCCTGGATCAAGATTTCTGATGTACTCGAGCTCTTCCTCAGAAAATGGAATAGATGCCTGTGCCCAATGTATCCACTCGAAGTATGGATCCTCCAAGTTCTCTGGCAAGCACATGCCATGATCAATTGGGAACAGCTCTGTCTGGCACCCAAAGCGACCTGTGCCACCATTAAGCTTCCTCACCAGCACATTACCGGCATGCCTGTCAGTGTTGAAAATTCGGATATCTAGTATGCCGATCCTATGAACAGCAGCAACAGGGAAGCTCGATGTGCCATGGTCACTGGCGTCGAAGTCATGAGCAATAAACTGCTGGAACGAAGCAATCTTACTGTTAACTTGCTGCTTCTGGTCATGAGCTGGTGCTGGATGTCCCCCATTTACCGGACAATTTATGTTGAAGATGGAGTGTGTTATCTTCACCAGAGCCGTTGCAGGAACATTGGCAAAGTTCTCATGGTCTAACAGGTATGCCGCAACCTCCCTGAACCCTGTCTCTCCTACTCGCACAGATTTCTTCAGTCCTGGCTGACCAAGCGCCCTCCCGACAAACCCCTTGGGATTGTTTGGCGCAAAAGGCTCCTCATCTGTGGGCTTCACAATGGCAACCCTGTCGCCGATGGCATTCCTGAAGTAGTATGAACCACCAAGGCCACTGCTGATGGGGACTGGATCCACGCCGCTTCTGATGGCAGTCACCACGTCGTCGACAAGGCGCTTCACCCGGTCACATCTGCTGGAACACCCAAGCATCTCTACGAGGTTACTGCAATCCTTTTGCTCAAAGTCCTTGGAGACGGGACAGAGGCAGGGGGTGGAGCAGCTCCGGTTAATGCTGTTCCGGGTGAGCAGCAGCGGCGAGTCCGGCCGTATGAAGGAGAGGTCGTTCTCCAGGATGCGGTCGCCGAACGTGAGTGAGGTCTCGCCGGTGGGCACGTTGAGCGCAAGCTGCAGCCGGCGCTTGACAGTGTGCTGCGTTATCCCCACGGTCCAGGTCCATCCCGAGCACGCAGCCGGTCTCTGTCTGCACAAACACCCGCCGCCTCCCCACCGGCGCTCCCAGCGCCGGCGCTGGGGACCGTGACAGCTGCTTCGCCTCATCCCGCCGGGACGCGCCGAAGAGGCGCCTCAGGAGCAGCGCTGGCACCTGGCTCTTGATGGCGCTGTCCAGGTTGGGGGACATGCTTCCTCCTCTTCTTGGTGCGCGCGCCGTGCGGGTTGGACGACGCCGTCAGGGAGAGGGGAAGGCGCGCTCTTGTTGCTATCATCGGATCACGCCTGCAAAACCAACAACCAAAAAACCCCCAATCTTTCCACTGAATCCCTCGACCAAACACCGAAAAATCAAAACTTCCCTACGAACTCACCGTGAATTCGACTGTCCGGACCATGGAAAAACAAGAATTCAACTGATGCAGTATAGACGGCAATTTAAATCTCAGCGCTCACCATGCGGGGGTAAGGTGCCCGTGGAGAAGGGGGTGTGCGGGATAGCCGCAGGGATCGGCCGTGGCGCGGCGATCGACGGCCGGGGCGGGGGGACAGCGCGGCGGCAGGCAGGCAGGCAGGCTATCGGCGGAGCAGAGCCCGGTTCCTCATTCCATCTGCGCCTCTCTCCCCTGAGTCCTGACCTCTACTGCAACTCCGCACCCGCTGCCCAGCGAATTCTGCTGGGTTTCGGTTGGTTTTCTATCTCATCCAAGGAGGAACATATCAGGTGCAAACCAACCCTTCCGTGCAAACTATGGAAACTTCAATCTGGACCACATGATATTGATCCAAGGGTGCACTCATGGGAGGTGGGAGGGGTGATTTGCAAAACTCAGGGAAGGTGGGAGGGGTGATTTGCAAAGTCGTATTGCAAATCACCCCTCCCACCTCCCCTGAGTGCACCCTTGGATCAATATCGTGTGGTCCAGATTGAAGTTTCCATAGTTTGCACGGAAGGGTTGGTTTGCACCTGATATGTTCCATCCAAGGAACAGCAAGAACTGTTTTTTTATAAACTCCCCTTCATGTTTTACACTATTCAAATGCAGCTACACACTGGGGCGGCCGGAGTTCAGAACCCGCCAATCAGAGGCTCCCTGGGTGTCCACCTAAATTAAGAGACGTAGGAGGGGTTGTCCGCAAAACGTAAATCTGGAGGAGCATCATGACGATCGGACCGTGCTCGCACGCCTTGCGGGCACACCGGATTGGCAAGACGTGCCCGCAACGTGCTCCATCCGTTGATCTCTAGATGGACGGCCACGATGAACGGAAGGGTTTGCTGGGACGGCTTCCTGGGGCCTGAACGAGAAAACCGGGACCGCGTTTTCCACCCCGGGGAAAGGTCTGGAAGGGCCGTATCCGCCGTCCGATCGTGTATGGAGGAGCAGCCCGACCGTCGGAATCGCGGACGCCATGGCCCTCTAGTCGACGGCGATCTGGATAAGAGCGATTGGGCGTGACTGGATGACGTGGGGGCCGCCCGCCCTGTGGGCCCTGCGTGCGGCCACAGTGTTTAGATGGTGGGTGGAATTTTTTTCACCCTACTTTGACCACTAATTAGTGATATTAAATAAATTCAGTTTACAAAACTATCTCCACAACTCCTGGCAAATTCGCGAGACAAATCTAATGAGGCCTTTGACCGCACGATTAGAGGATGATTACTGTAGCAAATCATGGATTAATTAGACTCGTTAGATTCGTCGCGCAAAGTTGCACTCATCTGTGAAAAGATTTTATAAATAGACTTCATTTAGTACTCCATGCATGCGAGATTCTTCAGATGACAAAGAGAGAGCTTGTGCAACTTCTCTTCATGCCCTCGTGCCTAGGCCTGCAAAGGGAGCTAGCGGATCGGAGAGCTTGTGCAACTTCTCCTCGTGCGGTCGTGCCCATGCACGCATACGGACATCTTGCACGTAACCGTAGACAATCAAACTTGGAACGGTGCGGTTAGGGTTTATACAATTGAAATACATGGCATATTTTAGTGCTTTAATAGAGATATTTGTGTGTGCTGTGGACATGTCATTTGGCATAAAATTTAGATAACATCGATGTGTGGGGTGATCGAGGGAAATTTGTAAGGCCATGCTTGGATCAACATAACTAAACTTTAGCGGATGAGTTTCTTTGAATTTCTAGCTAAAGTTTAGTGCATGTCTTACATACCAGGCAGCTAAAATTTAACCGATTAACTTTAGCTGGGTGGATCCAAACAGGCTCTAAACCTTGATTGTTCTTAGTTCGACCTAAATTTATAGATAAGGCACTGGAACAAAAATGACATGGCTATCACAAATGATTACATTCTGCGATGTGTGCCTGTGAGCTTCGCTGTCGGCTTTTTCCCTATGTCCATGTACAGAGCTCATTCTGGTACAGCATAATGTTCGAGTCTTAAATAACACCTTTAATACTTGTAATCTTGTCTTGAGAGCCATGTTTCAACGAACATGCATTAATACTGGTGAGCTCCACCTGCATGCTTCATGATATAGTATATACTAGCTAACGACGCCAGGTCATGCTCCCCTGCCTTAACATATGACGCAGAACTTGGTAGTGAATTAGTGGTAGTACCATGGTCAATTACTTGATTTTCTTTTGGCCGAATCAAATCCTACTTCTAACATAAAAAAATGTCCCTTCTTTAAGCTCCAAGGACTTGCCTCGGGCCCTCGATCCATATATGCTTTGCGTATAAATTAGATCAAAATAGCATTGTTTTATAGGTTCAGTTTTAGCACAGAATTTGGCTCGCAGGCCAATCAGTAATCTAAATTTCTTTAAATTATTTCAAATTTGGGAAATGGTAAGAATTTGAATCCAAATCCCCAATCGAACAGACCAGGTTGCGGTGTTTTTTTTCCTAGAAAAATATTGATTGATTGCAATGTCAATCAGAACTTTCGGCAAAAAAATGGTAACTTTTTTCACACTGACAACCGTGCTCCCTCTCACAAACACATTTTTCAATGGCAATTTTTTTTCAGCAACTTTCTGAACTAAACAGGCCCTCGGTGTAGCGAGAGGCAATCTGACTGTCATCGATCAGGATTCAAGGTCTGACAGCAGCGGCTGTAGCTTCTGAAAAAAAAAAAGCCTGATGAAAAGCAAGGGAAACTAGCGGCGCGGAGGGAGGCCGCGGTGGAGCAAGGCCGGCCACGAAAAGAACCCATTTGAATCGGAGGCCACCGCTGCGCCCCGAAGCCTCCTCGCTCGCCACCCGCTCACGGAGACAGAGAGAGGCCGATGGCGAGCTCGCTGGCCCGCCTGGGAGCGGCGCTGCCCCGCGCGCGGGTCCTGCTACCGGGGCGGTGGGACGCCACGGCGCTCGGGGCCTCCCGCCGCACCGCTCTGAACGGTAATAGCAGGCTATCAATTCCGGGCTCCTCGATTCGTTGTGACCGCTGAGCGATGTGGAGGGATTGGTGCCCTTGGTGGGTCGTGCTTACTCATGAATTGTGTTGTGTTAAGTCTCGGATATTTCGATCAGAGAGGTAATCAGGTAAGTTGTTGGTGTTGTTTTTGGCGAGGAGAGCTGCTAGGTTGTGATGCTGCGTTGCTCGATCTCACATGCTCTGGCGATCGTTGGGATATCATGCGTGCAAAGTGATTCTGAATTTCTGATAAGAACTCGAATGAGTAACATTTTGAGGCTTGAGGAGCCCCATGGAACTATTCGTTTTTGTTCCTTAAAAATATGTAGTTAGGCCTGTGCTTTTATTCAGTGGACCAGGTTACTAAACATGTATTGAACCTCAGTTGGCAGATGCCAAGTTCATTCCGACGTGAAAGTTGCCCCTACATCAGACCTGAAGGATGGACAGAACTCATCTAAAAATTGGAGGATCAAAATGCTCTATGATGGTGATTGCCCGCTCTGTATGCGTGAGGTATGGACGTATGGGGCACAACAAACCGTACCTGGGACTTGTTATGTTCAGCCACATCACTATTTATGTTTCTTTAGAATCTATTATGCAGCTTTGGTACAACACAGTTTGGTTTTAAATTAGTCAATGATTACTTGAGCATGTTGAAATAATGGTCAGATATATAGCTGAATGATGACGTTGATGACTGTACGATGTATTGATAAGCTAAATTCATGCTGGGTTCACTAGCTGTCCTGTCTTTGTCCAATTACAGAACAAAAACAATGCATCAATTTGCTAAGCCAGGGGTACCCTTATGGTCGAAAATATTCTGAATGTAGTGATATGTTCGCCCTGTTTTCTTTAGTTGTTTGAGTACCTTTTCCAGCGAGGTGATCTGCGGATGCCTAATCAATTGCTGGGAGTAGGTGGCTATGAGATCACCAGTAAATGGAGAGAACATGTGGACATTTCTGTTCTAAAAATCTCCTTGTGCTTTTTTATGACAATTTTCACATGTTTTATTTTCTCTCAGAAATTTCACCACTTATGTTTTACCTTATATCTAAGAATTTCAGCTGAGATACCTGAACCCTGCCTTCAGGGACACTCAGTAAAGACTATGGAATTCTGCACCAGGAACATTAACATTTTAGGGCCTCACACCAGCAGTAGCCATGCTACGAGCTTAATATGCAGCACTATGTCATGCAAGTCAGATACGTCGACTTGTATTTCAACGAATTTGGATAGATTTTCTTCACAATAATGTTAGTTGTGGCCAAAACAATATACTGCCATTGTATTGATACAGGTTGCAGTAACTAAATTTGCTTGTACTTACCTCATGTTTGTACAGGTAAACATGCTGAGAGAAAGAAACGCATCCTATGGAGCAATAAAGTTCGTTGATATAAGCTCAAAAGATTACTCTCCAGATGACAATCAGGGACTTGATTATGAAACTGTGCGTATTACTCAAATCTTTCTCATGAATGATATTGAACATCTCATGTTTGATTTTTTAGGTGCTATGGTAGAAAACTACATAAGTTGCCTGGCACACACATAGATAATCTGTTGCAATATTTGTACCGCACTGAAGATTGCAATTAATTTCTCCACGTCCACTGAAACATTGGATTTTGGCCTTTATTGTCCTTGCTTAAGTACATGCTTCTGAAGTTTTTCTGGCTGCCATTTTGTACCAGGAACTGTTGTTCTGATACTTCAGCCGCTTGTGTGTGTAAATTCTTGATGGTACTTAGCACATTAATTTTTGTTTTTCTATGCTCTCTCAAAAAGTGAAAACAATATTAAAGCACATTGAGCCTGATGTCGCTCACCCACTACTCCAGTGCTAACAATACTGCTTTGTTCATGCGATTCAGTTTTCTGGAGAGCATAGGAGCACAATTCTTCAAAAGAGTTTACTGGGACCATACTAAATGTTAGCATTGTGTCTTTATGGCTAAACAGATAAATGCAGGAGGAGCTGAAGTATCCTGTCTGTTTTATTTATCTTTTCTAAATAAAAATATCTTCTGCTTTCAGGCCATGGGGAGGATACATGCCATTCTTTCAGATGGAACTGTCGTCACAGATGTTGAGGTATGAACTAACATTATGTCTTGAAGTTTTGCAGGAATGTTCTTTTCAAAAGGCAGAGGCTACTGTCTTGCTGCCGGATAAATAGAATTTACAATTGGAGTAGTGTAGCTAATGAAAGGCATGAGTTAGACACGAAATTAATGAATGACTGCATGTTTCACTACCACAAACCTGTAATACATCTGTTTCTCCTGTGATCACTTAAATTCTCTTCGTTGGTGCATAAATGCATGCTTGTGTTGATGAGGTTTGACAATGTTTAGAAACCAAGATTGTTATCTTTTAGTGTTAAGAAAACACAGTTATTAAAAGTTTCTTGATGAAGTCCAATACACTCTTACATTCAGAGCTTATAGTCATTACCATTACACTGTTACAGTAATTGTGTTAACTGTAGTGAATCATGTTTCATGTACTAAAGAATTTGCCCCTAATTTACCATTGAAGTAGTCAAACCTTATCTTCAAGAATTACTTTCACCAATCTATGAAATTTTTTTTCCAAATTATAGTGCCAACCCAACAAAGTATTAATGTGAAATCAAACAAAATAAAATGCTGTTCCTGTGGAGCCTATGCAGAATTTAATTATGTTTAATCTAAGCATCAGTTATTTTTTATGCTAATATTTGTTATGTTGTAATCGCAGGCATTTAGGAGACTTTATGAGGAAGTAGGACTTGGATGGGTTTATGCTGTTACTAAGTATGAACCTGTAAGTTCACACTTAAAGAGAGCAAAAACATAGGGTCATCTTGTTTGTTTCATTTCAGAGGGTTACCATTCAGCTGCATGTTTTTATATAGTAGAAGAAAATTTGCATTTTCCAAAATGAGATTTAACTTTATTTTCGCACAAATTTGTACTTCCTTTATTCATCTTCTTCTGATGCTCCAGGTAGCTACCATGGCAAATGTTGTATATGGTGTGTGGGCGAAATATCGTATGCAAATTACAGGTATAGCCACAAAAAACTTTACACATGGTTAACTTGTGAAAATGTTCTTTCTTCTGGTTGTTGTGGTAATCAGATGAACACCATTCCAATGAAACTTAACTACGAATGAAGTGTGTTGAACGTTTTGGATTAGAATGAACAAATTTGGTCATTCTTTGTCGTACTATGACAGGTCGACCTCCGCTAGAAGAGATTATGGCATCCCGAAAAGCTGCAGTAAGTTTGCCTTCTACTCTTGAGCTCCTTCCCTCTGCGGCTCTGCCTGAAACTCTTATCAATCATACTGGCTTTGCTGACTTCTTTCTTCTTCTGCAGGGCGAATGTAAAGATGACAAAGTATGCAAGATGTGAGCATGAAAATGTTGTCATACTCTGCTGCACACCTCACCTCTAGCTATGCTTAGATAGGCACAAACACACAGAGTCTTAATGCTAAAAATAATCGCAGTGGTCTGAAAAGAATCGAGAATAGCTTATATAATAGTTTGTTAAAGTAAATAACGATGCAATTGTACTGTACTGGTTCGGTTGGAAGACAGTTTGCGGTGAAAACTCCAATGATCTGTTCTCATCTTTTATCGTGTTGTGCCTCCTGAAGTCCTGAGCATGGGAGTCGTTTACTAAACTACGATGCCTTTTGGACTTTGTGTATTGTGCTCGCGAGTCTGCGACGCAACAAGATCCAACGTTTTATATATATGTCACATCATAGCAAATGATTCCGCCTTGTTTCAAACAGCCAGAAATGGCGTCTCTTCAAACGAGCAAGGCATTTTATTCTGTAGCATCATTGCATGTACACTGACTCCTGTAATATATGACCCAGACTTTAAAAAAAAAAAGGTACAAAAGGATGACTATTTCCTAGTTTCACGGGGGGAAGAGACAAAAAGAATATCATCAAAATTTTGTATACTATGATTGCCTGAGAAATACAAAAGATACAGGTCCCATACTCCCAGCATTTACTTTGTAAGAGACTTTTTGACACAATCCACAATACCTTCACAATCGTTTTCAGGTATTACACATTCCCTATCAGTTTCTAAGCAGTTTGGCGTTGAGTGAGGAGACCGAAGGTTTCCATGTGTTTGACAGGCTTTCATTGTCTTGCAGTGCTCTGCCTCATCGTCCCGTATATTGACAAATACATCATACAAGTTATCTGCAAAGGAATATGGGAAACAGTGAACACTTACAACAGTCTTATGGCAGAGAAATAGAAAGTCTACTCATTATCCTATAATTTCGTACAAATAACCCACACCAGAAGTTCATGTTCAAACGAGGAATCAAAACAAACTTTATGGACCCTAAATTATGTCTGTCTCAGTAATGGGTGGTAACCAATTGACTTTTCTAATGAATTTAAGGCCTCATTAGAAGGAGCAGTGAAACTAATTTCACAAAGTACAGCTAACTTGTTTAGTTCCAACCTTCTAAGTTCTGAAAAGTAAGAAAGACTAGGAAAGGCAGCTCTTGAGGCGAAGAAATTGAGAATGAGAAATTTACCTATTTTAGGCCTCCTAGAACATGGAACTCTTGCTGTCTGAAACTCATCTGAGGTGACAAAACAGCATGCAAGCAATAAGCACAGATATCAATAATTGACACATAGGATTAGGAAAGACAAGCCCATGAAATGGCTTACCAAATAAGTAAAGGTCCTCGTTCAGGTAATAATTTAGAGCTGCCTCTGGAGCTGGTAGTCTTTTCAACTCCTCTGTTGAAAGGAAACATATAGTTTACATCATCAAATTGGATATCGAAACTATTAAGACGTAAGTTGTCTGAATAATAGGACTTTATGGCTACAAATGATTTTTGGGCAACTTGAAGGATGATGGCTTAAAACTAAAACCATTTGGCCCTCGCCACCTCACATGGACATAAATATTAAACCATGTTCCACAACCAGAAGACCGTACAAAAGGCACATTAAGGCAGTCTTTACCTTCATGGAGCTTGAGAAACTTGTCATAAGTTGAATACGCGTGCCTCTCCACACACTCAGAAAAGTGATCTGTATTCAATTCGTGGGTGCAGGCATTATCATCATACAAATGATCGTGGTAAAAGAAAACAGGCTTTTACTTCATACTCCTTGGTGTAAAAGCACTTACATGCCATTCTTGGGCTGAGCATGTACATCGCAACAGTCATGAAGTAGTAAAAAAATGCCATAAACCGAGCAAGGAAACGATCGATCCATAAAGAGTTGCCTCCCAATTCCTGATATGAGCCAAAGGGCTGAATGATTAGTAAACTGAATTCATTTACAGAAATGGCCTGATAAGGAAAACAGAATATGCAAACAAAAAGATTAGAAAGGAAGGCGCAGTAGAACCTTCACATAACACTGAAAGGATGCTCCTACACACATGAATTAATTTACTAGTGGAAAGGAAAGATGGGAGGCATACTTCCATAATTAAGAGGTGATGGAACTCATTCCAGCTTTCAGCAAAGTGAACCTTTATGTAATCAGCTCTCCTCCACCAGCCAAAGGTTTCATACATGTGAAGCACCGATATAAATGCTGTTGATAACCAAAGCAGACTTAAAACAAGCACTACTATGATGTGGCCAAAATCGACACTGCAAATTTTATATGGACCTTGAGGCCATTGCAAGCATACAAAACGGAGCCCTCACCAAAATAAGGCACCCTAGCAATCGTCTCCAGCACAAAAAATCTGGCGTAGTTCCGGTCACGGTAAACACCATCGAGTACCATGATCACTGACTCCTGCAGAAAGAAGATGTAAAACCATCGAGATGTATGGACGATACAGCATCCGAACCAGGTACAGGATTTTGAGGAAACACATGAGGTGAATTATGCTGAAAATCTATGTATTACCGTGAGGAAAATGTTCACCGACTGCTCGAGCTTCAACACCCAGTTCTCATCCGAGGGAACCATCGGGTCGTCCGCTCCGTCCAGCGGCGCGGCCTCCCTCGCGGGGAAGGACTCCTCGACGGGCACCTCCGTCTGCTGCTTCTCCCGCTGCGTCTTTATCGCCTGCACGCGAAACATCCTCCTGGACAAACCGGGGCTGCAGAAAATGAACACTAGCACGAGGAACAATGACCGAATCAGATCGCGACGGGGTTGGCACGCGTACCACGTGGCGACGGGGCCGAGGCGCGGGGAGCCGGCGCGGCGGGCGCGGAGCGGGAGGAAGCCGGGAGCGGGGCCCCGTGGCGGCGAGGACGCGGTGGCGGGCTTGGCGGACAGCGCCGCGGAGAGGAGGGGCGGGGCGGAGGCGGCCGCCATGCTGGTGCCCGACTGCCCGCCCGCGATTCCCGTGTGGGTTTGGGGAGGTTTGGGGAGTGGAAATGGGGCGCGAGCCGCGCGGCGCGGCGCGGGACGGGACGGGACGGCAGCGAGCGGCGCGGGAGTGAAGAACCGGAAGGGGAGGGAGGGGGAGGGAGACCGGGCGAGGATATTCGCTGTGCCGGCCGCTGTTTCCCGTGCTTGTCGCGGCTTTTCCCTGTGGGACGGACGCGCACGCACGGGCACGGCAGTTTGCTGGCTCGATCCGGCAGTCGGCAGTGCCCTGGGCACGACCGCCCGAGCCAGAGGCCCGGAGGAGGTGCGTCGTGGTGGCTGTGGCACAGTGGCGGGGGATCGATGGGGCGGCGCCGGCTGCGGCAGTCAGTGGCTTGGTTTGGCTGATCGTTCGTTTAGTGGCGAGTTCGTGCCGTGGCGCGATGCGCTCCGTTCCTTTCTCCCGCGAGACTGCAAGTGCGGGAGATTATCGCTGGAGTGGTAGGAACTCGTCGCCTTTTTGGGATGTTTTGCTGTGTGGGATGAGATCTCGTCTCGGGGACGGGCGGTGCAGATCAGGTTCACCAGATAGTGGATACGGCTGTGCTGATCAGGTTCACCGGATAGTGGATACGGCTTGCGATCAGTCAAATTTGAGAGGGCGGCGGAAATGCCAGCGCGAAGCACGGGAGTCACGAGCGGATCGCCGGATAGGACGGCCACATCCCACAGGCCTGCGGCACGGCTAGATCCCATTTAGATGAATTGTGCAAATTGGGAAAACAAATTGGCAAATTGGCTATATATTGCAACGATCGGTCAACCCTCTGTGTATAATCAATCAATTGTTTCTGTCACACAACGGCATCCGCATAGTGTGTGCATTATGACCTTAATGCTACAAAAATGATCAACCATTGGGCTACCTACAAGTCATATGGTCATTCTACAAAATATTATGGACTATGATTTCCCAACTTCACATCATAGTCCAGTCTATGTGCTCATGCACTGCCCGCTGCTGGCTGAGCAGTACTGCTGACATTCGCAGATACCCCGTTGCTTGAAGTGGTATCTGTGTTTTGTGCCAACGATCGATGGGCGTCCTCACTCTTGTTCTTTGGCGCTCTTCTGAGCCTGTTTTTGAGTTTATTGAAGGGTCGCCAGTGCCATCTACCTTGTGACATCATGTGACCCATCAGCAGCTTTTGTTGCTCTCTTCGGAAGGCCCTTCGAGCATACCAAGCTCCACCTCGCCACCCTAGTGCATACCTGACAGTTTCATAATAACATATTTAGGCCAGGACAAAGTTGCAAACAAAGACAGACAGTGTGGGCTTGGTTTGTTACTCGCACAGCATTGTCATCAGATAATTATGAAATATCCACTTGCATTGCAAGATGCTATGGTGGAAATTTAAGTTGCAGTCAGTAGTACATGTGGGAACAGGTTCCACAATCCATACCAAGAGCATATGTATGCAGCACTAATTCAATTTTTTTTCTCAAAATACGCAAGAGATCTGCTTATCCTCATGTTAAGAGAAAAGAAGAGTACACCTGAACCCATTACATAGGCAACCGCATCACCACAGTAACTGAGGTTTCAGCAAGTTGTGAAGAACATAGAACACAGAATCACCTGTTGAAAATAGGCACTTATTTGTGCTAATAGAAGCTAACTTCAGTTCAGACCATTGAATTTGAAGTTTGGACTATGACTAGATACATGTACATGGCAACATCACAGCTAAATATCACCTTTAAGTACAACCTGGTGCAGTCCCAGTGGGCAATAGTGGTGCCATAATTGAAAATAATTGGGAGTGTATGCACTGTACAAAACAGTTATAACACTTCATGTCACTGAATAGTTGGGAAAAGGTTGAAAACTCAAAAGCAACCAAAAGCCTACCTGAAAGTAAATATACTAGTCCTAAGCCAGTAACCATATATATCAATGAATCAAGTACCAATTTTGATACATTATGGTCACTGTGGACCCCACTCATCTATCAAGTACAGAAACAGAACCTATGGATATAAGCTTGATTCAGCTGTATAGCATTATAACCTTATGTAGAAAGTAAGCAGCATGCCATGTCATAGAATACGTAACTAAAACTCAAATGGTTGTACTATCCAACTGGACAATAATGGGGAAACAAAGATTCGAAGTTGAATGAATATCAACAACAAGAACATACCCAGCCACCATTGTTGTCATCGCTGTGGCTACACAGGCCGGAGTGCTAATATTGCTGGAAGTGACAATCTTTTTTATCTCTTCATGTTCAACTTTGTGATTATCCTTCAACTGATAGCAGATCAAGAAATGGTAAATATAAATATAATTGGACTCTACTTAAAATATTCTGGCAGTCAATAAACAAAAATAAAGTACAAATGGAAAGGGAAAAGGAAAGCAGATGATCCATCCATTAGGAAATTTGTAGGAAAGTTAGTACAAGATTAAAAAAAACTAAAGCATCTTTTCTTCTTTTTGCTAGGGTCAGGAGTTTATGGTTTATGGAGTCACCAGCTAATGCACCATCAAAAAGAAACCATCAACAAAAAAAGAAGAGGAGAGACATACTGAACAGCAGGAGAGCATATTCATCTTATTATTAACAACACAGCAAGAGTGGTGCCGGAATACTACGCTTGCCTTAAGGTGGTATTGTAATCAGTGGTGAACTGGTGAATCCCCTTCAGAGAAGCTGTTTTACTCTTCTTTTTATTATGGGAAATTTGTCTATAAGACACTATTAAAATCTGTCCTAACTTGATTTTCTCTTGTCAAAGAAGTGTCCCACAGACAAGAAAAATTAACAGTATCATAGTGCCCCAAGACCAATTTTCCTTTTTATATAACAGAAAGATATCCTGCATGTTCTTTTAAAAAATGTTGTGGTAGAATAACAAAATAGCACCAAAGCATGTGTATTAAATCTCCTGTTCCCTAAATTTTAAACCTACAGTGGAATAGTCCAAACTTGCTGTCAGTGTCAGCTTCCCAAATGTAAGCAAGTAGCGAGCATGCAACACTGTATCCAAAGAGTAATTAAAAAAAGTTCTAATGCTATTTCTTCTGTGTGGGTGTGTTTGTGTTGAGTTTGAGTTACTCTTCCTTGTGAAAATGTATTTTCAGCAGGTGCTCCCTCTTTAACAAAAAGCTACACAGCTCTCCTCCAAATTCCTGAAAAAAGGGTACTTCAGCTAAATTGCTTACAGACGATTCAATTGATTCAAGCCTCCTGTCAATCCTTGATTGCTGCACATGGCGGAGTGAATAACCTATAATGAGAAAAATCACATTGCATATCAGAATATTATGAATCCTTTTGATAAAGATATAAAAATATAGGTAGCCACACAATAAATTACAAATGATTTGACAAAAATTGTATTACTCATATTATCCTTTGTTAATAAATCCTTAATGCAGTGCAAGAATGAGAAACTACTGATTGATTACACAAGTGACGTGACTTCAAATTTATAAATATATGTTCGAATCCATCAACATCAAGTAACCGGAGGAAGGAAAGCAGATCTAATCACAGTTTAGAACACTCACAATATAAACTAAACTGGGGAATTGACGAAGAATCTAACAGCAAAAGGTTAGTTGTATTTTTACCAACCCATATGGTGCTAGGAAAAAAACAGGAAACAGATATATTCTGAAGTTTCCCAACTCAACCACACAGCAGAAACAATTGCTCTATGACAGTTGTGATATATATATGCATCATAATCCCTATTCCCTATTAAAGTGAGTCTTAACAAAGCTGCTGCAGCATATAAGCTGCACGATTTCAGCACTCACACAACAAAAGCCTAAAGTGATTGAGAAACCCAGCCTGACGAATCGAGCTGAAACTCCAGGCACTGATTTTCACACATTACCCACCGAACAATGACCAATCGCGAAACCTAAAGCAACTGCTGAACTGCCAGAGATGAGAGAACGAAGTTGCGGGAAGGAGCGTGGTACCGGCCCAAGCCGTGAGGACGGAGGCGACGGAGGTTCCGACGGTGAAGACGATGCGGTGGCTCTCGAACACTTGCTGCGACCATCGGACGAGCACGCGCGTCAGTGAACCAACCAAAATCACAGTAGACGCACAACTGCACAAGGGGACATCGGGGAGGGGCCGAGCGAGGGAGATTAGGTCGTCACCTTGGTGGAGAAGAAGGTGTCGCGGACGGCGGCCCAGGAGTTGGACGCCCGCCTCCGGATGTTGGGGAGCGTGAACAGCGCGCGCCCCGCGCCGCCCAGCCGCCGCACCACCATCGCCCCGATGGCCCGATCTCGGCGCTCCTCGCCTTCTCGGGTGCGCTGTTTCTGCTCTGTTTGGGTGGGGCTTCGTGTGTTCTCTCGGGGGGGATTCGGGAGGCGAGCGGCCGAGTCGGGAGCTTAATTACTTGCCTCCCCTTCGTCTCCGCACGGCGGAGGAAGAGCGACCAACTTGAGCGGTAAGAAACGATCCGGCCCCGGCGATGCTGGAAACAAAACGGGGTTCGTATGATTTGAAATTCAAACCTCTGTATCATACTCACTCCAACAGATTGGGTGCTGCAACTCGTATAATTCGAATACAATCAAATGTTTCATTCATGGGCCCATGGCTATTTCGTAAATTCATATGAGTTTGGATGTGAAACCGATCACAGCATACGGTACACCACAAACCATGTTTGTTACTGGATAATCAAATATAAGGATGCGCGTCTCAATCTTGTCATTTGATTATATTTTGACAGCAACTACGTCTCGATAAATCTAAAACCAATTCATGTGTGCGGACTAGCAATCGATTTCCAACCTCAAAGGAGAGATGGTATGTTGTGGACAAGGAGTTAACTCTTTGCGGCTAAAAAAAAAAACTCTTTGCACGTCGACTGTTTGACTGCTTTTGGTCACTAGAGAGTTGGCTACAACTTGAAATTACTTCAAAAATTGGTTGTAGTTACTCTCTCCATCCCAAAAAGAATGCAATTCTTGATTTGGGCCGAGTTAAACTTATTTATGTTTGATTAAGTTTATATAAAATTTTATTAACTTTTATTACTGCAAATATGTATACTATGAAATAATATATTTCACGATAAATCTTTCTATTATTATTTGGTACCGTAAATCATTTTTGTTTTTTATATATGTTTGGTTAAAGTTGAGATGGAATTACTTTTTGAAAGTGAGATTGCATTCTTTTTGGAACGGAGGGAGTATGCATGTTGTGCGGTTACCTCAAGGACAACATTCAGTGATCATTGGTTGTCTATGGTACATGGACCATTTGGTTAGCTGCAACACATGAATGTTGACCTTGTAATTCTATGTAAAAAGATAAGATATGATTCACTATCAAGTAGTGTAGGTAAGATGCAAATGCCCTAGTACTTACACTCAGTGGGTGATCACGTGATACATGTCTCTTATAAAAGGCATGTGCATTTGCATTGCTCCCGCATCCTGCCCATGTTGCTCTTTCCCAAACGATCATTGTAGACGATCTTCTCCTATCATATGAGAAGTATGTAGCTTCTTCCTCTAGTTAACACCAACGACACTTAGCACAATACAACAGAGTCTAGGGTGCTAGGAGTAGAAGGCGTCAGGAACTGTTTCTGTATGACAATTATTGGAGGTGGTGCTTCGCCACAACTTCAGACATAGATAAAGTTGGTAATGGTCATGTTTAGACTAGTTTTAGTGGTTTGGTTTTTAGTTGTACTTGGATTGTAGATGGATACTGGGGTGAGATGTACAATGTCTTGGTTTACCAATTATAATGGTTTGGACTAGTTTACAATGATTTGGAACTGGTTTGACTAGTTCAAATTACTATGGCTATGTGTGACCTAGTCAAAGATGGACCTCAAAATTAAAACCTTGTATTCACACCTTAAAATTTTAGCAAAATTGACCGCAATTTGTTGGAGATATCTTAGAATGACAGTAAGCTACTTCGTGCAAATTGGTGTAACTAAATCTGCAAGTTAAATGCACGATTAGTACACAAACTTGACGAGTGAGTGCATCTAGGTACACCTTCTCTCAAATTGCTCATTGGGGTGCAATAACTTGGTTAGTGGGTGCCCTTAGGTACATCATTTTCCTCCCTAGATTTTCAAATCCCTAGAAATCATATAATGGAACAACCGTTAAAATAAATACCTTTGCACGGACATGACACATTTACGAAAACTGAGTGATGCATGCCATCTTGTAGGGGCTTCACGTACCCATGAACAAGCAAGATGTGTCCATAGATGCCATGTCCTGCAAAAAGATCCACGTGCTACTAGTCCTATCATTAGACACAATCTAGCCTTCGTCTACAACTTGCAGCAACATTGAGTTTGTCAATGCACCGATGTTTGTCGAAGAGAAGTGTCGGTGCACGAAATGACCAACTAGTAAATTTAGTGGATTGTGCGTTTGGGCTCCGGATGGTTCGCGAGAGGACACAAGGGATTATACTGGTTCAGGCACGAACGCCCTACGTCCAGTGTGAGACAGCTCGTGTTACTCGCGTTGCTCGTAGTAGGGGTTACAAGCGGTCGAGAGAGAGGAGAAGCCTCAAGTCTCTGTGAGTTTCTAAGTGTGGGAGAGCGAGTGTTCTCTATCGGTCGTCCCCCTCCCCTGAGGCCCTATTTTTCCTTTTATACCTCTGGGGGCCAGGAGACCTGTACAAGACGTGTTTAACAAAAATGATGGGTAGTAAGAAGCTTGCTGGAGAAGCCTTGCCGCCTGTAGGACACTGTGAATGCTGTTGGAGTAGGTCCTAATCCCGAGCTTATTAAGGTCGTGCACGTCGCTCTGCGGCTCATGCGGGGCTGCTGGAACAGTTGCCTCCTTCTGTCACGGCGGGCGGCGCGGCGCAGCCCGTTAATGCTAGTAGATAGCGCGGTAGATGTGCGGCGCGGTAGATGTGCGGCGCGTGCTCCCGACTCCCTATCGTTCCGGGTCCCCCTTGTTGACCCACGACACATGTCCTGGGTGGGGTCGGGCGAGGCGGAACTGGGTCGGCCAGGGCGGAGCCAGGTCGGCCAAGGCGGAGCCAGGTCGGGCGAGGCGGAGCCAGGTCGACCCAGACGGAATCGGGTCGGCCGAGACGGAGCCAGGTCGGGCGAGACGGAACTGGGTCGCCCGAGGCGGAGCCAGGTCGGCCAAGGCGGAGCCAGGTCGGGCGAGGCGGAACTGGGTCGGCCGAGGCGGAGCCAGGTCGGCCCTCCCCCTATCCGATGTCCTCCTTGTTTATGGGTCTGATTACGCCCGTCTTCTTCCCGAAACAGCGAGGTCCCACCCGTCGGTGAGAGGGTCGGATATTGATATCCGACAAGAAGCATCGTGTGATCCCCTGTATGGCAAGTACAACGAGAACATATCTGCATATGGAAGATCACCTACAAGCATTCTATGGTTCATCGCCATTGCCGCTAGCCTTTTTGCCATGGTTGAAAGGCTCTTTTTAGTGCCAAAATACACTTGATTGAGGAAATCAACTATTAAAAGGTCTACTTGCAATTTTTTTTTCTTAGTCCCACACAACCTCACACATATTGTTAGATCAGCTGCTACCATATCAAAAGTTTGTCCGCTTGTCACGTTCATGGTAAGCATACACCTAATTTCAAAATTTACTACACCTAAATAAGCAATCAGAAAAATGATGTACCTATATGCACCAGCCTGCCAAGTTATTATATCCAAGTGAGTAATTTGGAGATGATGTACCTATCTGCACCCACTTGACAAGTTATTGTATCCAAATGAGCAATTAGAGAGATGATGCACCTAAGTGCACCTCTCTATCAAGTTTGTGTACTAATGGTGCATTTAACTCCTAAATCTGCCTATGGCCCATAGGACCCTAAAACTAAAACCCCATGTTTACACTTTAAAATTTTAGCTAATTTAATTTGACTAAAATTTATCGGAGATGTCTCAAAATGACAGTAAACTACTACGTGCAGTGGCTACTACATGTGGGCCCTAACATTAAAATCACATTTTAAAATTTTAGAAAATTTGATTGAAATATTTTGAAATTGTCTCATAATGTCACTTAACTACTTCATGCAAATTACTGTGGCTCAATCTCTATGTGGGTCCGACGCCCAAGCAGACCCTAGTTAGATGGGGTTTGTCCTCGCACATATTAGTTAGAAAATGGACTGAAAATTTAGGTTGAACTGTAGAATTGAATCGGTCTAGTATGGGTTAGTTTGGTTGTAAGAGTAAGTGGGTAGGGTTAAATTGGTCCCTAAGATGTACTGCAATTTTTATGGTTTGTTGTGGGTTTGATTTGGTTTAAAACAGATAGAAGGGCGGTGGAATCAAATTATTCATTCATGTATTTGGTATCAGGTCAGTTTATTGCACAATATGAAATATACACCATGGTTGGAGTAACTATAGTTATCTCCTTCTCCACGTTGATTTTCCAGCAATCAATCAGAAAACCCTAGTCTTGGGTGCTAGGAGAGAGGTGTCAGGAACCACTTCTGTCTGGTTGTCACTGAAGGTATTACTTGTGATCATGCTTTGCTGCAACCTACAATACAAAGGGGGTGTTTAGTTCACCCATTTTGCAAAATGGACACGTGTTGGACCGCGTGCACAGAGAGGAAAAAGTGCATTGGGAATTGTGCATTTTGCAAAATGCACCCATTTTGCAAAATGGAGGGGGGAACTAAACACCCCCAAAGACGGAGCTATGAAAGGGACGGTGTAATTATAAATGACTCATTTCATGTAATGACGTCAGGTCAATTTGTTGCATGAAATACGATATACACAATGCTACGAGTAACTATAGTTATCTCCTACATCACACAAGCAATCTATTAGAAAGCATTCTTTGTTTTTTTTTGGTATTCATTGCCTTAACAAGTTTTACAATAAAAAAGCTAATTCTCGAGAAGCATAAACCCAAACAGTCAAAATACTGTCAACAGTATCAACACGCTGGTGTACACCAACTATTGCCGATTCTCAAATCAAACTTGGGCCATGGGCGTACATATTAATCTTTTAGGTCGAGCTAAAGTTCCTCTTTGAAAGTTTGAAAGCATGATTTTACAACAACTACGACTTGATAAAATGTTGTAATAATAATCTATCGAAATTACAAACGCGGCGGCGGAAAACAAATGACAGGAGCATCATGTCTGCTTTCGCTGAAACGTTGAATTATAGGTCTCATACACAAACAAGCAAGCATGGAGCGATAAGGACATGCATCAACCACATCCCTTGTGCCCTTCGTCACAAGTTCGCCAAAAATACCTCAAAAATGGTGGCAGGATTTCGTGTTAATTCACCATCATCTTAGATAAAGATGCTCTCTTAGTGTACAAAGAGAATGTGCAAAGATGGTAGCAGATCCAAATTGACGATCTGACCTGAGACTGCAGAGCTTTGCAGGAATCATCCATCTATTGCCACTCTTATCGCGTACAGAATACTAGGTAGTACAGGCTCTCTCTTGAGCACAAGTCAATCACAGGCAGAATTTGGTCAAGAAGCGAAGATCAAAACAAAATCGCCTTCTCCTTTTGCTGCTGCTGTTGGTGTTGGATCCTATCGTTCAGAGCCGCAGCTCCGTGCAGAGTTCGAGGCCGTGGTGGTCATCGTCCATCGGCGCAGGGAGGTTGAGGTCAAACGGCGCGCGCGACCGGACCGTGGAGGCGTCGTCGCCGTCGTCCACGACGGAGGCCGACGAGGCGCAGTCGCTGTGGCAGTCGGCGTCGGGCGCTGCCGGCCGCGGCTTCACCAGCCGCCTTCGAGCTCGAGGCGGCGCCGTCGTGCCTGCCGCCGCCCTGGGCGCCCCGCGGGGCCCGCTGGAGGACTCGACCGTGGAGCTAGAGCTGCACGGGGGTGCGGCCGGCGCTGGCGCTGGCGCGATGAGGCCGAGGCCGCCGCCGGGACGGGAGGCCAGAGGGAGGCGGGCGGCGCCGGAGGGGAAGTTGGTCCTGGCGAGCGGCCCGCGCAGGGTCCGCGCGGCGACGTCGTAGGCGCGCGCCGCGGCCTCGGCGGAGTCGAAGGTGCCGAGCCAGACGCGCGCGCGCTTCGCCGGGTCGCGGATCTCCGCCGCGAACCGGCCCCACGGCCGCTTCCTCACGCCCCTGTACCGCGGCACCTCCACAGCCATGGCCGCCGTGTCGCACATCCTTTGCTTGCTCAGCTATCCGATCCCTCACAACAGTTGTCGAACGCGCGCCTGCTCGTTTCTTAGCTCGAAACGCGCGGGACTCGACAGCGTGGGGCGCTGCTGATCGAGCTGAGAAGAGCGGGAGGATCGGAGGACGGTGTGGTCTTGGACTCTGGTCCGGTCTGGCCGTGGAGGGGGAGAGGCGGGGGGAGGGGGTAGAAGAAGGCGTCGTGGTTGGGGGAGGAGGAGACGCGGCTAGCTATGGGCAGCCGCTTCCCACCTTCCCCACACCCTCTCGTCTCTCGCCATTATACATTTCTTTTTCCGATTTGATTTCCTCCTCCGTCGAGTTCACTTTCCTTCTCCCGCGTTTCGTTGCGGGGCAGCAATAACACGTTTCGATTTGTTTTTGCGCTCGGGAGGCCTCTCTCTATCCAAGCTTAGCTGATGCCATCTCAAGGTCGCTGTGCTGTCCACTACGTGGAGCGGACACCGGCCGCACTAACGAAAGGGAAATAAAGCAAAGGGGTCGCTCGCATTTACCTCGCCGCTGTACCGTCCGTCTGAGGATATGGCCTGACGCGGGATAACAATCCTATCGTCCGTGCGGCGATTCAGAAGGAGGTTAAGTGGTGGTAAAAAGATATATCTGATTGTACACGTCTGAGGCATAGATTTTACTCTGAGAGTCTCCATTGGTTTGAATTTACAACGGTAGAAATCTCAATGCACGATGGAATTAGGTTTTAGAGAGGGGAAAGGCACAGCTTTGACATCGCCAAGTTAGGTCAGGACTCGGGAGGGTGAGACCAACTAAAAGAAAGAGGAGTTGTCTCGTATATGACTTGTTAAGATTTGTCGACATGGATTTGTTTGATTTTTATTCATGGCTGATAGATGAGAAGCAGCCACTAATTACCTTAGTTTTTTTTATTGCATCTATTTAACTACATGCTGTTCGAAACTTACGTTACCATTTCCAGATTTTACATTCTTTCATTGATCATACTGAATAGATGCACCTTGGGTACGCGAAGAGGCACATCGAATTGAAATGGCAAAGTTACAACTTGGCGCTGAGAAGAGATCAGTGGGTGTTCAATTGGGTGAAAAAATTTTGGTGAAAAATTTTGCAAGAGAATCTTACCATTTAGGAGTACTAAATGTAGACTAATAATAAAACTAATTATAGATCTCGTCTGAAAATCGCGAGACGAATCTAATGATGGTAATTAATCCATGATTAGTAGATGTTTAGCGGATGGTTACTGTAGCATCACTGTTGCAAATCATGGCCTAATTAGGCTCATTAGATTCGTCTCGAAAAGTTACCTGGGGTTATGAAATGGGTTTTGTCATTAACACACGTTTACTACTCCATGCATGTAAGATTCCCTTAGAAAAAATTTTGGTGAAAATTTTTTGGGGGAATTGAACACCCCCTCAGTATCAGTTGTTAGCTCGAAGGGCAAAAAAGAAGATGCTCCAAAAAAAAAGAAACCCCAAAATTTAGTTTGATTTGGGCATTTTTGGAATGACGAACCGGCCTTGCAATCAGGGAAGAAAGAAAACGGCGGCGGACAGGTGGCCTACTCGTCACGACGACGAGCCGGATTCAGTAACTTGCCTCTGGCAAGTCACGGCGTAACTGGCGCCCTTGATCCGACGTCCGTGACCCATCCAACGGCTCCGAGCAGATCGCAAGGAATTTAACGCATGGAGGACCGAGGACTTAGGCGCTCGCAGAGTTGCAGACTCGACGAAGTCGTCGAGGTCCTTCCTGCTGCCGACGATGCCGCCGGCCTCGCCGACGGGCTTGATGACCACGAGCGTGGCGCCGTGGATCCTGGTGCCGTCGGAGAGCTCCAGCAGCGGCGCGTAGCGGAGCTTCATGTTGCAGGCGGGCACCTGCGTGCGGTTGGCGGCGGCGGCCGCGGCGAGCGGCTTGTCCCGGAACTCCTTGAGCTGGTCCCGGGCCATGCTGAGCGTGCCCTGGCCGTGCGCGCCCGTGAGCGCGACCTGCTCCAGGGTGGGGTGCTCCTTGACGATCTTGCGGAGGAGGTAGTGCCTGGTGGCCGCGGCGATGAGGGAACTGATGGTCCAGACCACGCGCAGCTTGAGGCCGCCGTTGGTGTAGAAGGACTCGGGGATGCTGCCGCTGTCGTCGCCCGACTCGGAGTCGGCGGCGGCGGCCGTAGAGGTGGCGTGGGTGCCGGGTGCAGCCCGCTCCACCTTGGTGCCGCCGAGGATGACGCAGCTCTGGAGCGTACTGCCGAACACGGCCTTCCACTTGAGGATGACCCCGTCGTCGGTGCCGACGTCGGAGACGGGGAGCTCCATGCGGAGGTTGCGGATGCTGCTGAAGTTCTTGAGCACCTGCGCGGGGGAGTGGTGCTGCTGCAGCGCGTGCTTGGAGCCGTGCGTGCCGGGCTTGGCGTCGCAGTGCGCGAAGGGCTTGAGCACGGCCTGCAGCATGGCCTTGAGGAGGTGCGAGAGCACGGCGCGCGGGCGGGGCGCCCCCGCGAGGCCGAGCGCGTCGCCGCCGTCTGCGCCGTCGGCGGGGATGACGCGGTCGATGCGGAGGCAGGCGTCGTCGACGAGCGGGACGAGCGCGTTGAAGCGCTTGGAGACCGCGGAGCAGCGGCCCAGGGAGCGCGCGTCGGCCAGCTTGTTGAAGATGATGAGCACGAGCGAGTCCGGCACCCGGTCGAAGTGGTCCTCCCCCTTGGCGGCGAGGAGCAGGTCCTCGGCGAAGATCCGGTGCCTGGACTGCATCTTCCTTCGCGAGCGCCGAAGTCCTCGGTCCTCCATGCGTTAAATTCCTTGCGATCTGCTCGGAGCCGTTGGATGGGTCACGGACGTCGGATCAAGGGGCGCCAGTTACGCCGTGACTTGCCAGAGGCAAGTTACTGAATCCGGCTCCCACGACGACGGCTCCGGGCAACCTGCAGCCGCCTGCCGTGCCATGCCGTGCGTCGGCCCAGTGGCAGCAATCGGCGGCGGCGCGGCGAACCACGCCTCCACTCTCAAGTTTCAGACCCTGTTTAATTCAGCAACATAAATTTAGAAAATTTACTGTAGTAAAACTAAATTGAAGATTAAAAGAGCTAAACATAATCTAATTATAAAACTAATTACACGGATGGATGAACAATCACGAGACGAATCTATTAAATCTAATTAATCCATCATTAACTTATATTTAATACCTTTAATTAGCATTCTAATATTTAATGTGACGAGATGAATAAAAAAAACTTATGAAATTAAACATGGCCTCGACCCCTAAGGCCATCTCCAACCCAATGACTAGGATGGTGTCTATGGAATTAAATGAGTTGCCACCTAGGATAAAAGATGATGTGGCATGTGAGTTAACGAAGAAAGAGAATAAAACTGGGTCTTGCATGAGACATGGTTTCTACACAATATCCAAGACACAATGAGAGATGAGTAGCATTAAATTTGCATATGAACTAGTAGTATTTGCATTGAAGAGATAGTATCTAGTACTAGTTTCTTGATGATGTGGAGACTATGGAAACCATGTCTAGTGTCTTGGGAGGGGATGGCCTAAGTCCCAACCCGACCCCGACGGCTGAAGGCGGCCCCAACCTATGCCCCGCCGCCGTCGCCGACCCATCTCCATCCAAGACGGTGGCCCCGCAAGCAACCACTTGCGGTTGCGGCCCCACCGATCAGCGCGGCCGCGGGGCCAGAGCAACCGCGCCGCGTGGTCTTTGGTCACGCACTCGCAAGTCGCGCCGCCCGAGAGGGCACCGCCTTTTGATGTGACGCGACGCGACGCGCAGCGATCAGGCGCAGGCGAAGCGAGGCCCGCGGGCCCCGCTTTTGACCGCCCCCAAACGCGCCCGCCCCGCGAGAGCGAGACCGACCGGGTCGTGCGGCCGCGCCAGCGCCAGCGCGCGGCGGCGTGTGACTCGTGCGCGGAGCGGGAGTGACTGCACGCGGCGCGGGCGGGACGCGGGAGATAAAACGTAGTTTGGGCCGAATTCTTCTGGGCTAGCATCGCCCAGGCCCAAATCTTCCGAAATCCGGCCTGGTATGGAAGCCCGGGACGTGGCGCGTGATGCCAGGTCAAGGCGCCACCTGCCAACGCCCGGCGCGGTCGATGGGAACGCCGCGTTTGCCGCGGCGAGCCCCGTTAACCCGCGGGAAGACGGCCCCCGCGCGCGCGCCTGCCGTGGCATTCTCCTCCAGGCAGGACTTGCCGCCTGCCTCGCCGGGTCTCCTCCTCTCCTCGTCTCTTCTCTCCTCTCCGGACTCCGGCAGAGAGGACGGTGAACGAGCCGGGGAGAGATGGGACCGGACTCGTCGCCCAAGAAATGGAACCTCAAGGAGCAGCGCAGCACCTACCTCCAGTGGTTCTCCCTCGCCGACGAAGGTTTGCTCCACGATCCATCGCGCCAAATGTCAAATTTCCCATTGCTATCTTTCGGAAGAACGAATGCTGCTGAATTTCGTTGTGCTGGTATGGTTGCGCGACCGAAGACGGAGATGGGCGCCTGACGGGGAACGATGCTCTCAAGTTCTTTGCCATGTCCAATCTCTCCAAGCCCGAGCTGAAGCAGGTGAATTGACTGCAAGTCACAACACAGATTATAGAAACAATCATCAATTCTTCATGCATAGAGAAATGATCCATTATTCAAAAAAAAAAAATGTTAAGCGTTACTTCTCATACATCACATGCATTTTCCACTTCTATCGTGGTTCATCAGTTTTCCAATTATCAAGCATTCCCTGATTTGTTTTCCGTTTACCACTGTTAATAAATCTTTTCCTTTGGATCTTTAGGTTTGGGCAATTGCTGATTCCAAACGCCAGGGATATCTTGGATTCTACGAGTTCATGACTGCTATGCAGGTTTGCGCACCATGCATTGATACTGGGCCTCCTTCGGTCTGATCTCTCCATATATGAACTTGTTTTTCTCTATGGTACATTAAATTGCAATAGCAACATGCAGCTGGTTTCTCTCGCACAAGCAGGGAATGAGATCAGTCAAGACACCATTTCAAATGCAGGTAAAGCAGATTCAAAGGAGATTTAACTACTAATGGGATTTACATGATGAAAAAAATTCTCTGACTGTTTTCTTTTGCTTCAGATCTGGAAAGGCTGCAGCCCCCCACAATGGAAGGTCTGGCTAAAAAACTAGTATGTCAACGTTATCTTTTAGTCAACTTGAATCAAAATGCAGTGATAGCACATAGCCTCATTTATTTCTCCCTTTTCTTTCCCTTTACGATTCTTGAAGAAAAAGAAATCTGGGAGCAAGGGCGAGACTGCTATTGTTGGTATGTGTTATTACCTTAAAACCAACCTAATAAAGACATAACCTTTCTGTTGGTCTAGTCTGTACATTGTTTCTGAGCTCTGACTGGTATTTTCACCCATAATGCAGCGTGTCATCCAGCAGAATCACCTATACCAGCCAGCTGGTTTAACTCCAAGTCAGGAAAGAAGGTGCATCGATATCTAGATGCACACAAACGATACAAACATTTTATGTTGTGCTCAATAAGTATATATATTACTTTTACAGATTCCTTTAAAATCAGTTACGTCAATCGTCGATGGGCTAAAGAAATCATACATTGAGAAGTTAAGGCCTTTAGAAAAAACCTATCAGTTCCAGGATTTTGTGTCTCCCTTGCTGGTAAGTATCATCCTCACCTTCTTTTCCTGTACAATTTTCTTTCTCAACAAAGGTACATCTATTTATAAAGAATTGTGCTGTGCTCTTAAAGTTTAAGTAATATATAATCTCTGGCCAAAAAATAAGAAGCTTCCAATTTAAAACATACACGTACTTGGACAGTAGCAAATAAACAGATAGAGTGGCAGAAAATGATATCAGATATTACCCAAAACTCCATTGGTAGGCATGATGTGAAGGGAGAATTCTTTCTGCACAAAAATGCATTGCAAATTCTTGTTAAAAACATTTGCAAATTTTCCTTCCATCGCGCATTTCTACAGCTTTCGTAAGAGTGTCGCATTGCAAAAGAAAATAATAATACGTGATATTTTTTTCTGTTACTGAAATTACATGATTTACTATAGAGGTTTCTACATCATGCTTTTTTAAGACACCATATTTGTAGACTAGCAGTGATTTTGATGCGAAGCCAATGGTCATGCTGTTGGGTCAATACTCCACAGGAAAAACAACATTCATAAAGCATTTACTAAAGACAAGCTATCCAGGTGACTAAGATGAATAAGCAATTGTTCATTGTCCCATTTAATCTCTTGAACATACTTAACATCATCTGCAACATTATTTGTGCAGGTGCTCATATTGGACCAGAGCCTACAACAGATAGATTTGTTGTCATCACTGTAAGTTCTCTCAGACAGCCTTCATACTTTGATTCATTCAGTACATATCTCCTACATTCATCTTCTCATTCCTATGATAAATCTTTCCACCCCTGCAGTCTGGACCGGATGAAAGATGTATTCCTGGAAACACAATTGCTGTCCAAGCTGACATGCCCTACAGTGGCTTGTCATCTTTCGGAACGGCATTTTTATCAAAGTTTGAATGTTCCCAGATGCCGCATCCAGTATAATCTTTCTCTTGCAATGAGTATTTTATTTTCACCTTCATTCGTTTTTCTTGTGGAAGAAACTGACAGTTCCATTTTCTTTGTTTAGTTACTGGAGCATGTAACCTTCGTAGATACTCCTGGCGTTTTATCAGGGGAAAAACAGCGAACACAGCGTAGCTATGATTTCACTGGAGTTACATCATGGTTTGCCTCCAAGTGTGATCTTATTCTTCTCCTGTTTGATCCACATAAGCTTGACATCAGCGATGAGTTCAAGCGTGTGATTGGGTCGCTCCGCGGGCATGATGACAAAATACGCATAGTTCTCAACAAGGCAGACCAAGTTGATGCACAGCAGGTGAATATTCCTGCTTATTGCCATGCTCTTTTTCTATCCCTCAACACGTCAGCATATTCCATTGTCTTGCTCCGACACGTATTCTTGGAATACACAACAAAAGCAGCATATCTTATTTTTTAAAAACTACATATTCAACAGTTTAGCCCTTTTAAGCAACTCACAGTTTTCTGATGGGGAAAAAATATTTTTTCAGCTGATGAGAGTGTATGGAGCATTGTTGTGGTCACTCGGGAAAGTCCTGAACACACCAGAAGTTATGCGTGTCTACATAGGGTATGGCCATCCTCACTGGAGGTCTTACATCAGGTATTAGTTTGATTGCATTGGTGTCACTGGAAGATACTAAACTGATTGCCTTTTCTAGTTCATTCAACGATAAGCCAATCAGGGAGACAGCTGCTGGCCCACTGGGCATGGAGCTGTTCCAGAAAGAACAAGATGACTTGCTCTCCGACCTGAACGATATCCCTAAGAAAGCTTGTGATCGTCGGGTGAGACATATCACATATTCAGAAAATATTCTTCCCGTTCAATTTCACTTTTTTTTAGTCTGATGATTTTGGACATTTGGAATGCCAGATCAACGAATTTGTGAAGCGTGCGAGGGCAGCCAAAGTTCACGCGCACATAATCAGCCATCTGAAGAAAGAAATGCCTGCGCTGATGGGCAAGGCCAAGGCTCAGCAGAAGCTGCTCGACGGCCTCGATGAACAGTTCACCAAGGTTATAACCGAGCATTGCTCACTGCTAAACACTTTATACCCATCCATCTCTTACTGTCTGAAGCTGAATCAGTACTGTCTCTGAAGCTGAATGGCTCTTTTGTTTCTGGCGTACCATGCAGGTCCAGAAGGAGCTGCACTTGCCGCCAGGGGACTTCCCCAGCGTGGAGGAGTACCGGGAGCTTCTAAGCGCGTACAACTTCGACAAGTTCGAGAAGCTGAGGCCAAAGATGGTTCAGGGCGTGGACGACATGCTGGCCTACGACATTCCAGAGCTCCTGAAGAAGTTCAGGAACCCCTACGACTGAACGAGGAATTCCTCCGAGGTGGCAGAGCTGCAACGGCTGGGTCAGACAGAGAGACCAGGGAAGGGTTGCACGTTGAAATCCACACTGTTTCTGGAAGTTGAGCAGTTCAAGACGGCAAATTCACGTTTGTAGCCATGCGGCACTGTCAACTGAAGGGTCTTTCCTGGCGACGCCTCTCTCCAGTATTCTGAGGTGGATTTGAGAAGCTTGTTGATGCGCTCTGAAGATGGGGTGCATCAGAGTTGGGCCTCCAAGGTCTTACCCAGACCTATCTGCATTGGGCCGGGCCCAGCGCTAAAGCGCTTTATCACCGTCACCTCTTCTTGAGAGGCGTCTCCAGTTTTCCGTTATTCCTCGCCGCATACCTGGCTCTCTCTACTGTCACACACACCTCACACGTACCACGTCTCACAGTCTCTCACGCCGGCAGAGACCGTAGAGGCAATATTCAACTGCGAAAAAGGTGGTGCGTGACCGTACGTATGAACGGACATGCGTAACCACGAGGTCCGTGCACGCGGTACACCATGCCGTGCCGCTGGTGTGTCCTGACCTGACCTGAGGAGGCGTCGACTGGACCGTTCGCGTTTACGTGGTCGTAGCAAAGACCTCCCGTCGCCAACGCCGTCGCCACCACAAGACATCCTCCTCCTCCCCCTATTGGACGCCAAGAGGAGGGGAAGCCAAGCCAGGGGAAACCCCCTCTCCCCGTCTGAGATACCCATCAGATTCCCAATGTCGTCCTCCCCCATCCTACCCAAGTACTAGAGGGCTAGAGGAGGCAGTTCCCACCCACCAAACCCAACTCCACAACCTCCCCCTCGCCTTCTCCTACCTTGTTGAGCCCCAAAAAGGCAGGAGACCTTCCCACAGCAAACCCTCAGCTCAGAGGAGGGCAAGCCGGCACGAGCTGCGCGGCCGCCATCCCGCAGCTACTCCGAACAGCAACGTCTGAGCCGCCGACGGGAGCCGTCGCCACCTACCCACCAACTCCGCCCCCGTCGCCTCCCGTTGGCTTTTCGTCGAGCAGTTGGTGGGCACCTAACCCGGCTGCTAAGGCGGGCGGGGAGCGAGCGAGCTTGAGTGAGTGAGATGAAGAAGCTCTACCAGGGAAAGGGCCGCCGGGTGCACCCGGCGCCGGCGGACGCCGCGGCGGCGGCCGTGGTGCTGCCGGCCGCCGTGCTGGCACTGGCGTCCGCGCTGACCGCGGAGGAGCAGGAGGTGCTGGCCTACCTGCTGTCCTGCGGCGGCGCGGCGGGGGGCCGCCCGCGCCGCCGCCGGGGCCCACACCCGCCGGAGATGGGCTGCGGCTGCTTCGGTTGCTACAAGAGCTTCTGGGCGCGCTGGGACGCGTCCCCCAACCGCCACCTCATCCACCGCATCATCGACGCCGTCGAGGAGGGGGGCGGCGGCGGCTGCGGGACCGGGGGCCCTCAGCGCCGCGCCCCTTCCCGCCGCCGGCGCCGCGGACGCCGCGGAAGCGACTCGGGCGACTACGAGGACGCCGCGGACGCCGCGGAGGTGGACGCCAGTGCCGACCACCACCACCTCCTCCTCCCGGACTGCGACGGCGGGAGGGACCACCACGACGAGTACGAGGGCGACGGCGACGACGAGGAGGAAGAGGGGGGCAGCAGCATGGACGGCGACGAGGATGACGCGTCGGTGACCAGCGAGGGCGACTGCAGCGGCGGCGACGGCAGCGCCGAGAAGAGCACGGTGGGGAGGCTGGTGCGCTTCATTGGGGAGAAGGTCTGGGCCGCCTGGAACTGATCCAGCCGCCGCCTGCTGCTCGCCTGTTCTTGTAGATTAGGGGAGGGAAGGAGACCTCCAACAAGGAGGGTCTCGTCAAGGTCAGTACCAGTAGTAGCTGTTTTGATCAAGAGCGCCTCTGCTCTACGCCCTTTTCCTCTTCTCTCTTTTGTTTAATTTCTTGCACTCTGGTGAGCATGTGAGGATTGGAGGTGGCCGAAACCAGCATTATCCCGTCCAATTTCAGCTCCCCACCTTCATCCTCCTCTGTACCATATTTTTGCTCCTTTGGTTCAACAATGAACTTCTTGCAAGAGAACAAGCTTCATTTCCATTTCTGCATGGTGTCAACTGTTTCAGTCCTGACTTTTAACTAGCACTTAGCTGCTGTTGTTCTGTATACTCGTGATTCATGTGTCTCGATCGATCGATTGATTGTTCCTGCCATGAGGAGGATGTTTGTTTAGCAAAACCTTTGCATAAAGCTTGGCATGTCTGCAATTGGTGGTGGCATCAAGTTATGCCTGCCTCGTTGGCCACTTCTACTCTACCATGGAAAGGGAAGCATCTGTGCAAAGCCATTTCGTTTTTTTCCCCAAGTTCGTTTAGCGTGTTGCCTGCATTAGTGGGGTTCCATCTCCCTGAATAATGGAATCATTAGGACTAGAATCTTTGATTTAGTCAGATTGTGCAGCTCTCCTCCCCACACCAACAAACTTTCAGTTTTTTAATACATGATATTGGAGGTTAAACCATTCTGATCAAAGATTGCTTTCTTCATGCTGATGAAGAACAGCATGGTTCATGTGAGTTCCTTTGCGGCCCAAAAAGATTTTCTCTTTTTTTTTGAAGTAACCAAAAAGAATTTCTTTCCTTGGCATTTTTCACCATGGCTTTCGAAATGGCACTTCATTGGAGCGCCTTTTGGACCAATCAATCGGTTCGTCCATCGGACGGCGCGAAAGGGTCCATTGGAGCTCTCCTCTTGCACAGCACCGCATAGGGGTACCCCTGTTGAAAGTAAAAGCGAGAGACAGAACTGCCATGCCATATTGCCATTTGCGATGCTTGCAAAGCGAAAGCTAGCCGTGGGCAATCCTGGTTTTCACTCTACACTGACTCGTCAATAGGGATGGAAACGGATCGAATACGCATGGAAACGGATTCGGATAGCACTTTTTACCACATTTTTACTCGAATACGAATACGAATTCGGATGCTCTCGAATACGAATACAAAACGAATGGTCGGATGCGGATACGCATTCGGATATTTACTCGATTTAGAAGACAACATTTACTTATTTTATTTATTGATGGTTTTTAAATAACAAAATCATTATACAAGTAAATATTAAAGTATAAGTACATAACAAGTGTAGACAAAGACCGCTCGTTAATAATGTCATACTTATCCATAATTATTTCATTAATTAATCATATAAAAATTAAATAAAACTATAGATAAATATATATTTAATAAATAAATATATACATTTATCATGAAATAATAAAAGTATATAAAAATATTTTCATCAATAAATAAATAAACTATAGTATTAAATTAAATTTAATATTCATATATCTTTCTTATTTAAATTAATTACATTAGTTTTAAAATTAGAGATAACTTTTAAATAGTTATATGGATACAATAATAGCAATATTAAAATTGATATCATAATCATTAGTAACGGAGATAACATTTTTTAAATAGTTTTGATTATACACTATCATTACTAACATCCAAATAAACACTTTAAATGTTATCTCCATATGGTCGGATACGAATAGTGTCGGATATTGTCGAATACGGATGTGGAACCGGATAGAGAAAATCAACGAAAAACGAATTCGGATGTATCCATTTTAGTACCACATTAAATTCGAATACGAATACGGATATTCATATTTACATTTTAGCGGATACGGATATCGGATAATTCGGATTCCACTTTTATATTTCCATCCCTACTCGTCAAGGACGTGTACTCCACAAACCTGCCCCCGTCCTCTTGCAAATTCATGACAAAGTTTCTGCCACTTTCAATACTGAGGCCTTATTTAGTTCGGTCCAATTCGATCGAATTTTCTGTAGAAAAGTGCATTGGGAAGCGTAAAAACAGAGAGAGGACATGTTGTTCAACGCGTTATTTTTGGTCGAATTGGTCGAATTCGACCGAACTAAACAAGGCCTGAATGACTGAAGACTGATCCAGTAGTTACGCAAGTGCGGTACGAGCAGTGAATTGCATAGCACTGTAGCACGTGAGCAGGGCGCCGGCGCACCTCCATTGGCCAACAGGGCTAATTGGTGTCGCTGTAGCCTCTCCTCCCTCGGCTCCAAGACAAACATTAGTCACCCAGTTGTTAAGTTAGGCCTTTGACAGCGAAACTTGTTGATCGCATGGGCCGTGTTTGGTTTGGACGGCAAAATTTTTCCGCGCAATAAATACAACTTTGACCGTTAATTATGGTATTAAATAAAGTCAGTTTACAAAACTACCTCTATAACCCCTAGGCAAAATCACGAGACGAATCTAATGAGACCTTTGACCGCATGATTAGAGGATGATTACTGTAGTATTACTGTAGCAAATTATGGATTAATTAGACTCATTAGATTCGTCGCGCAAAGTTGCACTCATTTGTGAAAAAAGTTTTATATATAGACTTCATTTGGGGGGGGGTGTTCAATTCCCAAAAAAAACTTTTCACCAAAATTTTTCCCAAGGGAATCTTATATGCATGGAGTAGTAAACGTGTGTTAATGACAAAACCCATTCCATAACCCCGGGTAACTTTGCGAGACGAATCTAATGAGCCTAAATAGGCCATGATTTGCAACAGTGATGCTACAGTAACCATCCGCTAAACATTCACTAATCATGAATTAATTACCGTTATTAGATTCGTCTCGCAATTTTCAGGTGAGATCTGTAATTAGTTTTATTATTAGTCTACATTTAGTACTCCTAAACGGTAAAATTATCTTGCAAAATTTTTCACCAAAATATGTCACCGAAATTAAACAGGGCTAGGACTACGAGATTCCTTGACTCGAGGAACCAAACACGGAGGACAAGAAGCAGGTCGAGTGATGAGTGATCCACACAACGCAGAATTTATGGGCACATCCAATGCTCTCTGCGTACTACCTGCTGCTGCTGCACACCACTCCAGCGGCAGGCCGGAGGGGCAGGGGCAGGGGCCAGGGGCAGGGGAGGAGGAGGACGAAAGGCGAGGACAATAAAGAAGGAGCTTGATGACGAGAGAGCGATCACTCTCGATTTGGCCTTTGGCGGCAGGCGATGCGAAAGCGAAAGAATGAGGTGCCAAGCCGCTGGCTGGGCGCTTTATGACGCGGGCAATGGCACTACTACTCGAATGGCTCCGGCCTCCGGGTCCGGGCAAGATTTTTCTGAATTTGGTGTTGTTTAATCTTTCTCACATTCGATTTCGGGGATATTTGAGCAGTTTCAGGAGGTATTTAGATGCATCGTTATGCATAGTATTTTTGTGTTATACATAGTGTTTACAGAAAGAAAAAATACATTGAAAAACATGCGCTATACAAAACGTACATAGTCGGTGAACTAAACAGGAGGCTGTCCGCACTCGTCGTCCTCTAAATGCATCCTCTAAAAGGAATATCCTGTCCTGGTCATCGAGATTCCGTACTCTAAACCAACTTCTCCCGCACCCGTCATACTCCAAATCACATACTCTATCCCAACTCTACTATATTTTATCCATCTATCCCAACTACTATATCATCTCTCTTCTCACCTTTTTTTCTTTTCTTTATATTTTATCAAAATATATCCATCTGAGATCTTGTTTTGAAGAATTTATTGCAACGAATTTAATGGTGCAATCGGAATTTAATTTGGTTTTTTGGTTTGTGAGTTATAACATTTTTTATCTCAAAAAACGTGGGGCCCGCGTCAGTCTTTCCTCTCCCTCTCCCGCCGCGGCTGCTGTCAGCGCGCCGTACCGCGCGCGCAGTACCGCTCGCGCGCGCGGTACGGGACGTCGCGGGCGGCTTCCGGACCACCGCTGCGGCGATTTTTCATACTGCAGTATCGTTCCGTTCCACCGCTGCGGACAGCCTCAGAGGGGCCATCCGGAAAGTGTACGGTGCGGGTCCTCCTGTCCTGGCCGTGTCCGTGGAGTAATGCGACCAGTCGCTCTCGGTTTTCTCTGCGGCGCGGGCCCAGGTTCATGGCGTGAGCCTCTCGCTAACTGGTACCCGCGCTGCCTGCGGCTTGGCCCATGGCCCCATGCCATGCATTGCCCAGTCAGCAGCAACAGCGACAACACGAGGCACGGGCGCCGGCGAACTGGTCTTGACTTTTCACAAGCAACGCTAGGCTTGCTACTTGCATTATTTTTTTGAAAAAAAAAGAGAGCTTTGCTGCTTGCTAATGTCAAAATGCGGTGAAACTGTCTTTCTCGTAGTAGATCACTCTTTCAGACGCTCTTTGCAGTGCTGCTGGTAGGACATGTCGTACTCGTACCGGCAGTACTATAGTAATCCTAGTCGAGGACCAGCATATACTTTTATGCAAGAACACAGTACTACTGATGCTTTGGTCGTGCCCTACAAACCGTAATAAGAGAGAGATTCTCCGTCTTGTTGGATTAGATTAGATTAGAAAAAACCAGAGGCATTTCGCACGCACCGATGGCACGCCGTCTAGGTGTTGCAGCCCCGAGTCAGCACAGTCAAAGACTATGTAGTGACCGCTACTTCTGTTCTGCTTGGTTTGGTTCCGTGCATTCGCACCACGGATGGTTAAAAAAAACAAAGCAAGCGAAGAGAAGAAAAGCCGCGGTGGACGTGGCGAAGATGGGATGAGACGAGACGCGACGACAGGCGATGCGGCCGGGGCGGCGAGCACGAGGCGCGGGGGCTCGGGGGCTTTGGCTTTTGCTCGCGTTGGTATCCTCGAAAGCCTCTTGGGGGCGGGGAGAATGCCTCGCGTTTTCTACTCCCACTTCTCGTTTGTTTTCCGCGCAGGCGTTGCCGCCCCCAAAGCTGCATCCATCCGTTTGCAGTTCTCCTTCTCCCGATGGGTCACTACCAGTACCAACACATCACAAGCACCGTGACCGTGCACCGGCACAAATATCGTAAGCTGGTGGAGACCGTCAGACCGGTGGCCTAACTTGAGGGACCCATCCATGGCCGTGCGCCCGGTGAGCCCGGCAGTCTGCTGCGGTCAGCACTGCCGGTAACCTGAATCTCGACTCGAGGGACTGGTGATATGGTACTCTGCAAATCCAGCACGCTGTTCAGAACGGATTTGTATCCGGCATTATCAACCTGATCTGCTTGAATTGTGTCAAATTCACATGGTTATCCATTTCAAGGAGTAGATTTTGATGCGCAGCTCTCAAGAGTATTCCAGAGGAAAAAAAAAAGAGACAAAGATATAGTAGTACTTTTCAGGTTCCAAACAGAAAACCTTGTAGGAAATTTCAGTGAAGGGCCGACCCTACGCGTCAGGTAGTCCCAAAGGCTTCGTGCCACTGAGAGACTTTTGAGATTGCAATCTGTGACCTTTCGTTCCTACGCGCAGAGAGGGATGGTGGAGGTCGCTTTTCCTCAAGAATGCGGAAAAGCAACAAGACGAAAATCAGCCGGTGTGAGTGTAACAACTCGATCAAGGTCAGTGGTAAGCACCCAGGGGGAGTCCAAGTGTCTTGCAATCATAAGTCCCTGTTCCAAGCGCCTTGAAATGGTCAGCGGTCAGTATGAGGAAATGGTCACCTGGACTTTTGTGGTAACTGGTAAAACTGATTTTCCCATCTCAATCTTTGAAAGGAACATGCCAAATTGCCAATGAAGGGCAAAGGCGGTTTTGTTGACCAGGTGCTTCAGGCTTATCGATTCCATGGAAAGTGAAATACTTGTGGCTGACTAATTGAGAGACACACAGCGCACAGAAGTGCAGTAGGACACGTTCAGAATATTTTTTGAAATGGAAAGAGACTACCATTAACGGATACACAAAATCAAGTAAACTCATGTATACATCACGACAGGGTCCAAAGACACTGAGCTTTTATCCTTTTCCAAATTAAAAAAGACACTGACCTAGCACCGCTAGTGGTCAGCTATACTATCACAACCATGCGAGGGGCAAAAAAAGCCAGATTATCAGAATCAAGTACGTCAGTTCATGCAGCAAAGCTTGAGCTGCAGTCCTAGTATGTGCGATGGCAAGGACATCAGAAGTACGGGGGTGTTTAGTTCACCCCCTCATCAACCCATTTTGCAAAATACGCGTTTCCCAATGCATTTTTTCTCTCTGTGCACGCGGCCCAATGCGAGCCCATATTGCAAAATGCAAGGAACTAAACACCCCCTACATTCAGAACATCATGCTAGCTCTATTGTTAAAAAATGGGACGACACCAATAATCGATTGGAAAAGTATGGATGTGGATCAAACACACATGATAGATTGTACGAATAGAGACAGTAGCTGAACATTTAGTTTATAATTTTAACGCCAGGTGCATATCACAGCAAATTTCAGGACCAGTTGCCGAGTGGTCCATCGGTCCATCTATCCATTGACACATTGATAATTTGATATACATGAGAAACCTCAAATAGTAAGTTGTATGAGGCTAAGTAAGAAAGACCAAATCCAGCCTAAACATGACAGCATCGACCAAGCTGATATACTGGGAAAGTGGTGGCGACTCTAACAAAGAAAAAATGTTAACTGTCCTTCTCTTGAGAGGCATTTAGACGACTCTTGATCCATGACTCAAGATAAAGAAGCTCTTCTTTGGAAAGCGAATGGCCAAGATCTGGATACGCCTGTTAAAAAAGCAAACTAACTCAGATACCTTGAATATTCACTATTAATTCAGGCTTATGATAGACATTGAATGTTCTTCAAAGTGAGAGAAAAATACCATATAGAAATATACCTTGAACTCACAGCTAAAACCTGCGCTTTGCAAAAATGGTGGACCAGCTTGACCAGCTTCAAACAATACTGTTCTATCAGCCATTCCATGGGACCAAAGAATCGGGGTCTGCAAAGTTGGAAGAATGCGAGTACAATGGTCAAATAAAACTCACATCTAGATTTTTCTTTTCTTAAATCAAACTTATATTCCTACAGCAAAGGGTTCGTCTAACTTTCATCAAAGTTGGAAGGGATGCACGGTAAGCGCATGCATCAGCGGCTTAAATCTGTTGAGTTAGGATTTTAGGTGAGTTGAACAAATGTCATTACAAATCCCATTATGAAAAAGTCAATGATGTCATATATTATTCCAATGGGGATTGGCCTTTCTTTGATGTTTTAGCTGATGTAAGACAACATTTTGTTCACAGTAATACATGACATAGGGTCAATAAGAGCACACGACCTAGGATCACATAGCTCTATAAGAATAGCAAAGACCAAATAAACATATATGTCTTCAAATCACCTTTGCCAAGAGATCAATTAATTAGCTATTCTGAATCCAAAATAACAGATGAGACAGAAATTCATCTGAAGTTCTCTACTTCAGCACAAAATCATGTCCAGTAGAATCCTCCTCTTCCAATGTTTGATCTATTATAATTGTCGTAGTGAATAACCTTTTTTTCCCTATCCCACTTCCTACCTCCAAAGTCCTAAGATGGGGTATATATATTCCTTTGCCTCAACTTGAGCCTACTTGCAACTTGATATGCCAGGTTGGTCCACAGTGTAAATATTCAAATATTTTGTACTTATGAGAAAACTCTGAATATGAAATCACAAAAATACCAACTCAGTAATAGTTTTATGTTCAGACACAGTGAATTCCATCCGAAGTCAAGGATCCTTTCATTTTGACCTCTTAAACAATAAACATTCAGTTGTTCAGTTTAACATATTGTCTCTCAAACATAGTGCTACATTTTGCATCATTCATATGTCTCGTAGTTTGCTCACGGAACAACACTGATTAGTAACCAGTTTTATAACGACATGCACTAGCTGCTAGAAAGAATCTTAAAAACATGATTGTTCCTGGGAATAGGACACCATTGTGAGTAGAGGGTCCAGAAGTGTTCTATAAGTAAAGTGCGGTTATTTCAAATCAAAGGGCAATGACAAGGTACCAAAGATCAAACATCATCAGTCTTGTCATTCAGCATTTTTACCAACCTATATATCTAATGTTCCTTGACATTGTGAACATTAAACTAAAAATAAGGGACAATGGAATGAAAATGTTGATTACCTTCCTTGCTTCAGGTGAAATCTTCTCAGTGACTGATGAACCGAAAGGCACCCACCCACTGAAGACTGCTCCTCCACCTAGCTTCTTCGGATAAAGCAACACACTAGCTAATGTCAGAGCACCTGCAGAGCCACATTTCTCTACCTAGGTCAAACACTTCCAAAATTTTACCCTTGCCAGAAAACTTCAAATTCAATCTATCAATACTATTTTTTACCTCCTTGGCTAAAACCACAAACAAATATGTTGTCAGGGTGGATGCCATCGGCTACTTCCTTATCTATCATGGCGTGCACATTTTCCACAGCCTTCAGAACCCCACTCTCATCTTGTGGTGAACCCTACTCGTACAGGATTCACCCAGATCAACATCTAACGCCACATTAGATATCTGTGTTACAAGTGGTAGCAAGTGAACTCACAGCGCTCATAGGTAGCTCGTGGATATCAAACCAAGACGGCATCACAAAACCATCTGCAGGGAGGGAAATTGCTCGTCGGATCAGCTGATGTTAACTTGAAGCAGTTCTAGAGGAGATAGAGAAGAGGAAGTAGATGAAGCCTACTGTTGCAGGAAACGGGCGAGCGGGGAGCGGAGGGGAAGGACCACTTGGTGAGGCGGAACTCCGGGGAGGAGAAGAAGTTGCGGATGGGCTCGTTGGCCGGGCCGGAGTCGCCGAGGCCGTGCAGCCACAGCACGAAGCTCCGGTTGCGTCCCGCCATGTGGGAGGAGGGGACGAGCTCGGCAGGAAGGCCGGGCGGCGACGCGCGGCGGCGGAGGGAGGCGGCGAGGAGGGCGGCTGCGCCAACGGCCGCGGCGAGGGTGAAGAGGAAGCGGACCAGGCAACCCATGGGTCATGGGCCGAGCCGGGCCGAAAAGCGTAGCTGAGATCCGGTTAGGCAGGTCGCGATGGTTGGCAGTTGGTTGAAGTTAGTTGAAGTATCAGCCTTTGACTTTGTGATTTGGATAGAGCGTCAGTGTTATGATGTACTGTATCAAAGACACAAAATTCGGTGCAAGTTCACCACTGTTACTATCCACGTGGCATTAAATTCCTTCCTTTGGTGTTTGATAAAAATTGTTCATGTGGCCATACAAACAATGCTACACAATGTAGTAACACAGCTGCTTTATGATCAGTAAAAGATCGTGTGGCCCAAATCACTTGAGTGGTAGCTCATTTTGGGATCATAACGGAGCTGTATAAATGGACTGCAGTACGTGAAGTATTTTCCAAATTAGAGATGATATGCCGCCTAAATTAGCAGCCATGAATTTTAATGTAAAGTATTCATTCAGAAGCAACAGCAGCTACTGAAGATCCTTATGCTGAGATGACGATGATGGTCTTGCAGTTTCAGTTGCTCCAGAGATCCCTAGACGATTCAGAATCCATTGCTGAAAATACTGAAGCTCTTCATCAACCATTTCATGTCCAAGGGTAGGATAGGCCTGATTGTTTTGATCAGAAAAAGAGACATGAAGTCAGCAAGTTCAAAAAACGAGCCTCAATGCTGAAGAACCCGCTTGTTAGGTGGTGAAAGAATTTTTAAAAGGTGAACTTTGACAAGGGCTTTGTTACACACTTCCATTTATACCTTGAATTCGCAGGTCATGCCAAGATCTTCTAAAAATGCACACCCAGCATGACCCGCTTCAAATAGTACCACTCCATCGGCCATTCCATGAAACCATAATACCGGAGTCTGTAAATTATTAAGAATTCATTGTTTCCATTGAGAAGGTATTGTTCTGAAGTGTTCAGCATAAAGATAGCTTCTGAGTGTTACCTTTCTAGCTTCAGGTGACACCTTGTGAGCAAATGATTTACGCAGTGGAACAGAACCACTGAAAACAACGCATCCACCTAAAGTTTTTGGGTAGAGTAGAACACTTGCTATGGCTAGAGCACCTGCAGATGAAAACATAAACTGTATGAGTACTATCTTGTGACCTCGAATGTAAATGCAGATTAAGCTCAGTGGTTTACCTCCTTGGCTCAGCCCACAAACAAATATGTTAGATGGACTTGTACCGGCAGCAATTTCTTTGTCTAACAATTCATGCACATGCTCAACGGCTTTAAGGACTTCTTTCTCGTCTCTGACAGATTTCTAAAACAAGCATTCAAAGTATGAAATAATTAATTAAAGCTGCAGTGATTGAAGTAGCAATAGAAGCAATTAGATTGACAATAACACTGGGATTGAAATGAATAAATGATGCTGCATTTTTAATAGTATAGTAGAAATATAAAGCAATTAGCTGGATAGTAGAATGTAGATTGAAAATGTGGTTTTTTGCCTGTTTTTTTTTTTCTTTGAAAGCATAGTCTACATAACAACAAAGGGTAACAGTAGTTCACTTTGTTACCCCTCTGATCAGCATCGCCTTGTACACTGAAAACATTTCACTGCGTCATGAAAATTCTCTAGAAGCCAGGTTTGGAAAAGTGTGATTTACAACAGGTGAAAATTGCTACAAAAGTTACATTTTGAAAATAAGAATTTATATGAAAAATGTGGTGACAGCTTGCAAGAAATAGATAAGTCTGCACTCTTCTCTTCCTCTCCTTTAAATATGAGATTTCTAATACTTCTTTAAAATTAAGCCCCAATAGCATTGGCACTATTCTTTTAAGCTAAGCACTAGCAGAATCAAATATGTTTGTTAAAAAAAAACAGCATCAAATATGTTAAAAAAGCAGAATCAAATACGCAAAGCACGATTGATTTCTGAAGGTTGTGTAATTGAGTATTCCATGGCAAATGTCATCATTCAAATTTCAAAGAAGAGAAGCACACTTTTCATTAGCATAGTAAGTTGACAAATACTATCAAAGTAAAAGTACAACTAATTGCAGCATATAGATACTTGTAGAATGACGATCATTGGTCAATTACCGCGGTTATAGGAACCTCCGAGATGCTGAACCAAGCGGTGATCACCGTATCACCTGCAGCAGCATCACAATTGAGCAACGGAGTTAGAAAAAGAGAGAGTGCGATTTCTCCACTTACAAGCCTTGCAAAGCATCCATAGGGCGAAACAACAAAGCAGATTGCATCCTTCACCCATCACGAGAATGGAGTGCAGCGAGTACGATGGATCGATCACCGAAAATAACAGCAGTTATTAAATAGCCATGATCAGATGAGGTTCGGTGGAGTGGCGGGTGCTCACCGTAACAGGCGATGGGGACCGTCGGCGCGGTGGGGAAGGACATGCGGACGGAGGAGGCGAGCTCCGGCGCGGCGAAGTAGGGCGCGACCCGGGCGCGGCTCTCGTCGCCCGAGCTGCCGGAGCCGTGCAGCCACAGCACGAAGCCGCCCGCCGGGGGAGGAGGCGCCGCCGCCATCTGCACGCGCCAAGCGGGGGGGAGTTTGTTGTTGGTGAACCGTTTGGTTGGGCTCTGGGGTCTGTGTTTTTTTTTAAAAAAAAAAAGGGCGCCGGCCGTGGGTGATGAGGTGAGCAAAATCGTCGGATGATCGAGCAGCGGATTACGGCATCGTCAGATGAGAATCAGATGGCCCGTGTGGCGTGGGAACTGGGAAGTGCCGCCTCCGTGCTGACGATTACGCTCTGCGTGCGTCGCGTGGGGATGGTGAATTGGTAATGGCTGAACTGAGGTACTGAGGGGGTGCTTAGATACCGGCATTCTGCAGAATGGGGTGGCGTTGGAGAACGTACGCAGAGAGAAAAAATACATTGAGAAACACATGTTTTGTAAAACGTTTTGCATTTCATAGGAACTAAACACCCCCTGAACTGCCCGGCTCCACGCTGAGAGGGGAGCAGGAACTCATGCCTCGTGCCGCCGTCCTCGCAGAAATCTCCCTCCGATTTTTTTCTTCAACGCGAGAAAACAAGGGCCTGTATAGTTCGGTGAGGAAGTTTACGAAATTTACTGTAGTAATTTTAAATCAAAGATTAGGAGAACTAAACATGATCTAATTATAAAACTAAATACACTAATGGACGGAAAATCGCGAGACGAATCTATTAAGCCTAATTAATCCATCATTAGAGATTGTTTACTGTAGCACGATGTTGTCTAATCATGGCCTAATTAGGCTCATTAGATTCGTCTCGCAAAGTTACCCTAGGGTTATGAAATGGGTTTTGTCATTAATCCACGTTTAATACCCTTAATTAGTGTCCTAACATTTGATGCGACAAGTTTGCAAACTTAGTTTGCGAGCTAAGTTTGCGAAATTTACTGTAGCAATTTTAAAATAAAGATTAGGAGGACTAAACATGATTTAATTATAAAACTAATTACACGGATCGACGGAAAATCGCGAGGCAAATCTATTAAGCCTAATTAATTCATCATTAGAGATTGTTTACTGTAGCACGACGTTGTCTAATCATGGCCTAATTAAGCTCATTAGATTCGTCTCACGAAGTTACCGGGGGTTATGGAATGAGTTTGTCATTAATCCATGTTTAATATCCTTAATTAGTGTTCTAACATTTGATGTGAGGAGTGAACAGTGAAAAAGTTTAAAAAGTTTGGCCCAACGAGAAATCATTCGATCTCGAAGAATCCGGTTCAAACAGGATGCGAAGAAAAATAACAATTGCAGAGACATGACGCGGCACTCGCGTCAATTTACATCACTTGATGGCTAATGCAACTGAAACATCAGCTCTATTTGGAGAAGCAGCTGAAGACTCCGCGCAAGAAGTTGCTCCCCGGAAGGCCGCCCTTCTTCAGGTCATCTCTGTGCTCGTTCAGGATGTTCTCTGACGCCCATCCCTCGCAGTACTCCAGCTCGTACGGCGCCAGCGTGTGCCCAAGCCTGTCGTACGCCTACGTTCGCGACAGGTTAGAAAAACGCAGCTTTGTAGAAGCTCAAACGATTCCGATTTCAGGGATTCAGCACGTACCTTGAATTCGCAGGTCATGCCGAGCCCTCGCAGGAATTTCACTCCGTCTCGCCCTTCCTGGATCGGGATCAGCGAGTCAGCTCCCCCATGGATCCATAAAACGGGCGTCTGCAAGTCACAACAGGATGTCACTGAATCATAGTTTGGCAAACGCAGGAGCTGTTCATCCGTCAGACAATATCGATCGGTTGGCTAAAGTATTGCTGCTCTGTAGGCTAGATAAAAAGGATCACCATGCAACTATACAAGGCAGTTCTATCAAGGAGCAAGGAACAGATGTCGGCAGTGATCGAGGAGCATTTTCCCTGCAGTGGTCACACAGAGGTAGGAATTCAGAACTACCTTCTTTGCTTGCTCTGTTACTCTGGCCGCGAAAGATGAAGAGTTGAAGGGGAGGAAAGCCACTGAAGACTGCGCAGCCGCCCAGAGTTTCAGGGTACAGCAGCACGCTTGCTATGCACAAGGCACCTGACGAAATGTGTTGCAGTATGAGTCTCTCTGGTAATTTAAATCATAGGAAAAATATAGAAGGAACCAAATTTAGGCAAGCACGGGCTTGTTCTACTTCTACCTCCTCGGCTAAGCCCGAAAACAAATACGTCTTCCGGGTTTGTTCCAGCAGCTATTTCCCTGTCGATCATAGTGTGCACAATCTGAACAGCTCGCAGCACATCCTCCTCATCCCTGACGGATTTCTGCACACATTCACATTAGACCATGAGCATCCAAAGCTGACGGTCAAACCAACGCAGCTGAAAACAAACAATGGAGCAAGGGACATGACGGATGCAATCGATTTTGTATATCCATATGGCCACTAGGATAATCAAGAATGCAATGCATGACACGAAGAACAGATTGTCTTGCCGAAGTGATGGGCGCGTCGTGGATGTCGAACCACGAAGGCATGAGGGCACCACCTGCGAATGAACACACGGAATCCCGATCAGCGGCGACGAGTATGAAGCCCCCGGGCGTTGTGATGGCACCTACGGTTGCATGTGACGGGGGCGGTGGGCGCGGTGGGGAAGGCCCAGCGGGTGTCGCTGAAGGCGGCGGCGGAGAAGTGGTCGGCGATGGGCTCGTTGGCGCGGCCGCAGTCGCCCAGGCCGTGCAGCCACACCGCGAAGCCGCAGCCGCGCGCCCTCCCTCTCCCGGTCCCGGCGGCGGGCATGTGTAATACCCGTTGCCGCCGCCGAGGATCGCCGACGACGTGAGACTCACAAGAGCACAGATCAGGATTGGTAGCCGGAACGAGGAAAGGTTCCTCTTCCGATTTCGGAGTTTGTATTCAGAAATAACATGCGTTCATCAGTTTACAACCCTCGGCTTATATGTCCGCCGGCTCGACCACTGACCCTAGGGGCCCACGCACGCTTACATCGCCAATGAGGCGCTGACACGTACACACTTAAACTCATTCCCGCCTACGTCGGTGACGCCTTCCATCTTTATGCCTTATCACTGGAACACTTGTTACACCTCCCCCTTCGGAAGAACTTGCATGTCCCCATGCAAGCGCGTCTGGAAAACGAGTCTTCACCACATGATAATCTTCCCAGGTAGCAGCATCCGGCGACAGCCCGGTCCATTTGATCTTCACCTGGGGTATAGCAGAGTTACCTTTCTTCACGAGCCTTCGTTCCAATATGAGTTCGGGTTCAACAGCTGCAGCCGCCAGATCCACCAGTTGAGAAACATCACCAAAGACAGGGACAGCATTAGGCACAAATGGTTTCAGTTGAGATATGTGGAACACTGGATGCACCAGACTGTCAGCAGGAAGATCTAATTTGTAGGCCACTGATCCCACTCTTTCCAACACCTTATAAGGGCCAAAGAACTTGAAAGCAAGTTTTGGGTAAGGACGATTCACCACTGAAGCTTGGGCATAAGGTTGAAGCTTCAAAAGCACCAGATCCCCCACCTGAAATTCTAAGTTTGTGCGTCGCCTGTCAGCCTGCAATTTCATACAGTTTTGAGTAGCAGCTAAGTTCAGTTTCAGAAGCTGTAACTGGTGTTGTCTATCCAGCACCACATCAGTGACCAAAGGATCGGTTGCAGGAACTGGATCAGGAAATCCCCCCAGGTTAGCTTCATATCCATACAACGCTTTGAATGGTGTACAACCCAAGGCAGTGTGAAAAGTGGAATTGTACCACAACTCAGCCAGTGGCAACCAATGCTTCCATTGCTTTGGTGAATCATGAACCATGCAGCGTAAATACATCTCAAGACACTGATTAACTCTCTCGGTCTGTCCATCAGACCGAGGATGATATGCAGTGCTCAACTTCAGTTTAACCTCATACAAGCTCAACAATTCCTTCCAGAAGTGACTCAAAAAGATTCGGTCTCGGTCGCTGACAATCGACTTGGGTAGGCCATGCAGTCTAACCACTGTGTCCAACAACACTTTAGCAACAGATTGAGCTGTGTAAGGATGTCTCAAGGCTATGAAATGAGCATACTTGGTCAACCGATCCACAACCACCAAGATGACAGAATAGCCTTCACACTTGGGCAGGCCTTCAATGAAATCCATTGAAATATCTTGCCAGATGCCGTCAGGAATAGGGAGGGGCTGCAACAAGCCAGCTGGGTGAGAGTGGGAATGCTTAGCTTGTTGACAAATGGAACACTGCTGCACATAGTTCTCCACATCCAGTTTCATGCCCTTCCAAGCAAAATATTGCTTCACTCGATGATAGGTTGCATTTACTCCAGAATGACCCCCAATTGGAGAAGAATGTAAGGCAGCAATGATTTTAGTTTGTAAGGCTGAATTATGAGCTATCCATACCTTCCCTTTGTGTTTAATGAGTCCTTGACGTAACTCATAACCATCAGATGTTGGGGACTGAACAGCCAACTTCTGTAGTAGATCTTGTGCAGCTGTGTCAGTAGTATAGGAATTCAACACCTCTTGCATCCAGGCAGGTTGGACTGAAGAAACCGCCTGCAACACCATTAGATGTCCCACCCTGGACAGAGCATCAACTGCTAAATTCTCTTTGCCTATTCTGTATTGAATCTTGAACTTCAAACCCATTAACCTGGTCATTGTTTTCCTTTGCAAATCTGAATGTAAATTCTGCTCACTCAAATAGGCTAGGCTTTGGTGATCAGTCCTGATGATAAACTCATGCCATTGCAAATATGACCTCCATTTTTCTACAGCCATAATCAAGGCAAGGAATTCTTTCTCATATATGGAACTATGTTTGTGTTTTTCTCCAAGGGCTTTGCTCAAGTAGGCAATAGGTCTATCTTGCTGCATCAAAACAGCACCTATACCACTATCACAAGCATCAGTTTCCACAACAAAAGGCTCTTGGAAATTGGGTAAAGCCAAGACAGGGGTAGAGCTCATAGCTTGCTTAAGGTTATCAAAAGCCAGCTGTGCTGAATCATTCCACTCAAACTGTTTTTTCTGCAGCAATCTTGTCAGTGGTTTAGCTATCATTCCATAGCCTTTGACAAATTTCCTATAGTATCCAGTTAGGCCAAGGAATCCTCTCAATTCAGTGAAATTAGTGGGTTGGGGCCATTTCAACATTGCTAGAGTTTTGGACTCATCAGTGGATACCCCTTGAGCAGAAATAATATGACCAAGATATTCTAGAGAATCCTGAGCAAATGAACACTTGCTCCTTTTCAAGTACAAATGATGTTCTCTCATCTTGTCAAGGACCTGCTGCAGGTGGTGTTCATGTGCTTCTAGTGTTGGACTATAGATCAATATGTCATCCAAAAACACAAGCACAAAGTGTCGCAAATAGGGTTGTAAAATGTCATTCATCAGACATGGGAAAGTAGCAGGCGCGTTGGTGAGGCCAAACGGCATGACTTTGAACTGGTAATGGCCTTGGTGAGTTTTGAAGGCTGTTTTGTACTCCTCACCCTCTTTCATGCGCACTTGGTGGTACCCAGAACGCATATCCAACTTGGAAAAGTATTTGGAACCATATAACTCATCTAAAATCTCATCAATGACAGGCATAGGAAACCTATTCTTAATTGTAATATCATTCAGTTTTCTGTAATCTATGCAAAAACGCCAACTTCCATCTTTTTTTTGAACTAGCAGCACTGGAGATGCAAAGGGGCTACTGCTATGTGTAATAAGGCCAGCTGCAAGCAGTTGCTTGACTTGTTGTTCAATCTCGGTTTTATGATGGGGAGAATATTTATATGGTCTAGCATTTACTGGTGTGGACTCAGGCAACAGTGGGATAGTGTGATCATGAACTCTATGAGGTGGAAGAGTTTGGGGGTCATGGAAAATCTCTTGGTACCTGAACAGCAGAGCTTCAATGGATGCTGGTGAAGATGTAGGAGTAGAGTCATCCATGCAGTCCACCAAAGCATAAGCCCAGATTTCATTGCCTTTGTCCCATTTGATTAACTGATCCATAGACATAGCAGTAACCTGTAGGGGTGCAGGTTGAACTCCTTGAATTTTCACCATTTTATCACCCTCCATGAACTCAATTGTTCTATCCTGCCAGTGATAATTCATTGGGCTGTGGGGCTGCAACCAATCATATCCCAAGATAGCATCATACACTTCTAGATCAAGTACTCTCATATCTGTATATAGAGTATGTCCTTGGCACCACCAGGCCATGTGTGGAACCATCTGGTCAGAAATGAGCATTTCACCATTGGGTAATTTCACTTGCTTGGGAGTAGTAGGCACAGGAGTAATCCCCAGCTTGGTCAAGAAGGAAGTGTTTACAAAACTATGTGAACTACCACTGTCCATGAGCATAAGCATCACTTTGTTATTGACCATGGCCCTGATCTTGATGCAATCAGCTTTCCCAGATGTGGTAAAAGCATTGAGAGAAAGGTGCCCAAACTGCTCATTGAGAGAGTCTTCAATTGCCAATTGGTCCAAAACTTCTTCTGTCAGATTCATATCAAGATCATTGACCACCAGGGCATTAACTTGAGCTTTAGGTCTCTTGGAACATTTCTCAGCATGGCCTGGCTCATATTTCTCTGCACAAAAATAACACAGACCATGGGCTCTTCTGTAATCTCGCTCTTGTCTTTCTCTCCACAAGGTGTTGGGCTGCGTGTGTTGTTTAGGATCTGTTTTTGGGTACATAGATGGAGCTTTGGAACTGGAAGTAAATTTGGAAGCCTTGGTCTTGGTTCTGTCTATCACCTTCTGTTGCATTTTGGCCAGCAATATAGCTTTGGTAACAGTGGTAGGTAACTGCAGTTGTACAGGTGCTTGCAGTTCTTCTTTCAGCGCTTTGATAAAACTAGAAACAAAGAACACCTCATCATCATAATTTGGGTTGTGCATACAGATCTGGTATTGTAATGTTTCAAAGGCAGTAGCATACTCTTCTACTGTTCCCTGCTGTTTGAAGTCCAGCAATTCAGTCAAGGCAGACCTGTAATCATCAGCTCCAAACTTCTCTTCCAAAGCTTGTGTAAGTTCCTCCCATGTAGTGAGGCCATGAATGGACTTGTGCACCTGCAGCCACATTGCTGCCATTCCCTCAATATTCATGCAGGCTAAAGTCAACCACATTGATTCTGGTACTTGAAAGAAGGAGAAGAAATCAAGGCACTTGTCTTTCCAGATCCTGGGGTCCTTCCCATTGAACACAGGAAAAGGCACCTTAGGTGTTGGACCTTTATAAGTGTAACCAGATTCAGGCCCTGACTTGTTGTGGTGATGATCTCTCTGACCAGTATCTCTTCCAGGCTGACCCTTGCCTTTCTCAGTGTTGTGTGTTCGACCGTGGGAAGTCCTGTGTGGAGGTGGCCTGGATGGCCCTGGAGGAATACTGTCCACAGAACTATCTGATTCAGAAGCCCCCTGATCCAGTGTCAGTTTCGCCACTGCTTGGCCTGTGATGGAAATCTGTGTGGCCATCATACGTTGTTCCTTGCATATTTCCCCAATTACATCAGTGTTTATATCCAATTGATCCTGAAACCTCTGTTGAGTGGTAGCCACATCCCCCACTCGAGCAAACAGCAGGTCTAGACTATGCATCACTTCGTTCCACCTATTCTGCTCAGCCTGATAAGATTCCTGTTTCTCCTGGTGGAACTCCTCCATCTTGCTCAGAATGATCTGACTCTGCACCGAAGGCTTGGGAGGCGCCGTGATTGCTCGTTCCGCAAACCGACCAGACGTGGGAGGGAATTACGGACGTGAAACTACCGCAATATGCAGGTAAAATCAACTAGCCCAACCGTTCCCGTTTATCCAGATCAAGGCCGACGGGATGCACAAGCAACGCACGTACCTGAAGAGGAAGCCGATGTCCGAGAGTCCAGATCGCTCCGAATCTCCGAATTGGTGAAAATCCAGCAACCCACGAGAAATCCAGCACTCAGGAGACCGAAGTTGACCAGAAATCCAACAATCCCTCGAGAAATCCCACGAACCGAAATCAATTGCCCCCAAATCTGAAGTCGATCCAGAAACACTTCGATGCCCGGAAGGAGTCGTGCGCCCTCAAATCCGTTCAACCACGGACACGGCGACCGGTGTAGCCGCCGCCGGGGATTACGAATGAATCGAAGGAATCCGCGCCCGCCTCGATCTGGCACCGCGCACCGCCGATGTGGCAGCCGCCGCCGTCACCCACGCCGAGAAACGACCTTCTCTGATACCACTTGTAATACCCGTTGCCGCCGCCGAGGATCGCCGATGACGTGAGACTCACAAGAGAACAGATCAGGATTGGTAGCCGGAACGAGGAAAGGTTCCTCTTCCGATTTCAGAGTTTGTATTCAGAAATAACATGCGTTCATCAGTTTACAACCCTCGGCTTATATGTCCGCCGGCTCGACCACTGACCCTAGGGGCCCACGCACGCTTACATCGCCAATGAGGCGCTGACACGTACACACTTAAACTCATTCCCGCCTACGTCGGTGACGCCTTCCATCTTTACGCCTTCATCACTGGAACACTTGTTACAGCATGCTCTCCTCCATCTGAGGCACTGAGTTGGGACGACTTCCATCTTTACGCCTTCATCACTGGAACACTTGTTACAGCATGCTCTCCTCCATCTGAGGCACTGAGTTGGGAGACGACGGCGAGAGGAGGAGATTGCGCTAGAGAGGAGACTACTCTATACTCTCGGTTCGTCCTCCTCCCGTTCCCGTCCTCCCCGTGACTCCGTGAGCGTCAGGGCTGGTCTGATCGCCTCCATTGATATTCGGTAGCCATGTCATACTGAACTCCCCCCATGGCGCGTGTTGACTGAGCCACAATGAGTTGACTTTGACGGCTAGAAGCCTAGAACTGCGATATCACACCATCACATTCTCCTTTGAATAGCTGAATGGAGGATTGAGGAACAATGATTATACGGATTCTGATGGGGGGAAACAGATATATTATGTACTCTATCGAACTTTTGCGGAAAATTGAGAGGGTTAGAGGAAGCTTCACTGTACGGTGGTTGTGCTCCTTGGTGAGCTTTAGTACTTGCCTGTTGAGCTTGGTGCTAGGCCCAGGAGCGTTTTGAATTCTCCATGCTTTCCTGTCTATAAATTCTCTTTCTTTCTATTGTGGAAGTCAAAAGGTAGAGGTCCTCCATGTTGCTTAAAAAAATGTATTGCAAGTATGTCAGTCTAAAATGTTTCTGTGGTGTCCAAGGACAGCATCAACCGCCGGCCAGAATTTCTGAAAGGCAACCAGATGTATCCTCCATAAACCACATGAACGTCAAACAGGTCTTACTTACAAAGATCTAGATTATGAAAAACAAAACAAGGCATACTCGAATAGGCTCGATATTCTCTGATAAATCTCGTACATTTCATTATTTAGCTCCTGGCTATGGTCGAATAAGATCTTTACTCTAGTAGTGTACACAGTTCAAACTAAAGGGGGACCAGAAAGGATATTTTTCATCATAATCTGTCGGGGGTAGACCCCCAGGGGTGCCCAGCAGGCGGACTGGCCCAACCAGCAAGGGGCGGCCCAATCCGAGTGCAACTGGGTCGGTTTGTCCGACTGGGTGGCCCACCACTCGGGAGGCCCACCAGTCGGGCGAACCGGATGGGCGCGACGGCGCGCGCGGCAAGGAAGAAGACGGCGTATCCCGCAAGAAGCTCGGAGATCAAGATAAACTAGCCGGAATTATAGGGAAAGATATCTGTAATCGTTATAGGATCGAATCCTTGTATTTCGGGTAGGTTACGATCTCTAGTCGACTTGTAACTCAAGGCAGCCGGACTATATAAGGCGCCCTGAGACCCCCCTCA
>CM014276.1:64278537-64340660 GCA_004135705.1 Alloteropsis semialata
CGGGAAGGCGGACCCGACGATGTGGCTCCGGACGTACAGCATCGCCATCCGCGCGGTGAACGGCGACCACGACTCCATGTGCGCCTACTTCCCCGTCGCCATGACCAAGGTGGGGCTGACCTGGCTTCACAGCCTTGAGCCCGGCTCCATCGACAGCTGGGGCACTCTCTGCGACAAGTTCAAGAGCTACTTCCAGGGGAGTTCCATCCGACCAGGCACCGCCTGGGACCTGGGCAAGGTGAAGCAGAACCGCGGGGAGAGCCTCCGCGACTACACCGACCGGTACATGGAGAACCGGAACTAGTTCCCGGCTGCTCCGAGTCCGAGATCATCAGCTACTTCCTCGATGGCCTCGCCGACTCCGCCGTCTTCGAGCGCCTCTGCGAGGACATGCCAAAGACTTCCGGCGAGTTCTTTGGCCGGGTAAACAAGATGGCGAACGCCAAGGAGGCCGTCCGCCTCCACTACGGCAAGAAAAGCACTCGGGACGATGATCGTCCCCCTCGCCGAGAAGACCGCCCGAAGAAAGAGGACACACGCCGCTCCCGACCTGAGCCAAGCAGGAGGGATGACCGAAAGCGCTCAAGAGACTTCACTGTCGCCGCCATGGACCGTAGCGGCCCTCGCCCGCGGTCCAACTTCAGCGCTGACTTCGAGAAGATGCTCCAAGGACCCTGCCCCATCCACAAGCAGTCTAAACATCGCATGATCGACTGCATGGGGCTCGCCGACGCCTACAAGAAAAAGGAGGGGAAGCTGCCGCCACAAGATGACGACAAGGGCGACAAGGGAAAAGGGGCTCCCGCGAACCCTGCTTTCCCGAATGTCGACAGGCAGGTGAACTTCATCCTCGGAGGACCACCGCCCGTAGACGACAAGCGCCGAGAGAAAGTACGTGACCGGGAGATATTCTCCTGCTACACCTCGCCGATCCAACCACTCCGCTGGTCCGAGCAGCCAATCACCTTCTCCAGGGAGGACCAGTGGTTCCAGGTCTCCGACGTGGGCGAGTACCCGCTGGTACTCAGCCCGATCGTGCACAACGCCCGCCTCACCAAAGTACTCGTCGACGGTGGGAGCGGGCTCAACATCATCTTCGCCCAGACGCTGAGGGACATGGGCATCGGCCTCGATGCCCTGACTCCTTCTCTCCACCCGTTCTACGGGCTGATCCCGGGCAAGGGCTCCAAACCACTCGGGCAGATTGCTCTGCCCGTTACCTTCGGCGATCAAGACAACTTCAGGACCGAGTACCTCAACTTCCAGGTCGCCGACTTCACCACTGCCTACCACGCCATACTGGAGAGACCAGCGCTCGCCAAATTCATGGCGATCCCCAACTATACATATCTGCTGATGAAGATGCCAGCACCAAACGGCGTCCTCTCCATCCGCAGCGACGTCCACACCTCCAAGCGCTGCGACAAAGAAGGGCTCCACCTCTGCACCGGCGTCGAACGCAGCGTGCTGCAGATGGAGGTGGTCCACGAGGCAAGAACCTTCCAAGGAGACCCGGGCTCCATCCCCGAGTCCTCCAAGCGAAGAGCCGCACCGACCACAATGCAGCCGGCTGAAGAAGTGCGCGCTATCTCACTTGGGCTCTCCGACTCCTCCAAAACCGCCCTGATCGGATCAGGGCTCTACCCCAAATAGGAAAGCGCACTCGTCACCTTCCTCCGGAACAACGCCGATATATTTGCATGGACTCCATCAGATATGCCGGGTGTTCCAAGGGAGGTGGTCGAGCACTCCTTGAAGGTTGACGCGAACGCCAAGCCAGTTCGCCAAAAGCTCCGACGCTTCGCGCAGGACCGCAAGGAGGCCATTAGGGCAGAGATTACAAGGCTGTTAGCCGCCGGGTTCATTAGAGAAGTCTTTTACCCTGACTGGCTCGCTAACCCAGTCCTTGTAAGAAAAAAATAATGAATGGAGAATGTGTGTTGACTACACGGATCTCAACAGGCACTGCCCTAAGGACCCCTTCGTCCTACCCCGCATCGACCAAGTCGTTGACTCCACCGCCGGATGCGTACTCCTATGCTTCCTTGATTGCTACTCCGGCTACCACCAGATCGCCCTGAAAGAAGAGGACCAGGAGAAGACGTCCTTCATAACTCCGATCGGCGCCTACTGCTACACCAAGATGACGTTTGGCCTCCGCAACGCCGGAGCCACCTACCAGAGGGCCATAAACTTGACCCTGGGCACTCAGATCGGCCGCAACGCCGAGGCCTACGTCGACGACATAGTCATCAAGACGAAGATCGAAGCCGAGTTCATCGCCGACCTCTCCGAAACGTTTAACAATCTCCGCAGGCTCAACTGGAGGCTGAACCCGACTAAGTGCGTCTTCGGCGTACCCAAAGGGAAACTACTCGGTTTCATCGTCAGCAACAGAGGCATTCAAGCCAACCTAGAGAAGATAGACACCATCCGGAGGATGAAACCGCCGACTGGGAAGAAAGAGATCCAAAAGCTGACTGGTTGCATGGCGGCCTTGAGCAGATTCATCTCTCGGCTGGGGGATAAGGGCTTGCCGTTCTTCAAGATCCTCAAGAAAACCGACAGGTTCGAGTGGAACCAAGAGGCACAGCAAGCTTTCACCGACCTCAAGAACTACCTCTCCAATCCACCAGTACTCGTCGCCCCGAATACCGACGAAACGCTACTCCTGTACATCGCTGCCACGACCAATGTGGTGAGCACCGTCATCGTCGTGGAAAGGGAGGAAGAAGGAAAGGTGCAACGAGTGCAGCGACCAGTCTACTACGTGAGCGAATTACTCAGCGAATCCAAGTCTCGCTATCCCCAAGTGCAGAAGCTACTCTACGCACTGCTGATCACATCAAGAAAACTCCGGCATTACTTCCAAGCGCATCGCATCAAGGTGGTCACGCAATTTCCACTCGGAGAAATCCTCCACAACAGAGACGTCACGGGGCGAATCATCAAGTGGTCCGTCGAGCTCGCCTCCTTCATCATAGACTTCGTCCCGCGCACCGCCATCAGGTCACAGATCCTCGCCGACTTCGTCGCCGAATGGACCGAGAGCCAGGACGCGAAAGAAGACACCAGCAGCGAACACTGGAAGATGTACTTTGACGGCTCCCTCATGATCGACAGAGGAGGGGCCGGGGTACTCTTCATCTCGCCGAAAGGGGAACAGCTCCGATACGTCCTCCAAATTCGTTTCCCTGTCACCAACAACGCCGCCGAGTATGAAGCAATTCTCCACGGGCTCCGCATCGCCACCTCACTAGGCATAAAGAGGCTCCTGGTCTATGGCGACTCTGCTGTTGTTATAAACCAGGTGAACAAAGAGTGGGATCGCCACAGCGAGCGGATGAACGCCTATTGCGAGGCAGTGCATAAGCAGGAGGGGAAATTCTACGGAGTTGAGTACCACCACGTCCCACGGGAAGACAACCTCGCCGCTGATGCACTCGCCAAGTTGGGATCCACCCGCGCAGAAGTTCCAGGGGGAGTGTTCGTGCAAGGCCTCCTCAAACCCTCGGTTAAAGAGTTGAGCGACGAGCCAGAGCCTGCCCCGGAACTCTGCGAGGTGCTGGCTATTAACGCCGAAGAAGAAGACTGGATGGCCGAGTTCATAGATTTCCTCGCCTACAACAAAGTGCCAAAGGACCCCACAGAGCGAAAGATCCTGGAGCGCCGAAGCAAAAACTACGTGGTGGTCGGTGGCGCCTTATACAGACGAGCCGCCACAAATCAAGTATTCATCAAATGCGTCACGAAAGAAGTCGGCCTCCAGATCCTTGATGACATCCACTCGGGAGTTTGTGGAAGCCACGCCGCCGCAGGGACACTAGTCGGGAAGGCATATCGAGCAGGGTTCTTCTGGCCCACCGCCGTCTCCGACGCCAAAGCGCTCGTCCGCCGATGCCAGGGGTGCCAATTCTTCGCCAAGCAGAAACACCTCCCGGCCCAAGCTCTACGCACCATCCCGCCTTCGTGGCCATTCGCCTGTTGGGGGTTGGACATGGTGGGACCATTCAGAGCTGCCCCGGGAGGTTACACACACATCCTCGTGGCCATCGATAAATTCTCCAAATGGATAGAGTACAAGGCCATCGTCGGAACTCCAACATCAAAGCAAGCCGCCGCCTTCGTCGAAGAAATCACACACCGATTCGGAGTCCCTAACAAGATCATCACCGACTTGGGGACACAGTTCACCGGATCCGCCTTCTGGGACTTTTGCGAGAACAGCTGTATCGGTGTATACTACGCCTCCGTCGCCCATCCCAGATGCAACGGACAGGTGGAACGAGCCAACGCCATGATACTCCAAGGACTAAAAGCAAGAGTCTTCGACCCATTGAAGAAATTCGCCGGACGGTGGCACCAAGAGCTACCACAAGTCATTTGGGGACTCAGGACTCAGCCGAGTCGTGCAACAGGTCATACTCCATTCTTCCTCGTCTACGGCTCCGAGGCGATCCTCCCCACCGACATTGCTTTTGGATCTCCGCGCATCGATAACTACGACGAAGGTGAAGCAGAGGCAGCTCGCGAGGTGGACCTAGACTCCATCGAAGAACACCGAGTTAACGCGCTCATACAGCACGCGCGCTATCAGCAACAACTCCGACGCTACCACGACAAGAACGTCCAGGAACGGGACTTCAACATTGGCGACCTCGTCTTACGCCGAGTGCAATCCACTGCAGGGGTTCACAATCTCTCCGCCCCATGCGAAGGCCCGTTCATCGTGACTCAGGTCATATGTCCGGGTACTTTTCGTCTCCAATACGAGGATGGCACCGAGGTCCCACACCCGTGGAACATAGAGCATTTACGCCGATTCTACCCATGAAAAGCTATGTATCACAAAGTTCAATAATAGTATATGCTTTTTTCCTTCGTATATTTGTTCTCCTTGCAAAACCTCTCGGAATCACTCCGTTCCCGAGTAGTTCTTAACTAAATGCTGTGTAACCGGGCCTGGAATGACGCCTAAGCCTTCTACACGTGCACGGGATCTGCTCTCGACGTTATGAACTTAGGATAAGTGAAGCAAAGGGAAAAGCACATTTCAGCCAAAAGCTACTCGGGCAACGTTAAAACATAAAACAAAGTATCCAACACTCTTGTTTTACTTGTTTCTGACCACTTGTATATACAAAGATTTACACTACTCTGCTACAGAATACAGGACTCTACTCAAACTTGAGAGCCTCGCCAACTTTCTCGGCGATCAGGCGAGTTTCAGCCATCGCCGCATCGACCTGCTCTGCCGTGGCGTCCGCCGCCACCCCATCTCCGACCGGCGCAAGGTCAATCCGCGGGTATAGTGTCCGAACACGCGCCAAGGCGTCGTTCGCGCACACAACGGCCGATTCCTTGATCAACTCGGCGATGCGGATTGGCGCGGCTTGAAGACGCGGGACTAAGGCAGTCGGCTCACCCTCCTCCGGAGCCACGGAGTCCAGCAGCTCCCTCGCCGCCTCGTTGACCTCCGTCAGGGCCAGATGCGCCGATGACAGATCTTGCTCCAAGCCTGTTATGATTTGAGAGTTATTCTGAATTGTATACATGGCTTGGAGCATCGTCATGTCCGCACCTTTCCGGAAGTCCTGCTCCTGCTTCAGTTTGCCCGCCATCACCTCCTCCGACTGCTGCAGAGTTGCGTTCGCAAATCGCAGCTCCTTCAGCTCGGTGACGTGACGCTCCCTCTCCATCTCCTTCTCTGGAAAGGCAAAGAAGCACTCGGTCAGGACGAAAACAACTCGGTAAAGTCCTACAGTTCAGCAACTACTCGGGAATTACAAGGACAGGGCCTTACGATGGAGAACATGCCGATGCTCCACGATGGCGTCGTTCAAGCTCTTCTTGGCAGCGTCGCGTTGACGCTTGACCCGTTTGAGCTCTGCTTCCGCCTTCGCCGCACGACGGAGCGCCGACTCCGCGTCCTGAACCTGCGCAAGGCGCGACTGCCGGAGCGTGGCCAATTTCTACAACCGTCCGAAAAGGTGAAGAACTCAGAAAACCAATAAAGAAAAAGAAAAGATCACCAAGACAGGGGAGGAATCTAACCGCTGCAAGGCGCTGGGCGTGGTCGACAGCAATCTGAAGCTCTCTGCGATCACCGAGCCCTCCTTCTCCGCCATGGCGTCAACCCCGGGGACAGTGATGGTCCCCGAGGTGTCCAACTGCTTCGGCAGATCCTCCTCCTGGGCTTCTCCCCGAGTAACGTCACCCGCGCCTACGGGCGAAGACTGGATCACCGTGTCCACGACAGGATCCCCATTGACGCTCGGAGTAATCGCCGTATCGTCGGCCGCCGGCACCTCCACCACCACCTCCGGGTCACGCCTGACTGGGACCTCCGCCGTCTGCGCCGCTCCTGGCCCATCGGCCGAGTTCGTCACCTCGGGCGTAGCACCCGAGGATGACTGGCCCGCGGGTGCGGCCAAGGGAGCACTCGGGCCTCGCGGGACATCAATTGAAGGAGCCCTCCCGCTGGCCGCCTCACCGTCCACATCGGAGGCATTGCTGAAAAAAGCACTCGGAAGTTAAAACAAGAACTCGAAGACAAATGATAACAAGAAGAAATGTGAAGACCGACAACTCACCGAGTACTCTTCACCACCGCGACTCGGGGCCGGAAGACGGGGAGCTTGGGACGCCGCTGCGACGAAGCCGCCATGAGGATTGGCCGGGTCCCCAAATCGGAGACTGACCCTGCATCCGCCGTGGCCTGCACGAGCGTCTCCGCCACCCTGCGCCGCCTCTCCTCCACCGAGACGCCCATGGCCCGGGCGTGCTCCTGCTCCTGGAACACGTCGTCGGGCACCACCTCGTCCTTCTCCTCTTCCTCTACGACGGCCGGGGAACGACGTCCCGGCTCGTCAACATCGGCGTCCGAACCCGCAGTCGGCCGCTGAGCCGGCTGCGCGTCCGATTTCTTCGCCGCCACCTTCTTCGTGCGCCTCCGCTTGGGAGGCGGCTGCACCGTACCCGCCACTGCGTCCCGGACGGAGGGCGCTTCATCCGACAACGTGGCCGAGTCGTCGGCCGCCCCGTCGTCAGCAACTGCCGCCCGCCTGGAAACGCCGCCCCCACGGTTATTCCTTTTCGCCACAGCCGCCCGGCGCTTCCGCGGACGGTCCTCCACCACCTCCTCATCCGAAGGACTCAGAGAGCCCTCCGTGTCACTCGGCGCCCATATACGGGGAGCAGGCGGTTCAACCGCCCCCTCTGCCCAAGTGCCGCCCTGAGCAGCCGGAGGCGCGTCCTCGAGAATCACCTTCCTCGGGAAGTCCTCCGGAAGTGGGGCAGCAGAGAAGTATTCGAAGGCCCGATCCTGCGCAAGAGAAGACGCAAAATCAGACGGCCAACGGACGATACCAGAAATTACTCAAGAAAGAACATTCAAAAGCACTCGGAAATGCAACTTACCGGTGGTGGAGGCCTCTTCAGCGAAAAAGGGCGCGGCTGGTCCTTCTCCGACACGCGGCCGAGGAAGAACCCGCCGACGCGCGCCTTCATCTCCTCCTTGCCCACGGTGCGGTTAGCAGCCCGAGTGGGATCATCTCGGCCCGAGTACTCGTAGCTCGGGTGCTTCCGCTCCTGGATCGGCTGGATCAGCCGCCTGCTGAAGTTGCAGGCGATACCAATCGCCGTCAAGCCTTGATCCTTCAGCTCCTTGATCAGCACGAGGAGCTCGTCAACCTCATCCATCTCGGAGGCGTCAGGAAGCTCATTCCAGCAATCCTTGACCTTCGGCCGCTCTCCGGTATGGCAGGGGATCGCCGGCTCGTGGTTCCCGACATAGAACCACTCGGCTTTCCATCCTTTGTTGGAGGTGTTGAGGGCGATGTCGAAGTATTCGTCTTTCCGCCCTTGACGTAGCATGAACCCAGCGCCTCCAACCACCACCATCTTCTCTTCGCTCGGCTGAGACTTCAGCCAGTACAGGTACCTCCACAAGTTGAAATGGGGAGAGATCCCCAGATACGCCTCGCAGAGGTGGATGAAGACCGAGATCGCCATAATGGAGTTGGGGTTGAGATTGATGTCCTCGATCCCGTAGTAGTGCAGCAGCCCTCGGAAGAACGCCCCCGTGGGCAAGCCGAGTCCCGCCTCGAAGAAAGGCTTGAACAGGACCAGCTCGCCGGAGTTCTCCGACGGGAACACCTCTCCTGCGCTCGGCCGCCACTCCGCCACGGCCTGAGACGGCAGGATGCTCCGCTCCACCATCTCCTCCAGCATTTCTGTGGTTACCTTCCCCCGCACCCACGTGAGGACAGGGCAGGGGATCTTGTCAGACTTGGGGACGCCAGCGAGCTTCTTCCTCCCCGCCATGGATCTAACAGCAGGGGTCTTCGATCGCATCAGCGAGATTGCGCTCCCCGGTGTGACTGAGATCGCACAACGGACTGGCGAGCAATGGGAGCTTTGGTGCCGGCGGGATGAAAAGCGAAGAACGGGGAAGACGGATCTGGGAATGGGAGGATTTCCCTCCGGGTCTAACCCTCACCTTTTATAGCGTGCCTTGATGCCCGAAATTACCGCGAGATAACGCGATTAGCGGGGGCGGGCGAAACGGTAAAAAGAGCCGTTGGGCGCTTCGCCTTCCGTTACACGCCGGGCGTCAACGGTAAAAAACGACTCCAAAGCACTCGAGCAAAACAAAGAAGTCGGCGTGCCGCTAAGGCTCGAACAGCTCCCACGCTCGGGGGCTGGCGCCGTAACAAAGCCAGTGTGCCCTTCGGGCTCGATTGGCCCCGAACCACTCGGAGGCCAACACTGCAAACTCAGTGGTGTGCCGCTAAGGCTCGAACAGCTCCCACGCTCGGGGGCTGGCGCCGCGATTAAGTCAGTGTGCCTCTCGGGCTCGATTGGCCCCGAACCACTCGGGAGCCAACACTGCAAACTCAGTGGTGTGCCGCTAAGGCTCGAACAGCTCTCGTGCTCGGGGGCTGGCGCCACGATCAAGTCAGTGTGCCTCTCGGGCTCGATTGGCCCCGAACCACTCGGGAGCCAACACTGCAGAATTGAAGGCGTACCGCTAAGGTTCGACCAGCACTCGGACTTGGGGGCTGGCGCCACATCAAAAGCAGCGCGCCATGCGGGCTCGATCAGACCCGAAACGCTCGGGAACTGACGCTGCGAACAAATTACGGAAGACAATGCAATCCTTTTGCAGGAAATACAGTTACAACGGAGCCGGACTTGCGCCGGTTACAAACATCAAACACATCAACCGCCACGATGACGGCCTGGGGCACTCGTCCCTGCGCCTAGTGCTACATCCGGAGCAAGCTCGGTTCACCTGAGCTCCTCGCAAGCTCTCTTGTAGCACCACTGCAGCCGTTTACGGGACAGCACCGGTGGAGAGTTGGTAGCAAATGCCTTCGGCTATCCCCTGCTCTACAAAGCATTTCACCCCACATGGCCCTCATCACATGGGAATGCGGGGGTGAATGGGACAGCACTCAGACGCTGATCAACGCCTCAGGTTCTTCGCAAGCACTCTTCTAGCACCATACCATGATGATTCCATGAACTCTCCCCGGTGGATGAACCCAACAATGAGCCTCCGGCATGTTGACTGCAAGGATCCTATATCTATTCGCTCTTGGGTAGCAGCTCAGGCTCCCCAACGGGTATTTATAGCCCCTGGTCACCGGAGGACGAGAGATTTCCTCCACGATGACGAGCGCGGACTCCGCGCCACGCGTCTTCCCTCCAGCCTGAAATACACAGGTCACCCTTATCTCCTTTGGCTCCACTCGACCATGGGAGCATCCTGTGCGATCACGGGAACACTGTTCCTGACGCCGTATATCAAAAGCAACACTTCTCCGCCTGCCTCCTCTTTGGCATATCTGACAAAGAAGGAATCCTCCGGGACTCGAATCGATTCGCCAAGCTAAGTATTAACCAATTGCATAACTTCGTCAATTCCGCGAGCTTTAAAACAAGTCGCTAAAGTACTCGGGAGCATACGTCTTAATCCGTGAAACCTCGACTCTTCCGTACGCCTACGCTCCTACGCGTGCACGCGGCCCAGCTCCCTGCGCTATGGACTACGGCTATCGGGGATCAGGTGCATAAACGTAACAGGCTAACTCCCCGGGGAAATTAAAAGACTTAAAAGCTGGAAGCGGAGTTCATTAATATTTATATCGCCGAATGCCTTCTCCTCTCGAATTTCTACTTTGTTGCAGGGTATGGGAGACCACTCGGCGTGCTCCAGCCCTCACGCTCGGGGGCTGGCGCCGGGACGACTACTCGGCGTGCTCAGCCCTCACGCTCGGGGGCTGGCGCCGGGACGACCACTCGGCGTGCTCAGCCCTCACGCTCGGGGGCTGGCGCCGGGACGACCACTCGGCGTGCTCAGCCCTCACGCTCGGGGGCTGGCGCCGGGACGACCACTCGGCGTGCTCAGCCCTCACGCTCGGGGGCTGGCGCCGGGATGACCACTCGGCGTGTCTCTCAGGATTCCGCTGGCCCTCACACTCGGGGGCTGGGCGCCGAAATTAACGTCGGATGATTTAGCCAGATGCTCCTTGACTAACCCTTGGACCGATTCCTACGGAATCGCTTCAAGGCTCGGGGGCTACGGCCAACGGACGCACCTCGCGGCGCATCCGTTGATTGTCTGACGACCTCAGAAGAAGGCTACTAACTCTTGGACCGATTCCTTCGGAATCGCTTTAAGGCTCGGGGGCTACGGCCAACGGACGCACCTTGCGGCGCATCCGTTGGGAAACGGCTCTTTTCTCTCCAGTATCACGCGGTTTCGCTTCCAACTGCAGCAGGCTCGACGCTCATCAGACAGCACGACCTCGCCGACTTGTCTCTCAACCACGTACTACTCGGGGGCTTGTCGGGGGTAGACCCCCAGGGGTGCCCAGCAGGCGGATTGGCCCAACCAGCAAGGGGCGGCCCAATCCGAGTGCAACTGGGTCGGTTTGTCCGACTGGGTGGCCCACCACTCGGGAGGCCCACCAGTCGGGCGAACCGGATGGGCGCGACGGCGCGCGCGGCAAGGAAGAAGACGGCGTATCCCGCAAGAAGCTCGGAGATCAAGATAAACTAGCCGGAATTATAGGGAAAGATATCTGTAATCGTTATAGGATCGAATCCTTGTATTTCGGGTAGGTTACGATCTCTAGTCGACTTGTAACTCAAGACAGCCGGACTATATAAGGCGCCCTGAGACCCCCCTCCAGAACACAACATCTACGACTACAACCCACGAACTTCAACCTAGGACAGAACCCAACTACGGAGATCCTTCAGGAACTTCATACGCAGCAATACAATCGCCCCCCAACACAGGACGTAGGGTATTACGTCATCTCGACGGCCCGAACCTGTTCAATCCTTGCGTCTTGTGTTACCATCGACTTCTGATCCTCGATCTGTCCCTCAACAAATCAACCAGTAGGCTACCCTGTGTGGACTGCCGGGTCCAAACATCCGACATAATCCCAACACAGAAAGCACAAACAAGTGGTGCTTAAGAACAAACACTTCATCAATACTCAGGTCTGCATATGTTAACTGACGAAAATATGTCCCCTTCACCAAATAAATTGCTGTCTTCTCATTCCCAATCAAACGACTGAATATGCTCAATGACTTGGTCGATGGTCTCAAATTGGCGTCTTCCCTTCAGGATCGTCTTTGCACAATTGAGGGCAGCACGCTCACACTCTGCTCTCTTGCTGGCATCCTTAATTGACTCAAGATCCTCAACATGGGCGATTCCGACTATTCTCCTGCATATGGAAGAGCAAAGTTTAGGAAAAAAATATTCGAGCAGAAATGCTAAAGACAAAATTATAGGCATAGTGTTTGAAAGTGAAGCTGAAATGTGCCTTAAAGTTCTTTTGAGCAGGCATTTTAGTTGCAGAGGAACAAGCAAACATTTTGTAGACTATATATTTCTCTTGCAGCATGCCTAAACTGCTTCGAACATAACAATGTTTTACTTCTCGGTTGCTTTCATCAAAGTCACCTTCAGAAATTTTTGTTTTATGATGCAATTGCAAAAAAATAGAGGCTACATCAAAACTGAACTCCAAAACTATTTTATTGATTGACCTGAGTATGTTGTTGTAATTTCAGTCAAAAAGGGAATTGTTATGTCTCATAGCAGTCCAGGAATAAATAAGAGAGTGAATTTATTAACAAATCTTCTCTTTTAAGGAAAACATTGTTCTCAAATCTACTCTGTAGTTACCTGATCATTTTGGCTGAACCAAACCCAAGGCTATCATGAAATAGGTTTGTCATGTACTTCTTCTGAACAAGGCTAAGCAGGTTTGAGTTGTTGTATATATCGGGCAGGTATGCCTCCCCATTCCCTTCTTTGTGTTTATTCCATAGTTCAACAAACTTTTTCTGGAACAAATTCCACGACTCTTCAATTGCTTTCAAGATCCATTTCTTGTAGGCCTACAAAAGATAAACAACACTTGGTTCATTGCTGGAAAATCATGAAAATAGGTTCTGAACGCGGCGTGCTGAACATGCATCATGCAGTATAATGAACTGACAATTCTGGCACTGCCATTAAGTACATTGAAGACGACATCAGGTATTAAAGTTTTAAAGGCAAGGCATATTTTGGACCGGTAAACTTCTGTCTGCAAGCACACACTTTTTTATGCTAAATATGAAACTTATCCCCAGATGTCATATAAATCACTAGTTCTCATAAAAGATAAGCATCAGATTCAGAATCCATACCCAAAGACATGTGGCTGTCTTTATCTTAGTAGTTTGGAAACAATCTAAACCACACTAAGCAACCCAACTATGTTTGACACCAAGAAATCATAGAAAAAATGGAGAATCTGGTAGCTACAAAAGCCATCAATATGCATACTACTATCAGAGTATGTGGTATGTGCAGATCATGTACAGATACTGGTATTGGAGCTATAAAGTGGTAAAAATAACAAGCTAACAGATTGATACATACTTTACGATCATTTGTTTGATCAGCATGTCCATTCTGTGCATAGTATGCCAAAATCAGGTTTCCTAGGAAGGCTCCAATGTCGAAACCCATTGGCCCATAGAACCCAAATTCAGGATCAATGACTTGAGTTGAATCGGGGGTCACCATGATAGAACCAGTGTGGAGATCTCCATGAATCAGAGCCTGGGCTCTCTCGATAAACCTGCAGTTGCAAATCAAATAAGACGCATTTCACATGTAAAGAAGCAAACAATAGGTGCCAGTAATTTGAATTCAATGAGGTAATCACATTGATTTCAATTCAGCCACTGCCAGCTTCAGCTCATCATCCTCTCGGACCGCCTCAGCGTCTTTGTCAAGATAAGGCGAGGTCCACCGATTAAACTTGGAGACCCGGTATGGATCTGAGAACACAACTTGCTCCGTGAGCCTACACATCTCCACATTCGCACAGTACTCAGCAACTGCAATCACAGCACATCGCATTGCAAATGCCTTCAGGTTAATGGAGTACATATCTCCCGCTTACAGGCATAGCCACGAACCAACTGGGAGTTAAAGTCGCAGGCAATGAAGAAGCTCACCTCCTTTCTTATGATCCGTGGTGTTGTTACAGAGGAGGGATGTGAAGAAGAGCGTCTTGGCCATGTAATCGGACATGTGGTCGGCGAGCAGCGGGTACTCGACGCCGGCGATGAGGCCCTTGCGGAGGATGATGTGCGGCGGCTCGATGTAGCGCATCCCCATCAGCGACATGGCTCGGTCGAAGTGGTAGACCTCCGGGGTGTGCTCCGGGCACAGGCGGCCGTGCTCGCGCAGCGTAGAGGCCTCGAAGTAGGCGCGTTCCCGCGTCATCGGCCACGAGTCCCCGACGCAGCGCACGTACGGGAGCGCCTGCGTTCCATTTTTGCCCGGCAGGTGAGGCGAGGATTAAATTAGGAGTAGCGTTGCGTGTGGCGACGGTGAGCTGAGAGGTGAGGTGACGGACCTGCTTGATGACGATGGTGCCGGAGTTGGACTTGACGATGTAGACGAAGTTGAGGTTGCCGTCGCCGACCTCCTTGATCTCGATGGAGTCGAGGCCGCTGCCGCCGCCGAGGCGGGAGGCGAGCGCGGGCGTGGCCTTGATGTAGGCGACCAGGGACGCCTCGTCAAGCGGGCGGAAGCCCTGCTCCGCCTCCGCGGCCATGCCCGAGGCGCTGCGACTGGGGCGATGCGGACGCCGGCCGAGAGATGCGGAGGAGAGGAGTTGATTGGGGCCGGCGGAAGAGTGGGAGAGCGGAGCGCGGTGGGAATCTGCTGTGTCGGGTAGGGGGTTTGTGGAGCGGTTCTCTGAACCTGGACACGGCAGGACTAGTCTGCTTTGGGTGAGCACTGACCACTCATGAGCACGCCGGATTCTTGCCTGCATTCCAACAGTTGAAAGTTCGAACTGAAACGTGACAGCCATCATACGAAGACCGACCTGCGGATTCTTTTTTGAGGGGTGAAGCCAGAAACAAATCAAGTGCAAAGGGGACATGGTTAAACTTAAACAAGTACTCAAATAGAACTACACGAAAGGTAAAATTCGAATATACTCAGTACAATTATACAATTCCATATTAGGATCGAGAATTACCGAAGTGACGAGTCTAGACGGAGCCTTAGTAGTGAGACAATGACTGTAGGAGCCTAGGAGGTGGAAGCCGAACACAAGTCTGTGGAAGCAGGAACTGTCACACGCAAAGCTTGCCAAGACAGGGTTCGTTGAAATTGAGGGAATGTCGGAGAGGGAAGGAGAGGGGAGAGAGAAACTCAAAATTCAATCACATTTTTGAGATGCCTTACTTCTTGTATGGGCGTAGTATTTGAGAACTTTTTTCCAAAACTGGTAAGAAAACCTTGATAAATTTCCCGCGGCTATAGAATAGCACATCATCAACAATTGACCTTTGAAAAAAAATGTCCCAGCTTTTTTGAGAGTACTAAAATGCTAATGACCTTTTTTCCACAGTCAGGCTGGAAATTTGGCAAGGGTGTTTTATGCTAGTACGGGTACAACTGAGCGATCATTTATGTCAGCCTTGCGAACTCTCCAACTCCAAGTAAAAAAAAAACAATCCATATGCTTTGGCGCATTATTTTCCCTTTTCATTTTTGTTGATCACAACTTTTTTCGTGCCCATATCTACAAACTCGGCGAGCCGATAAGGTGGAATATGACCCATGAGGCCATGACTTGGCAGCATGCTTCACGCATTATTCGCACGCTATCCTTCTCGATAAGAAGAAACTTGTTTGGTTCCGCCGGCCCCTCAGATTGACTAAGAACAGGGACATTCAGTGCTGCCCAGGCCCTTGGCGTTCATATGCCCACTGAGCACTGACAGAAAAATGTCCTTTAGAACCAGAGTAGTTTTCTTCGGAAATTTAGAATCTCATCACGCCGCAGCACTCCTCACGTCATTCCAACATGGAATCGGCCCGTACAACGATCACCACGAAAGTGGTGAGCACTCACTCGAAGGAAGCACCATGAAACAAACCATATTTTCTTGGAAGTGTGACACAATGTCTTCTGGAGGGAGATCGATTTTGATTAACTCATGTCTTTCTAGTGTTTCTATGTACACCATGGGGGTCTATCTGTTGTATGAGGGCAATTATCAGGCTTTGGACACAATTAGAGCTAGATTCTTCTGGCAAGGAACGAATAAGAAAAGGAAATATCACATGGTGAAGTGGGAGGCCCTTGCTAGGCCGAAGGATTTTGGTGGTCTCGGCTTCACAGACATTAGAGCTATGAATATATGTTTGGTTGCAAAGTGGATTGACAGATTGGAAAGCGATGATGACAGCATCTGCATAGAGCTCTTAAGGAAGAAATATTTGGGAGATAAGAGTATCTTTCAGATAACAAAAAACCAGGGTTCTCAATTTTGGAAAGGAGTGCTATCAGTCAAAGATTGGGTCCAAAAAGGTAGAGCTATGGTGGTAAAAAGTGGCCAGCAAACAAGATTTTGGGAAGATGTATGGGTAGAAAATTGTCCATTAAGATTGGAGTTTGACCAACTATATAGATATTGTAGAGATACTAATCTTTCAGTGGCAGATGCTTACCAAAACAACCAGTGGCAAAACATGTTTAGAAGAACCTTGAACTCAGATGAACAGCAAGAATGGATGAGGCTACAATCATATATTTTACACATTAGTTTGGAAGATGGAAGGGATCAGATGGTATGGGCTCTGGAGCAGTCAGGAAAGTATACAACTAAATCACTATACAAGCTGATGACTTTTGGAGGAGTACAAGATTCACTGATGTCAGATCTGTGGAATTGTAAAGCACCTCTCAAAGTGCAGATTTTTATGTGGATGGCTTTTCATAATAGAATACAATCTGCAACTCAATTGAAGAAGAGAAGATGGAATGGCAATGTGAATTGCAAACTTTGTGACAGTCTGGAGACTACAGACCATATTCTCTTTCAATGTCCAATGGCCATCTTTGTCTGGATCTTTGTAAGAGATAGCTTAAATTGGAGCATGACCCCTGTGTCATGTGAACACTTGGTAGTAGAGATATTTGGGGAATTAACAAGCAAAGTTAGATCACTTTTACTGTTCATTTGTGCAGGTGTCATGTGGGCGCTGTGGAAAACCAGGAATGAGATGGTCTTCGAGGGGAAGCTGATGGCGTCGCCTATGATGGTGGTTCACAGAACTCTGGCGCTACTATCGTTCTGGAAGCCTCTAATCCGCAAGAGAGATGAAGAGAAGTTGTCCAAGATGCTGGAAAGTATGATCAAGACAAGCAACCTCAAGCTGAGCTGAGAAAAGAAACGTCTGAAACTTTGCGCTGGGGAACTGAGTTTGCTTGTCGCTTGATCCTTGTTCAGTGTGGAGGTAGATGTTTCCGTGGTAGTCTTGCTGGTGAACTGTCGCTGGTGAACTGTTAGTCCTGCTGAACCAGCTTTTGAGAGTTGAGCTATGTGCTCCTGGTAGCAAACTAGTAGATGTTTAGAAGTTGGTTTGTTTAGTAAGTTCAGGACGTTTGGGTCCGGTAACACTCGAAAGCTGGTCTCCCCAGTTGTTTCGATCAAATGTAATTGCTCGTTAAGCTTTAATAAAGCTGGGCGCAATGCCTTTGATCGAAAAAAACAAACCATATTTTTCGTTCGCAGGATTATGGATTTATACAGATTTAAATAACTTCGGCATAACGATTCTCTCCCACAGCTGTGTGGATAAACGACGTGACGCGATGATTGAGTGGCTCAACGTAAGACCAGAAAGAAAAACATGAAAAGAAGATTAGAACACTGCATAAATGATTTTATCACAGCTGGTTCTTAACGAACCGTTTTCATCGACGGTTCCAAAGTGGGTCAGCGGTGAAAATAATTTTCGCCCAGGGTTCATGGCCGGAACCGGATGGGAATCGACACCATTCCATTCTAGACACAAACCGTTAGTGAAAATCATTTTTGCCTCGGTTTGCAACATGTACCGCAGGTGATAATCTCATTTTCACCATCAGTTAGCACACCGATTTTTTAAATTTTATTTTATTTTTCTGATATTTTTCTTGAACTAGCAGCATGTAAGGAGTTACCATAAAAATTTCAATTCTATCGGACCTACGGTTTGGCGTCTATAAATTCAAGAAGATTACATATATTAAGAAAAAGGCTAATATAAAATGACCGCATCCAAAAATTATGAAAATTTGCATGAAATTTTCTTATAGGTGCATAAGCTTCTTATGAAAAATCAAGACATTTTTTTTAAAAAATTAGACTATATATTATTCACAAACATATACATTCTCACCCTTTCATATATTTCAAGGCAAACTTTCAAGTTTACACATCGTACACATTACTTTGACTCATATTACATAGAAGTATTTTCTACAGGTGTTATACTGCATATAAGTTGATACAGAGGAGTTTCAAATATTTTGAAATAATTTGCTACTTTTTATGGATTAAATGAATTTTTGATCTTAGAAATTAGTTTTCTGTACACCTTTTTTACTTTTTCTATTTTTTGATATTTTTATTTGAATTAGGATTATGTAAGGGACAATAAAAAATGCAGCTTGATCAAACTTTAGGTGTGGCCTATAGAGATATTTATAAAGATTCGTAGATGTTAATATAAAAAGGTTGCATCCCCAAATCAACCATAGCTGATGGTGAGGTGCAGTTGTTAGAGGAGACTTGCACAAACCAATCCTATAGATGGCAGCAAGTGCAAAAAATCGTCACGGTGGAGGAGAGGCGATGTAGACATGTGGAGGACTGAAAATTGGAATATTTATCCTTAAATCTTCGCAACTAGGAATTTGAATGATCGGCAGAAATTTGACTCGGGTTGTCCTATGTTTTGGGCGCGCGAACATTTTGCTATCGTGATTGGGCATTTGTTGGAGGATGATTTTTTTTATGTTTAGTACCAAAACTAGATTTTTGGGTCTCGTTTTAGGTACTTTAAGAGATGCTTTTTTCAGTCTTATATTAAAAAAAATCAACAAGTCATTGTTATGGAGTAAAGGGGCGTTTGTTTTCTCCATAGATTATATAATCTAGCTTATGGACCAAGGATATTATGGTAAGACTATCTGCAGTGGTACCCTCTATATATCACCCCCTAAAGCAATATTTTAAGGATCCTTTAAAAATTTTCACCCTCCAAACAACAATGTGCTGCAACAATACCCTCCAAATCCATCCTCTATTTGTGGGTCCCACCTATCATTTCTTTTTTCCCCTCCCAATCCATCCTCCACCCCACGCCACCATCCACACACCGCTGGCGTCGCGTCGTCTTCCATTCCCCACTTCCCCCAACTCCGCCACTCGCTGCTCCCCTCGCCATGGCGGTGAAGGGGAAGGGCAAGCAGGTGGCCGCCGAATCCCCTGGGGCCGGCTCCGGCGGCTCCTCCGGGGCCTCCCGGAAGAGGCAGAAGGGCTCCACCGCCGGACGGACCCAGTGCTCCGCGAGGCTGAGCCTCTTGCGGCGGACGGTGAGGAGCGGCTTCCCCACGACGTCCATGAGCACGACCTCGGCGCGGCGGCGTCCGGAGGCGTAGTAGTCGACGCGGAAGGCGAGGTCGCCCTTGGCGTCGAAGACGGTGAAGCCGTCGCAGTTGAAGGGCAGCGACTTGCGCCACACCGTCAGCTGCACCGTGGGGGCGGCTCGTGCTGATCCTCTGCCGCAGCTCGGCTGGTGGTGGTGGTGGTTGTAGTTGGCTCTGGCGCCACGGCGTTGAGGTGCACCTTGGGCCATGGCTCTTCTCTGTTCCTGCTCTTTCAGATGTATGAGAGATGGGCTGATTTCTCCTCTGTTTCGGTCTTTGCTGCAGGTCTGTGTTTGCTGCGCTTGGTGCTTGGGATGGATTGGAGATGTGAAGAGCAGCCGCGAGGTGAAGAGCAGCCGCGTGGTGGCGCCGCCGCCGGAGGCGGAGAAGCAGCCGCGCAAGCGGGCGGGAGAAGCGGCCGTGCAAGCGCAAGCGCGGGCGGAAGCGCCGGTGGCGGAGAAGCGGCCGCGCAAGGCGGGCGAGAACTTGGCGGACGTCGAGGAACCCCCCAGATTTGGGGGAAGACGGGAGCTCCCTCCACAATACCGGACCATTTGGAGGACGCCGCTGCAGCAGTCTCCGGAGAGAAAAACCGCTACTGTAGCGGTTCAGGATGGTTTTCAGGGAACCGTTGCAGATAGCCTAAAAGGCCACCATGGACCACCAAATAATCTGAAATAAGCTACTCATGTGCAGCTTATTTGAGATTATTTGGGTAGTCCATGATGGCTTTTTACCATGGTGCCCTTGACTCATAAGCTAGATTATATAATTTGGGTGGGAAACAAACACCCGTCCACCATCTGCAAGTTATAATAATAAGTTCTGCATTTTAATAATCCCCTTAGCCTGCATGCAGTAATCTGCAAGTTGTAATTACAGGTTATGAGATAAAACAAACTTCAACTTATAGAGTAACTGTAACTTTGTAAGCTGCCACCCAAGTATGATGCAAAGTTAATAGCCATATGTGTCGTGTCACACACGGACGGGCACTGAAATTTACTTCACAAAATTCAGATTTCAAAGTAGAGCAATTTTTCAAAAAATCATTTTTCTATGACCAATTTAAAATTCTGCGGGTCTGGGTTTCGTGTTTCTGACCCACGTGTCACCGACGAACCATTGCGGGGTTCCTCGATCCCGATGCAAGACAAAGGCAAAAGGCGCAAAACCGCGGAGCGGAGGACACAGATCTCGTGTGTGTCGTCGTCGCCTCGCGCGTGCTCCTCCAGCCACTGCCCGAGCCCACCAAATTCCTCCGTCCTCCCCATTTCAAAACGGCCAAACCGCAAGAGATTCCCCGTCCACGCCTCGCCGAACCCTAGAGCCCCCGGCGGCCGGCGATCTCGCATGGCCACCCACCCCCGATCTCTCCACGCCCTGCTCGGCGGCGGCGCAGGTACGCGCGCCCACACGCATTCCTCTCCCTCCTCAGTTCCGTAATGCCGTCCTGTTATCCCCGCGGAATTCCGCCGATCTCTGACCGCTCCTAACCCCCCGCGGCTCCCGCTCCAGTCGCCGACGTGCTGCTGTGGCGGCGGAGGAACGCCTCGGCGGCGGCCGTGGTGGGCGCCACGGCGGTCTGGTTCGTCTTCGAGCGCGCGGGCTACAGCTTCCCCTCGGTCCTGTCCAACGCCCTGCTGCTCCTCGTCGCCATCCTCTTCTTCTGGGCCAAGTCCGCGTCGCTGCTCAACAGGTTAGTTACTCGGTTAATCTGACCTAGCTCTTCATCCCGGAGCAAATATATCTGAGATCTGATGTGGAATCGTTCGCTCCTTTGCTCTAGTTGTTGCGTGGTGCTTGACCTGACCTCTAATAAATTAGGTAGTGATTGGTTCTTACAAAATTGGATAATTCTCCGTCATTTTGTATGTAATATATTCCTTTCTTCGAGTAGCTCACTGCCAAAATAGTGTATGGTTTAGTGATTTTAAGGATTTCAGTATATGTTGCACCATTAAGACTTATTTTTGAGTTAATCCTTAAGAACATTTGAATTGTAATCAAGGCTTGATCTATCTTCTAAGCAGGCAGTAGGTTCTCTTGTTTACTCTTTTCTGGGAGTCTGTTTATTTTGCCATTATTACATTAGTAATCATGTATATCAGGACATGATCCCTTCCCTGCAAAGGAAAGACTTGGCTTTACTTTACAAGTAAGTTAACATAACAGTACTCTATTCCGCTAGCACTGTGCTATGTATAAGGCCGAGGTGTTTCAGTCATCAATACGTGAGTGCTCTATGCATTTTTTTCTTTTGAAATTGGTCATGGCTCTCATATTCTGCTTTAGGAACTCGTAGACTAATTTATTGAGTGTGATCTGTTAACTTGATAGATGCTAATTGCATTTTGAATTTTAAGCTAGTAATCAAATTTCCTTATTGCCCTGCCCAGAATTGACTTCTACTTCATTTTTTCCAATGTCCCTAGTTGATAATCGGAGTTCTGTGATTTTAGGTGATGTGTTGTGATCAGCAATGTACATGCACTTCCATTGTAACTATGCTACATATGTTTGTCCATCTATCATAGTGCTACCCTAAACAAGTTTTTTTGGTTCCTATCCAGGCCTCTTCCACCTCTTCCTAATCTAGAGGTTTCAGATGTGGTTGTTGAGAAAGCTGCAGATCGCGCTCTTGTATGGATCAACAGGGTGCTGGCTGTTGGCCATGATATTGCCATCAAAAGAGATAGGAAAGTTTTTATAAAGGTCTGTCTCTTACTCTTGAGGTTCTCAGTTTCTGTCTTACACCCTTTACTGTGCTTATGTTCCTAATTATGAATGCTCTTCCTTTTTCCTGTTCTCCTTGAACAAAAAGGTGATATTGGTTTTGTGGGTGGTTTCATACATTGGAATGCTCTTCAACTTCCTTACACTCATTTACATTGGTGAGTTGCGAATTGTTGCTTCATGGATGTTTGGATCTACTGCTCTTTTATGATAGTTCAATGTGCATACTGAACTTGTTGTTTTGGCCTTTTTTTCTAGGGGTAATGCTTTCTCTGTTGGTTCCACCATTGTATGAGAAGTACCAGGATCATGTTGATGAAAAGCTCGGTGTAGCACACAGTGTACTATCAAGGCACATAGATACCATCATTACCAGGGCTGGGCAATCAGCCAAGCAGAAGAAGACTGAGTAAAAGAAATGTTTAGCTGTGTTGTGGTGAGTTTTAACATGACTTGAGGTCAAATATATTATTTGTTTATGGTATGAAGTAAATTCAATCTAGCAGCTTCCATGTTGTCTTATAGTGTACTGCACATGATGTTATCATAATATCGTGTTGTCTTGAGATATATAGGATTTTTATTATATATATGTGTGTGTTTATTTATTGTCGAAGTAGCATATAGTGTTTGGTTATAATTTGATCGTGAGAAATTTATGGCTTCTAGTTTATGTGAAGATTCAAGAAGCCAAGAAAAAAAAATGCTGTAAAAGGCAATAACAGAAATCACTTCAATAGAAATCAACAGAAATAATTTATGTTATAAGAGCTTACCTTGCATTTTAGGAACAACAGAAATCAGAAGCAAGAGGATAAAAAAAACTAGAGGCTACCAAGTAATAGGAGGTGCAACCTACTCTAGTATGAACTGTTCTTAAATCAAAATATTTTACATAATAATAATCCATTCTATTGCGATCACTTTCATCTTATCAATCCTGGTCTGTCAATATTCAGTAACATGCACAATTTTGTTTTTTTTTTTCTAGAACCGATTGTACAAACTGTTATGGGAACAAAATCCAACAGATTTCTATAGCTTGTTGCTTCACCGACTGTGCAAGTCAGGACCACCCACCCAACTCCTGCAAACTGCTGCTATGCACCTAGTTCAACAGCAGCTGTTTTGCCCTATGTCGTTTGGTTCTGATATGCAACTTACGTTTTGTAACATATTGTCATTGTTCCGTGGTGGTTGTTTTTTAGTTTTTCCTGACAAAAGTGCATTTACTGGAGTTTAAATTGTAGGTGGTCCTGATAATCGCTGCTTCTCTTATTAATGATTAATTTTGTTTTGTCAGGAACCTCTCCGGTTTTCTGGTAGTTGGCAATGGGCCTTTTCATCTTTGACTATCCATATATGTGATCCTCCATTAAAATTAACTTTGGATATGCCAATCTGAGGTTTTGATGCGCGCTGTTTTCAATCTGAGAAATGAGATGGTTTGTGTATTTTGCTTTTCGAACATGAGGTTTACTATGGGCGCATATCTTCCTGGCAATGATATTGGGATATTGCAACTCAGTACATACAAGTACGTGAGCTGCTTGCGCAGTTAATCATACGATCTTAGCTCTTGCTGGTTTTAATTTCACAGTATCTGAGAAACTTAGCATGTGTTTGGTTTGGGAGCCAAATTGGTTGGGTCGGGTCCGACCTAGGGGGTGTTTAGTTCCGGCGTTATGTATAGTGTTTTTGTGTTATGCATAGTGTTTACAGAGAGAAAAAGTGCATTGAGAGAAAAAATGCATTGGGAAGCGCGTATTATGCAAAACGTTATGCAAAATGGGTGAAGTAAACGGGCTTGGGTCGAGATGAACCCATCTTCTGTTTGTTTGGTTAGAGGGATTGAGGAGGATGGGTTGGATGACATTTTGACACTGTTAGCAACAGTAATTCACAGGCCCACCTATCATTCATGGGTCCCATGTGTCATTCAATTTTATTTTCCATTTTTTGGTGGGCCCTATCTTCTTCCAAACGTGAGCCTTATCTCCTGTTGGCAAAACAGCTTGCGCCTGCTGCATCTCTCTGCACCTGTGCTGCCCGCTTCTCCGCCACGCACCTGTGCAAGCTCGCCCGGCCGTGCGCTGCGCCGCGCTGCTGGGCCCTCGGCTGCCGCTCCTGCTCTGCTGTGCTCAGGGCGCTAGGCTACCGCCCAGCTGTGCTGCGCCGTCGCCCGCCGCGGCCCCTACTGCACGCGCGGAGCCCCTGAGTGCCATGCGCCGCCACTCGCCCCGGTCCTGGCCGCTGGCTCCGGCAACGGCGCCGCCCCTGCACCCTTCTGTTTCTTCCCCGGGCACGCCGCAGAGCGCTCCTGGTCCCACTGGCTTGCAGGCACGGATGAAACGGAGCATCACGCCAGCTCGAGCTCACCCGCCGCCCGGCCACGACGTCCTTCGCGAGGTGGAGCTCTCCCAGGCCAGCCGTCGCCGCCTCCGCAGGGCGGAGCTCGCCCTCTGCAGCCACCGCCGGCTCCGCAGGGCTGCGCTCGCCTAGGACGGCCACCGCCGCCTCCTGGAGGCCAAGGTCGCCCACTTCGGCCGCCGCCGCTCGGGCACGAGCTCCCTCGTTAAGCCAGCGGCGAGATCGACCGGCGGCGGTCCGGCCCTCGCCCTGCCGCGCCGAGCTCGACCGGCCATGGCCACACGGCCCTACAACCTCCCAGAGGGAGCGTGAGACGAGACGGAGACGCCACGACGTGTATGTGGGTCGAGTGCATCCCTTCTTTTCGGAGGAATCACTCCAACCCGCGTCTGGGTGTCATCTAGGTTCAACCCAACCCACGTTGTTCTCCAACCAAACATGGGTTCATGGTCCGACCCACACCAATCCTCTCCAACCCTCAAACCAAACATACTAAGCAGCTCACTCGATGCCCAACTGCTGGTAGCTCATTTTTTCTGATAAGTATTTGACATAGACAGTTGTACTGTGTGAATGGCGAGGTATTTTTGTTGATGGTTATGTTTTTGTTGTGCTTGTATTTATTATTACTCCCTCTCTTTCTGTTTACAAGAAAAAGCTGTAGAAATTATATATTAAAGGTTTTCTAAAATATGAACGCATTGGTAGTTTGGTACCACTTTTATAGACTAGGCACACATAATTTGACTAAACAAATGTACTGGTTACTGTGACTCTATGAGCTATCTGTATTTTGCATGAATTATAGCCTTTGGGATGCTGTAATTCTGTAAAAAGAACTTAAATTCTCAAAATTCGACCGGTCAAAAAAGCAGAGCAAAGTAAACATGACTATAATACTGAGATAACATATTAGCATGTGCCCTGGGGCCAACCGGGCAGGGGTCTGGGGCCTGAAGCATGCTTTGGTTCCAATTCTCAACTCAGCCCTGTTTGGATCCACATGGTACTAAAATTTAGTACTAAAACTGCAACTACTAAACTTTAGTACCCTGTTTGGATACAAGTGCTAAAAGGTGCTAAACAACCAGAAAATGACCTTTCTACCCCTCTAGCAATAAAGGGGGGGAGAAATAAAGGGGGGTCATTAATGAGGGCATGGGGTGAAATTCTGCAGTTTTAGGAGCTTTTAGCACCTCTTTGGGTGCTAGAGGTTTGGAGCTTTTAGCACCTCTTTTAGTAGCACTTGTTTGAAACTTTAGCACTATTTATGCTAAACTTTAGCACTTTTGGTGCTAAAATGAGGGATCCAAACACCACCTCAATTGCATTCAAGTTGATTGTTCAGCCAAGCTTTAGGGCCTGTTCAGTTCGCCAAATAAATTTGCCAAAACGTCACATCTAACTATTCATCAAAGGGAATCTTTCATGCATGGAGTATTAAACGTGTGTTAATGACAAAACCCATTCCATAACCTCTATGTAACTTTTCGAGACGAATCTAATGAGCCTAATTTGGCCATGATTAGACAACATCGTGCTACAGTAAACAATCTCTAATGATGCATTAATTAGGCTTAATAGATTCGTCTCGCGATTTCCCGTCCAACCGTGTATTTAGTTTTATAATTAGATCATGTTTAGTCCTCCTAATCTTCGATTTACAATTGCTACAGTAAACGGTAACTTTCAATCTACCCAACTAAACACCCCCTTAGTGTCAAAACCTCTGTGCTGAGGGAAATTATAGGTACTAATAATGGGCTCGGCTTTTGCAGAAGGAAATAATATTTGGTAGCATGATGATACATTGATACCCACGCTCATACATAAAGTTTTTTGTCGCCACCCTACTTCAATGAAATACAGGTAGAGCTCGTGCCACATTGTTCTTGAAAACAAATCTTGAACCACTTCTTTTGGTGAGACAAAGGTCACAGGGTTCATCGCATACCTTTGCTTGCACTGGCCTTGCTTCTGTTTGCCCTACAGGCTACTACAGCACACATCTTTGTGCTTTAGATTAGGAGATTCTTTAATTTGCTTTTCAGCTAAAGCCCGTAATGTGGAACCGTATGCTTCTTTTGCCAAAGCTGTCCATGGAATGAGCAAATCTTGAACCACTTCTTTTGGTGAGACAAAGGTCATAGGGTTCATCGCATACCTTTGCTTGCACTGGCCTTGCTTCTCTTTGCCCTACAGGCTACTACAGCACACATCTTTGTGCTTTAGATTAGGAGATTCTTTAATTTGCTGTTCAGCTAAAGCCCGTAATGTGGAATCGTATGCTTCTTTGCCAAAGCTGTCCATGGAATGAGCATCGATCACGCAAAGCAAAGCTAACACACCCCAGAAATCCGTCTTTTGGTACTGCACTCTAGTCATGGTCAGTACCAAACCAACACAGTTCAATAACCAGAGGCTGAAACCAAATGGCATCTCCGATCGAATTCATCGCGATAAACGCATTAGAGCAATGATGAGCAAGTTTAGTTGCGGATGGTATTATTACTATAATACTATTTGTGCAAGTCTGAACGTCTGATGCTTGTTGCAGCGTGTCGCTCGCAGTTGCCGTGACTCCAAATCTGGGCGTCGTCAGAGTCTCGAGGCATGATCAGAACATGACGGTATCCACATCTCTGAAAACACTATCTTTCTAGGGCAAAAACACTTTCGGTTAGTGACTCCAATTATGTTATGTGCAAGGTGCACAACAAGATATGGCCTTGAGTCTCAAGAGTTTTCAAAGGAAAAAGCATGTATCTGCCCTTCTATCGAGGAAAGCCGACACTTCCATCTCCGTTTCGATCCTCTCCGTCGCCATTCCCTTGTCTTCCCCGCTGGGCGGGCACTGCCTCCGAACTCATCATCCCTACCGAAAAGGCTTGACCAAAGCCGCACGAGTAGCTCGCTACGCTAGCCATTGTGGCCGATCGAGCACCGGGGGGTGGTGCACTCTGCACTGCGCGGCTGCACTCCGCTGCACACGCTGCGGCTTCTCTTCTTCCTTCTTCGTCTCCTCCTACCGCCGACGGGGACTAACTAACTGCCAACCCCACTACCTTGCTCATGCTCTGCGTGCCATCTCACCACTCCGCTTCAATTCCCGCCCCCACACAAAGCTTCTCCAATTCCCACCACCTCTTTCCGCTCGAAAAGCAACGCGGCTGCGCTTATGCTCCACTTGTGTCAGTGTGCCTGCTGGCCCTTGCTGCGTCTTCTCCCCCTCCTTAAATCCCAGCCAGCATCTTCACAACGTATCCGCCACCCTTCTCTGCAACAATCCCAGTGTTCCAAGACAAAATGATGGGATGGCGGGGGCAGTGGCGCCCGTCCCGGTCGCGAGACATGCCGCGGTGGTAGTTGTGTTCCTGCTCGCCGCGGCGCAGGGTGCTCTCTGCGGCTCGGACCACGTCGAGCTCGCCGCCGGGGTCGTCGCGCGCGGCGGCAATGCACCGTCGCTGCGGCCGCCTCTCGCGAACGGCACGAGAGCGGGGGGGGGGGGGGGGGGGGGGGGGGGGGGGGGGGGGGGGGGCGGGGGGGGGGGGGGGGGGGGGGGGGGGGGGGGGGGGGGGGGGGGGGGGGGGGGGGGGGGGGGGGGGCGGGGGGGGGGGGGGGGGGGGGGCGCTGGCCGGCGCCGGCGCCGTCGTCGGGGACGCTTATGGGGTGCGGGTGCGGGCCGGCGCCGGCGCCGTGGCAGTTCCTGAACCCGAAGCTGGCGGCGCTGTGGCCGGTGATCCAGGCGTTCAAGAAGACGATCACGTGCGACCCGCTGGGCGTGACGGCGACGTGGGAGGGCCCCGACCTCTGCAGCAGCTACTTCAACGGCACCAGGTACAGGGGCTTCTACTGCGACTTCCCGCCGGACGCGCCGACCACGCTCACCGTGGCGTCCATCGACTTCAACGGCTTCGGGCTGTGCGCGCCGTCGCTGGCCGGGTTCGTGGACCAGTTCCCGGACCTGGCCCTGTTCCACGCCAACTCCAACAACTTCTCCGGCGACGTGCCGGACCTCACCCACCTGCCCTTCTTCTACGAGCTGGACCTCTCCAACAACAACTTCTCTGGAGCGTTCCCGGACACGGTGGTGCCCCTGGGCGGGCTCCTCTTCCTGGACCTCCGCTTCAACCGCTACGCCGGCGCGGTGCCGGCCCCGGTGTTCGCGCTCAGCGTGGAGGCGCTGTTCCTGAACAACAACGGCTTCAGCGGGCGCATCCCGGACAGCTTCGGGAGCACGGGGGCCAAGTACCTGGTGGTGGCGAACAACGAGTTCACGGGGCCGATCCCGCGGTCCATCTACAACACGTCGGCGACGCTGTCGGAGGTGCTGTTCCTGAACAACCGGCTGTCGGGGTGCCTCCCCTACGAGATCGGGCTGGTGGAGGGGCTGGCGGTGTTCGACGCCGGCGGCAACGAGATCGCCGGGCCCATCCCTCTGTCGTTCGGGTGCCTGCGCGACGTGGAGGAGCTGAACCTGGCCGGGAACCAGCTGTACGGGCAGGTCCCCGACGTGGTGTGCCTGCTGGCCAAGACGGGGAAGCTGCAGAACCTGTCGCTGTCGGAAAACTTCTTCCACTCGGTGGGGTACCACTGCATGGAGCTGGTGCGCAGCCGGGTGCTGGACGTGCGCCGCAACTGCATCCTGGGCTTCCCCGACCAGCGGCCGCCGCTCGAGTGCGCCGCCTTCTACGCCGACCCGTCCAAGCACTGCCCCTTCATCCCGCACATCCCCTGCGACCTGCCAGGCTACAAGCCGCACGCCGCCAACAAGGCCCCTGTGCCGCCGGCGCTTCCGGCGGCGCATGGCCATGGCCATAGCCATCCCCAACCCCAACCCCAAGCCCAAGGGGGTGGCGGCAACTGATGGTGCTCCTCCGTGCAGGGCAGAGCACAGCATACCAAAGGGAAAGGACCATTCAATTTGTCAGCGTTTTGCCGTTGTGATGGCATGATTAGAAATAAGTGGCGCTAGTGTCAAATAACTTGTGCCTACTAAAGTGTATATGTACCATTTAGCGCTCTCAATTCGTGTAATACCTACATGTGATCTAGTGCCATCGTGTTTTGCTGTTGACCTCTATCTGAGGGTATACCATACCATCAGTACGGTCGTGTTGAGAGTCAGTAGTTGCTGCCTTCTTGGCTGACTTCCACTGATGAAACGTGAGCAGAGTCCTCTGGTGTCCGGTGAATGAGCACCGGCCAGTACACCACACCGATCTTTTTTTTATTTTCAAACACAAACCACAGAGAGAGAGGAGGGTTGTCGATTGTATTGAAAGGAATGAAATCAAGACTGGATGGTACAACAATCCCAAAGCACCACAGCGTCAATTGGCATCCAAAGGTTCCAGCTAATAACCACTGACTCAAAGTCGAAAGAATGAAACGCCACATTGATCGCACGGAGGGCGAGCACAAATTCTTTGCTCGGCTTCTCGTTGAAAGCAAAACCTTGACAGAGAAATTGGCCCTGCAACTGCAATATCATGTGTGCCCCCAGTGTGTACATGAAATGTAAAATGCAGTCCATTTGTGCCTACAATGCTGCTTTGGAAGGGTGGTGGAACTGTCGAGGAGTGGTGGAACTGTTGGAAGCAAATTGCTGCACTGCTTATGCACACAGCTTGGCAAACCTGGAAGGAGAGAACAGAAGACAGATTGCTACAGGCTACAGCCGTCAGCTGTCTTTGGCCTGGTGAAGGAAGAGATAGTTGAGTGCATCATCGAAATTTTTATGTCTTTGTAAACCTGCTTCCTTATTAAAGGAATCAAGAGTGTTCATGCTTCTTTTTTTTAAAAAAAAAAAACGCTCTGGTTTTTTTACGCTGCCTCAGCCGGGCCAGGACTTTTTCAGTCGAGCAAACATGCCCACGATATCTTTCGAAAAATAATATATTTGTTAGTTTAGCTGTTGCCTTGGGGTTTACTAGTTCACTTCCACTGATGATTTGACGACACACGTGACTTAGCAGTACAGTTGCAGTAGCAATGGGGATTTCCAAACACCACAAGGCGCCCAGGCAGACGATTCTCCCCAATCCCTTCGGATGAGTACTTTCATGGACAGATTCGAGTTCCATCTAATTCCAAACAAAGACCTTAAATAGCAAAATATAAGTCCCAAGATTACTTGGATCATAAAACCCTCCATTAATGACGCTTGATATCCTTGAGGAATCAGAGTACAAATTATAGCTAGTTATTTACAGCGAATTCATGGGATGATAATAAATAGTACTTAAATACAATAATAGTCTATCAAAGCCACGTCTTGATCAAATTTTGAACAGAGTCAGAAAAAGCTCCAGGCAGTCCCGTCCCTCTCAGATTGATCATGACGCCTGGATGGGTTCAAGCGATGTTCAGCTTAGCGAGGGTGCGCTTCAAGGCCGGCACGCTCAGTGGGCTGTTCTTGCTCTGCTCAAATTCAAACAAAGAGAGTTCAAGAAGTCAGTTTGTAAGCATAAGCAAAATGCCAGAAGCCAATGAGATTTTTCTGTTAGCTCCTGCACGTTCTGAGGTCATGAAGCTGCAACAAGGCTGTAGATTATGAAGACATCAAAAGAAAGCAAAGAGATTACCACTGAGCAAGTTTGAGCCCTGAGGTTGCACACAGGGTAGTCTGGCGGGCAGCAGCTGGCATGATCCTTGCAGCAGGTGGCGCCTTCAATCGGGCAGCAACCCCAGACGAGGCAGATGTTCCTGAAGCCGAAGGCACAGCAGCAGGTGCTGCCGGCTGAACAGACGTAGTTTTCGTCACAGACATGGTCAGGGGCAACAGGAGGTGGTGGTGTTGGGGGGGTCGGAGACGGCTTGGGAGGGTTTGGGCCCTTCTTAGTGGGGTAAGATGCCATCATAGCAATTCCACACTTCCCAGTTGTGACGTTGATGTTGCGCTCCATGCGGATGTACCCAGCCTCACCCCACTTAGGACCCCATGAGTTGCGGACGATCCAGTAGTCCTTCCCGTTCTCAGTGCCATAACCAACCGCAACCACACCATGGTCAAGGTTTGTGGTGCACCGTCCGCTGAATACACCCTGTACGATGATCAAAGGGAAAGTTAAGACAGACAGACAAATTGTTGATCATGACATAGGCTGCTTAATGCAGCAACAGTGTTTACCGATTTGTAGAGCTGAAATTCGCGGCCCCCAGCCTCAATAGCAACGCTGACTGGCTGGTGAGCAACCGCCTTCTGCAGTGATTTCTCATCATTTTCTGGCACATCTTCAAATCCATCAATGCTCACAACCTTCGCATTTTTCTGTGGTGACCAATGTATCAATCTGAGCATGAGTAACCAGAATCACCTAAAGAGGTTCATGTGAAGGGGATTAAAAGAGGTACCCTGTTTAGGTCGCATTTGCCATCAACGGCTTTGTAAGGGTAGTCATCTTCAGTGTCAATGCCTCCATTCTTTATGATGAAATCAAAGGCAGCATCCATAAGACCACCATTGCAGCCACTGTTCCCTCCATTGGTCGAGCACTCCACAAGTTCTTGCTCTGACAATGTGACCATCTCACCAGTAACAAGTTGGTTAATGCTTTCCACTGTGCTTACTGCAGAGAAAGCCCAGCAACTTCCTGCAGATCATCATTCAATAACAACAAATCACAACAAAGTTCCCAGGCTGCATGTTACAACAGTACCGAATTGTATGAGAGTTGCAACCCTATTATAGCTGTTCAAGAATATAGATAATAAATTTGATTTTGCAGTTGTGCTTGCCCTTTTCCTCTTTCCTTGTGAGGCAATTTGTAAGCAAACGCAGTTAAATGTTTTAGTTCTTGCAAAATATCCCAACAGGCCACCATGTGACACGAATAACTCACAAGTACAGTAAATAAAGAACAGACTTCCCCAGTATGGAATGGTCAAACAAAATAGGCCAGGTGCCATGCAACATCTGGTTAGCATAACCCTCACAAAGGAAATCCGGTTAGCGACCTGATATTGGTTGATGGTTCAAGCCACAACTGTCAACATGGCCAGCATCTGACTGGTAGACAAACCTAAAGGATCTAACATTGAAGGACCACAACAAAAACAGACCTAAAATTGTTATCTTTTTTTTGAAAAAAGTAAAATTGTTATCTTAAACCAGAAAAATTTGGACGATAGCTGACCTAAATAGGGAAAGCACAGCTCGCAGGGCAAGTCCAAAAAACGGTGGGGATAGTTCCATCCAAATTCCACATAGGACGACTCATGGCCCTTGCTTCGTCCAGAAGCAAAGAATAGAGAAAACTTCATCTATGTAGAGTTCATCCTATCCGGATGAAAAGATTCTAAGCCCAAAGGTGTATTTCAGCTACTAAATTTTTCAATCATCATATTCCAAGCAAACCCCACAAAAAAAAATTCATATTCCAAGCAAATTAAAAGTTGTTAAACCTCATATAAGTTCTCTAAAAAAAGAAGGGAAAACAAAGCCAACTTTACTAGAGGTATTCAGATCAACTACCTAAAAATCCATCTTTTTAATCAAAAAAATAGTGTGCTTAGGGGCATCGGTCAGAGACCTGAGCAGCTTTGCAACGATTGAAGGCCAACACCGAGTACAGCTCTAGCCAGATTAATATAAGATCCGATATGAAATTGGGGTGCACAGATCCGAAATTACCGTTCAAGAACTAAGCGATCGCATCTAGTGTATAACAGTAAAGTCGATCGATCGACACAAATCGGAGACAAAGAGGAGAATCTCACCGCATTGTCCCTGGTTCTTGACGGGAGCAACTGCCCCCTTGTCCCTCCAGTCGACGTTCTCCGGCAGCGCCTCGACGCCGTCGTGGCGGTACATCTCCCCGGCGACGCGGCCGCCCCGGGAGAGGGGCTTGGCGCCGAGGTACGCGGCGCGGAACTCGTCGTTGGTGAGATCGGCGAACTGGTTCATCCCGAGGCGGTACCCGTGGTCGCCGGCTCGGGCGTTGTGCGCGTCGACGAAGCGGAGGTTGTCCCAGAAGACGCGGAAGCGGCGGTCGTGCTCGCCGAGCGCGTTGTAGGCGCGGCCGTGCTCGGCGAGCCAGAGCTCGTACATCGCCCGGGCCTCGGCCTCCGTCCGCTCCAGCCCCACCGCGCCGTGCTCCTCGTTGTACGAGATGATGGACATGTCGGGCGACGCGGAGGCGGAGGCGGCGAGGAGGAGCAGGAGGAAGGCCGCCACGGCGGCGAGCAGGCCCAGGCCCCGGCCCAGAGCCATGGCGGCGGCGGTGGACGTGAGGAGACGAGCGTCTCTTTCTAGCCTGTCCCTTTTCTGTTGTTTTGTTGTTCGTCTCTACCCTTTGGGTTTGGCTTTAGGTTGTGGAGTTGGTGGTTGGACGCCGGGCGGATTTATAGGCACGGGACGGAGAGTTTGGGTCGGTTTGGCCTAAGGATTAAGGTCGCCGCTTCGGTTTGCTTATTTTAATCGTGATGATATTCTCGTTTAGTATCTCACGAGGACTGTATCAAAGTCCTAATATTTTTGTTAGAGAATTGTATCAAAGTCCTATTTTCTTTGTTAGAGTATCAATCAAAGTCCTGATCGAAGGACGGAAACAGGGTGGATGCCTTCTCTGTCCGGACTAAAAAACCCTGCACGAAATTGATGATCGGATAAGAACTCTCCATCGACGAGATCGGTGCCCTGTCATCGTTAACATGGGCTCTTAAATTACATTGAAAAAAATAATCGGACACACAACTTACAACAGCGATTTTTTTTCGCAATTTGCAACTACGGCAAGACCTAGGAATTATGAGTACTCTGGCATCGTGGAGACGATGGATTCCTAGAATATCCTGCACGATCGAGTTTGATCGGATGGTGCACTCACCGTCAACTACCATTAACGTGGGGTGTTACGTGGGGGTAAGTAGAACACTATTGAATGATGAACCATGGTCGTCTCCTCTCCAAGAGCTAGCACCACGGACCGCCCGCCGATCCGCAAGACCGACCGTTGGCGTGTCGCCATGCCTCCTTCCTGCGAAGGATCGGAACAGGGGGAATCGTTTCTTGGGGTGCAGCTCCGGCTGTGGAGAGAGGCGTCAACGATCGGCAACTGCCGCTGCAGGCAATGGGGGCGGTTCGTTCCGTGCCGGCACGGGCCACGCCGGCATGCAGCAGGCCTCGTCGTGTCACGGCCTCACGGCCCCGGCGCGGCGCCCCTAATCACAAGGACGCTTCCTTACCCGGGAAGAAAGAACAGGGCTGCGCCGCTGCGACTGCGGCTGCGGGGGGCGCCACGCGGATGGTCTGGTCCGACCCGCCTCGGTTGGTTGGGAGGCCAGGGCGCAGGTGACGCACGCGAGAGGCCCAGCCAGCCCATGTTCCTGGCCAAACGAGCGATCGCGCTTGCGGTGGTCGACCACCATCCGACCATGCCGTCCAACTTGGTGGCGGCGGCGGGGGACGAGCGGAGCGCCTGCCGCCGTGTGCCCCTGCCACCCACCGGATCCGCCTCGGGAAGCGGCCGGATCGAGCGCCGTGCGCGAACATGGACGGGAACATGGGGCGTGCGTTCCCGTCCCCGGCGGCCGGAGCCGGGCCGTGCAACATGCGGCGTTTAAAGTAATTTGACTAGCCGAAGAACTAACGAGACGCACGAGGGGTCACGTGCCAGTCTGATCCCCGGCAGTGGCCCCAGGGACGGCGTCCGGCGGCGCTCTTGCCGCCGTTTTTTTTTTATCGAATACGCAAGAGAATTGCGTATCTTTGCATGAAGAAGGAGCAAGAGTTTACAACCGCACATTTCGTGCTCACGGTGGGAACAAAACTACATCGCGCTCTTGCCGCCGTTGCCCGCCCGCCGCCGCTAACCCCCGTCCACCGGCCGGGACTATAGGATCGGCAGTTTGCGAGTTCCAATTTCCAACCTATCCGCAGTAGCGTCGCTGGTTTTGCTTCCCTCGTGCTACTCGCGGCCACCGCGTGCGGCGTGCCCATCTCTACCAGCCAAGCCATTTGCCGAGGGAATCAGTATGGCCCGGAACCTTTTTTTTTTCTGACGGAAGCGGTGGAATCTAGATTCCAAGCAGAATCTGCAGCAAGAGGAACGTCCAATAGCGATAGGACGCCTTTTCACGGGTCCACTGCGCCGGCGAGCTACAAGCCAATTCACAGCCATTCCCACTTTCCCAGCGGACAGCGGCTACGCTGTGTAGTAGTAGTCGCTCCCCATGTCTCCGTGCCGACCATGATTCTGGGAATTGAAAATGAACGTCAATCATTCGTGTAATCAAACGATCTATGGTACACTGCTGCTACTATTATTCTGAATCATTCCTTTTCATAAAACGATTTCTTCTGAATTATCCATGTAATCAAACTAGCTAGCGTTATTGTTTTATGAGCACAATATACTGAGAAGCAAATACATCGCTTGGAGACTATCGCATTGCACTGCGGAAATGCACACGCGAGAGAACTGGTAGTACATGCAGTGCCTCCTCCCTACGCAATGTCTGATCCCCAAACAATGATTCAATGAAGACTCGATCATGAAGTCCCGATAATAAGTCACTTAAAAAAAAGATGACAACTGCTTTTCGGAGCACCCAAAAGCTCAAGGGAAACGAGGCTTTTGACTTTCTGACATGGTAGTGGAGATCACGTTCTGCACCCGTGCCATTCCTTAATCTCGCAAAGATGCTATCCATCGGCTTTTCCCTTCCCGACCAAGAAACGTTCCGGTTCCGGCCTTATCATCAAGCAACACCGTTGCAGCTTCGTTTTTCTGTTCACATGCGGTGAATGGATGTTGGCAAATAGCACCTCGCCTTAATCATCCTAAAAAAACCAAGCAACAGCCTGTGCGATTATATAATGCTTGGATGAATAAATATTTCTGACGGAAACTCATATACTAGGCTGTTTTCACAATCCTTGTACGCATTTCTAGCTTCCTTCTGAGGGCTAGTTATAAGGCGAGCTCTCTCCTGTTAATCCATAGTGGCTGAGTCGAAATTCAAAAGAAGAGAATGCCGATCTTCTTATATTTAGATTGAAACTCCAAAAATTCCGTATTGTTGGGATTCATGCCTTGGAGTAGACTGCACATGGCACACAATCTTCACGGCTCGTACCTTGCTCTTAGACGAAACAAACATGCATACTATCATAACTCAAACATAGAGACGCAAGTTAATGCATACCTTAACAAAACTATAGTATGATCATCAGTCACTCTCTTAAGAAAATACCTTCATATATAGCTGTAAGTGCAGCAACATAGTCAAAAAGTGAAACATAAAATTCACTTGCAACATCTCAAAATTAACCGGGCGTGTATAGACATGGTCAAACTCAATGTGTAACAGCCAGTCAATGTTATCAGGGAGGCCGTCTCACTTTGAAGGAGTTCGCTGCCATGAGGCCTTTTGCCATGAAAGGAGCTCCATGACCTTCATCATGGCATTAGCGATACTATTGTGCAACCATGTTAACCACCCAACCAGAAGACATTGCTTGAGAGGAACTTAGTCTAGCTCAATTCTCTTGCAGGTCCTCCACTCGAGGAGGAGCCGAGGAGGAGGAGGAAGGAGAGAAGCAACTAACACAAGGTAAAATCTACGGGCGAAGCAACTCAAGAGGAGAGGAGCACATAAGGGGCATGTGAAGAACGGTTTAAATGTGTTTGAAACTTGAGACTCGTGGGTAAGTACTAAGTATAGATGAATAAGGGCGTCAATTTTTAAATCGGTAGATTTTGACAAACCTATAGACCATTGTCAAGGCAATCTCCAATATTTTTAGGGCTATATAGATAGTCATGAGCATAATAGCACTTACCTTTTTCTTTTTCAAAAGTACATAAAATTGGATAATTTTTTTCGTAGACATTATTACAGCTTTACAAGTAGGAGTAATGCTCATAGCTCAAAACCGGACTTTTCTCTTCCAGTTCCTTTTTTTTTAAAAGGCAGAAGTCCCTTTTCTTCCTCCAAGACCCCACACGTCAGCATGCATCTCTGTTCCACTCTCTTCGTTGTCCCTTTTTTTCTATCATGGTTGTAAGAAAAAATATGTACTTTGATACTTATACAAAATATACATTTTCATTTGTCCAAGAGAAGTGCATAATAAGTCTATAAAAAAATTCGGATTGATTCTTGGGTCATTCATGTCGAGGGCATTTTTGTCTTTTCAGCCTGTACTTAACACCGTTAAGTCCACTTCACGGAACAGGGGCAACTGGAGCCTTCGGTTTCAAAAAAACAGGGGCAAACTGCAACGTTAAAAAAATAGGGACAAACAAGCAATTGAGTCTCAGAATAGAGGCAGTTGTGCAAATGGCCCAAAAGATAAATATGGCTATTATTTAAGATTAAAACTTTCAAAAGATCAATCAAACTCCTCTTTAGAGCTCCTTTAAGAGACTCTGTAAAACTTTCAGGTTCGCTAACTATAGAAAGTACCATGTAAAAATTGGATCCAACAGACGTTGTATCTTACTCGCTACTCCCTCCGTCCCACAATATAAGCATTTGTTGACTTCTGCTGTTTACGTTTGACCATTTGTCTTATTCAAAAAAATTATGAAAATATTATTTATTTTGTTAGGACATGTTTTATCATCGTATATATTTCAAGTATATCATAATTGTTTTTATATTTTCATAAATTTTTTGAATAAAACGAATGGTCAAACGTGATCTACGGAAATCGATAAATACGTATATCGTGGGACGGAGGGAGTATCTTCTCTCGCTGGCTATCCCGGCTTTCTCGCTATGCATCTGTGCCGAGCGCGTGCGGCTCGCCATCGCCTTCCTCCCGCGCGTGTGTCCCACTTCCCGCGCCTCGCCCTCCTCTCGCGCGCGCCACTCTCTCTCCTCTCGCGCTCTCCCGCGCGTCCCCCTCTCCGTTCCCGCTCCTGATTTCTTGTGTTGGATGGGCATTCGATTTCTTGGAGACAGCGAGGACGGCTGAAGGCTGAAGGGAAACGACGATGCATTGCAGGGGAATATCGTCGCGTCGTCATGGTGGTTGGCAGAGAACCGTCGTCGCCGTGCAGGGGTCCTTCGATGCGTGGTCCACCGGTGGCCAGTCCGCTGAAGTCCGGAGGATCCGGGGTCTTCGGCGAGCGCTGAAGTCGTGGTTGGGGCAGCTCAAATCTGGCGTGGGAGAGACGACGACGAGGCCGGTGTTGGATTGGTGTCGTAGCTGCCGCATGGGCATCCATGGCGGGGCTCGGTCCGCATCGTGTGGAGGTTGAGGGCGGAAACAAGAACGACTGTGTTCTGCAGGCTTCTGTTCTTCGTGTGTTGATGGAAGTTCAAGATTGGTATGCAAAAAAACGACAGCAAGGTGAGATTGTTCCTTATTGACAAATCACATTTACAGTGTTGAAGCCAATTGATTTTGTTCCTCTACGAAGAAGCAAGTAGTGTTTCTCCAATTCGTTGACTAAACGTTCTTGTTGTCGATTTGCAAGGGATGCAGGCCGGCGTTGGTTGTATCTTCGTTGATGGTAATGCAAGTTGTAGATGGCCCTGAGAACAGCTTCAACGCCATCATCCACATGAATCTGATCGAGCACATCTCTTGGGCGTCGATGGATAGGTGCAGCACGGCGTGCTCGATGACAGCAGAAAGATCGGCGGCAAGATAAAGTATGGGAGAAAAAATACGAACGGACGTGGGAGATTTTGAAAATAGAGAGTCAAGATAATATATCTAGTCTAATGGAAAGTCCCTTTTTTTAGAAAGGTTTCTACAGAGTTTCTTGGAGATGCTCAGTCACTCGTTATCCCAAAAATTTTATTTGAATAGCCAGCATCGCTCGTCATTCCGATTTCCCGCGATGGCTCCTTTCCGCGGACACCCCAAGCCGGCGGCCAACGCCGACGATTTTTTAGAAAAGAAAATATATTTCAATATTCCAGCCTCTGCAAACGCCGATGATGACGCACGTATCTGCGATCTGGACGCCGCTCTCACAAAAGTTGGAAGGAGAGTTGCTCACGGGCACGGCTCACTCGGTCAGACTAGGAGGAGAGCGTAGTGGTGCACTGGTGCTGCTGCTGTACGCGGGAAGGGCAGCGCATGCTCTCTTCCACGTGGACCTTCACCACCAACAGCAATCCGAGCTGCCACAGTCCACGAGGTGGTTGATGTCGCCTGAGCACGGCATTTCATGCTCATCCATGATCCATCCCTTGCCTGAACGGCGAACTCTGGGCAGCGACCATTGGACGTCTGGGATCTCGCGTCTCAGACGTCACAGTCCGCTCCAGGACCATGCCCTGGCCACCGCTTTGGCGCTTCCAGAGCAACTTGAAGCACACCGGCGCCACGTGGAACTCGAGAGGTAGAGTCCACTTGCCCACGATCGACAAGGCTCCAGGATATCCTGTTCGTATTTAGTTTGCTATTGTTTTCTTTAGCCAACGTGCAAAAAAAAAAGACCTCCAAGTTGGACTGGTTTAATTAGTTTTAGCGGGCTGGTTCTTCAATTAGACTGTGTGTTCGCGACCAAAATTGGCAAGAAAGACAAGGATTAGGAAAATCCGGGTCCTGACCGGTCTGACCGGTCCGGTGTGCCCCTGTGATCTGACTAGGACTCTTAGTTTTAGATAATTACGAGTTGTAAAACCTATTCCTTGCGGGAAAAGTCCTACCCTCCCTATAAATATAAAGGGATTCGGCCGATTGAGTTAGATCCAATCGAATTTATCAAATCTACTATTTTTACCTTTACTTTTCTGTACCTTCCAAACCCTAGCTTTTTCAATCCCATTGCTGTTCTTCCTTCGTCTCGACGACGTCTGAAGGCGCCCTAGCTAGCCTGCTGAGTCTAGGGCAACCCAAGGTACGCACGTCCTGACGGGGTCCCTCCCGGACGAGCGTTCGTTGGTTTCTCGCCGAGCTCCCAGCTGCCCGGCGAGCACCGGTCTGACCGGTCACCAGAACCGGTCTGACCGGTGAGCTCAGAGAAGCTGCAAAGAGCTTCTCTGCTCGTGCTAGTATTTGACGCGGCACGTTTTCGCGTCAACATACTTTTTGGCGACTCCGCTGGGGAAAAAAAAGGATCTACTACCATGTCGAATCTACCGAAGCCAGATGAAGTTGATCCTGACAATATTCAAAGGCCGAGTGCTAATGAGCTATCGGCTGAGGATCGCCATCTATTCGAGCAACTCCTGCTGCAAGAAAAGGAAGAGATGGAACGGGCCAAAAAGAAGCTTGAAGACAAGGCGCAATGGTTCCTCTCACACTTCTCCAAAGATCGCAAGGGTGCTATCTCCAAGGACAAGGAGGTGGTCGTTCTTTCAGAAGGAGAAGAAGAAAAGGAAAAAGATGAGGTAATACCCACTGTGAGTACTGCACCAGAGCCTGTTACTCTTGATCAAATTAATAGATTGCTAGTTTCTGGTCAAGAAAAAGTTCTTTCTCTTGTTCAAGGCATGATTGATAAATCTATAGGAAAGCAACCTTCGGCCGTAACTAGTAATGCTATTAGATCTGATATGGCTGGTACTTCACAACAAATTATACCTCATAATTCATCGGCAGCAATTCCACCCAAAGATCCACAATATGGGATGCCGTTGAATTATTCTGCAGGATTGAATCATCCAACGCAGTTTGGCCCGGCCACACCGGTCAGACCGGTTCCAGTAACCGGTCCAACCGGTTACGCGCAGCACGGCCAGATACCGGTCAGACCGGTTACGCAGCACGGCCAGATACCGGTCAGACCGGTTACGGGCACCGGTCCGACCGGTGTGGGTGATTTGGCTGCGTATCAGACGATGTCTGAGCCTATAACTAGTGCATCACATGTTCAGGCTAATTCTGGCCGAACTAATGGTGTTTCTGGTTATGCTACATGTGCTCCAATGACATATACTACCAATTCTATGTCTTCCCAAAGTTCATGCTATTTACAGCAATCCTTACATGGACAGCCGAACCATACGCCTCAATATGTGCCAAATACTAATGATCAACAAGGCTCAAATGACCTTTATATTCAAAGCTTGCTTGAAGAATACAAAAAGGATTTGGCCATTATGATTAAAGATACTTTTGGCGTGGAGGTTAAAGATAAAACTTTGGCATGTCAAAAACCTTATCCTGCAAACTTTGATGCTATACCCTATCCTCAAGGTTTTAAAGTGCCAGAGTTTGTTAAATTTACTGGGAAAGACAATAGAACTACATGGGAGCATGTTAGCCAGTTTAATGCACAATTGGGTATTCATGGTAGTATTGATCACTTGAAAATCAGATTATTCCCTTTGTCATTATCTGGTATTGCTTTCTCATGGTTTTCGGCATTATCTCCTAACTCTATTCATACATGGTCTCAATTAGAGCATAAGTTTCATGAGCACTTTTATAGTGGTGATAATGAATTGAGACTATCTCACTTAACATCGGTTAGGCAGAAGAATGATGAATCTGTTGCTGAATATATTAGAAGATTTAGAGATACAAAAAATCGATGTTATAGTTTGAGTATTTCTGAAAAGGATCTTGCCGAATTATCTTTTAATGGTTTGAAATCTCATATCAAAGAAAAATTGAAAAGTTCTGAGTTTCTTACCATTAATCAAGTATTGCTGAAAGGACCTTGATGTCGCCTAGAGGGGGGGTGAATAGGCGTTTCTTCGAATTTCTGCAAATTACAAAACTGAAACCCAGCTGTCAGCACTGGAACCGGTCAGACCGGTTCCTGAAACCGGTCAGACCGGTTTCCTCTGACAGACAGGGAACAATAATGAAGAACAACCCCCTAACAATTCTAGCACAAACCACTTTGGACAACAAGCTTCACCAGGTGTTTCCAAGTATATTTATGAAGCTCCTGCACACAGCACAAGTATACCAAAGTAGAGATATGCGGAATTACGAGTAAATGCTAGAATTGACAAATGTAAGTAAATGGAGACAAACACAAGGATTTGTTTACCGAAGTTCAGATTCACCACATGCACTAAGCAGCCACCAAGGCAAGGTGAATCCTAGTCTCCGTTGAGGTGCTCACGAAGAGCCGGGTTGTCACACCTAACCCTTTCCTCACCCAATCGACCACCAAGGGGATTGAGTTTACTTACTGATTTCCTCACAAGGAGGATGGGTGATACAAACTTCCGTGGCACAACCACACAAGGAATGTGTGCTCAACGGCGATGCCTAGCCGTCTAGGAGCAAAGCTCCAAGAGTAACAAATGCTTCACAAGTTGCTGGACGCCACCAAGAGTGCTCAAGATCAGATTGCTCACAATTAGCTCACACACAATATTCTCTCTCAACCCAACTCAAGAATCTCACAAGGATTGCTCAAATCTCACAAAGAGAGGTTGGGGAGAGCTCAGCTGGCCTCAAGAAGGTGTTAGGGACGCACAGAACCAGCAGCCCCTCAAAGAGGAGCTCTTGGGTATAAATACCCAACCCTTTCAAAACTAGCCGTTATACTGTCAGACAAAACCGGTCAGACCGGTTTTCAAACTGAACTAGTCGTTAGACGCTCAGAGGCCATGAACCGGTCAGACCGGTCCCCAGAACCAGTCAGACCGGTTCTTGCCAGAAAACCCCACTAAGTTAGAATTCTAAGGTTAGACTCTCATGGGTTTGACTTTGAGCACTTTCAGTGAATGTCTATCAACCAATGTTGCATCCCTCTTGATAGTACGGCATACCTAAACTCAAGACACATAAATAAACATATTTCAACCACTTGAGCTTCCATATTGATAATCATGCCAATACTTGAATATTCTTCACTTGAGGGCTTTCAACATTGTTCATCATCTTGAGCAGATCAACCTTGAGCTAGTGACTTAGGATTTTCCACAACTTATGTTTGAGTTCACTTTAATCCATAAGCCACTTTCTTCATCAACCATAACATATATGCATTGCATTGCTTCTCTTGACAACACTTGGATATGATACTTCGAAACCCCCCGGATACAAGATACTTCACCTTAGCATTCGCACATGGTCATAAGTCGTCACTTAGCCAAAGCTTGCTTAGTCCCTCGCTCTAGTCATCTCGATTTGTTTCTTCACCACTTACCCTTGTATCATCAAGTCTACTTTGCTTTGCCTTTGAATGAACTCCACTTGAAAGAATCTTCAAATGCTTGTTCTTGATTGACAAAGAATATCCAAACCATTGCAAGCTTCCAACAATGAGACCAATATATGTCACATAAGTATATGTCCCTTTGGTGTAGATACATGAAGCCTTGCAATGTCATTTTCCTTTTTCAAATAAGTCTTCTTATATTCTTGGAGACCCACATAGCATATCCTGAAAGGACCTTGATGTCGCCTAGAGGGGGGGTGAATAGGCGAGACCTAAAAATATTGCCACTTAAAACAAATTTATTAGTGACAATTGGGTATTCTAAATACCACTTTTAGAAGTTCAGTAAATAAACTTCTAAAAGGGTCTTTAGAATCTCCAAATAAAAGAATAGCACGCCTAACGCAGCGGATATAGAGCACTGCCACCAAAACCGGTACCACCGGTTTTGAAAAACCGGTTCCACCGGTTTTGCCCGGGCAGTGAACCCCCAAATTAGATAGAAAATGTTAGGGAGCTCGGAATCAAACCAAACTTGGAGATGATGATTGAAATGTCTTTCTAATGTGTATCTCCAAGTCCCTGCACTCAAAAACACAAATACAACGATATCGAGCAATTCCTCCAATTTGCAATATAAACACAAAGAGGCTCAAACCAGCGGGGAGACACAAGATTTGTTTCCCGAAGTTCGGATTCACCGCTTGCACTAAGCAGCCACCACGGCACGGCGAATCCTACTCTCCGTTGAGGAAGCTCATACGACCACACTAGGTCAAGCTATTTCCTCCTTCCACTAGTTTGCTTCTTCCCTTTCGGAGGCGAAACACGACCTCCACAGTGGCAAGCTGCTGTTCCTGAGGTTGCTATAGTGCTTCCCTGCTCTTCCTTGCCAAGCCAAAGCCATATTTGCTCTCCCCAACCCCTCTTTGTGAGGTAGCTTGCAATTGTGATATCCTTTGTGTTGGGTAGTAGAGAGAGCAGCCATTGTGTGAAGTTTGAGAGCACCAAAAGCACCTTGAGCACTGTTGGACTTCATCAAGCTTGTGTGATTCATTTGGATACTATTTACCCGTGACTTACCCCTTCACTCTTACATTTACCCCCCTCTTTCACCCACGACCAAGAACAGAAAGGAGAGGGCGTTTTGGGGCGATTTTGAGGCGATTTCAAGTTTCCACCATGGGATTCAAGTGTTGAGGCAAGATTTGGAGTCTCCCATTCGGTGTGACCGAATTCCCCTCGGTTCTAGGGCTGCAGCAACTCACCCACCATGTCGGGAGGTACTCAAATCAAGTTTTTGCCTGATCTATTTCTCTAGATGTTTCCTCTCGGATTCCCTTGGTAGAACATCTTGTTTTAGGCCCTAGAATCATCTCAGTGCAAGAAATCAAAGTTTACTTGGTAGCCTTGATGGGGGCCATGACCTAGGGTTTCTGGGCAGAAACCGGTGGCACCGGTTTTTCAAAACCGGTGGCACCGGTTTGTGCACAGACACCCTGGTCAATGGTTCTGCTCGGTTCTAAATGCTCAAAATAAATATCCTTGTCAATGGTCTGTTTCTCAGAAGCTTTTTCTCCATGTGTTTGTTACAGATCCAAGCAAATATGTCTCTTATCAAAGAAGGCCAACTCGCTCAAAAAATGCCCAATTTGAGTTTCGGGCAAGAGATGTTGGAAGTAGCGAGCAAGAAATCCAACCAGCTGAACAAGCACAGCCTAGAAGATCCACGAGGACAGTTGGAGGAGAGTTTGAGCAACAGGAGCAGCCTCAGCCAGCTCAGCCTGGTGCTCAGGCCGGCACCGGTTCGGGCCTGAGCCCATTGTGTTCTCTCGCAGGCCAAGGGAAAAGCCCACTTCTCCCATCAAGAAGCTCTTCAATCTTTTTGTTGGCATGTGTAAGAGCCAAAGAGATATAGAGGTGGAGCAGCAGCGTCAGCGGAGGGACAACAAGAAGATAAATGATTCAATTAAGATGATGCACAATGCCATGAACCTTCAGCCGCAGTGTTCTCCTCCCTCTCCACCATCTTCAGAGGTTGAGATTCCATCTCTTGATGATAGGCTCCAAGGATATTCATCAGCAGGATACTTTGATCAGTATGGGAGCATATTCTTTCCAGAGGCTAGTTCTTCATCAGGTGCTCCACCAGTTCAGCCACAGCAGCCGCCAGCACCTCCACAGTATGCACATGTTCCTCCACTGTACCAGACCCTCTCTGCCAGTATGCCTAGTACGTTCTCGTCGGGCTTTGTGCCAGGCATGATGGGAGGCACATATCCAGCAGGATCATCCTCTGTGGGTCCATCTTTTCATAGTGAGGGCATGATGGCGGGTTCTTCAGTTCCACCATTCAGCAGTGGCATTCTTGATCCTTCTAGTGATGCACCGGAGACCTCTGACATAGCAGCGAGGCTCTCTACTTCCATCTTTGGATATACTCCTCCTGTGCATCCCGACACTTCAGCTTCCTATGGTACTACTGATCCCACTCTTGCTCCTCCCTCTGAGATCACCGTATCAGATTCTATATATCTTATGCCTCCTCTCTCGCATTTGCATGAAGGACTTCATCTTTGGTCAGGGGCTTCACCTAGTGAAGGAGGAAATGGAGGAAACGGTGGCAATTGACAGGAGTGACTGCAGCTACAACTTCTCTAGGCCCTTTTATGGATGCTTGATGACAAAGGGGGAGAAGTGTTGGATTAAAGCTTCAGCCCTCAGTTTCAGGGCAGTGGCAGCAGCCTTGACCGGTCTGACCGGTCAGGGTGACCGGTCTGACCGGTCAAGTGTAGTTGGCAGTGGAACTTTGTAATAAATCTCGAATTCTATTCCTTTGTGGACTTGAGTACTTGTAATGTGTGCTATTGTGTGTGTAAGACCTTTATTTATGCTTCTAAGTAACTTTGTGTTAGTATGTGATGCATGGATTGATTGGTGGTTGTTTTTATCCCTTGTATGTGTGCTCACTGGGGATGACCGGTCTGACCGGTCACCTTGACCGGTCTGACCGGTCAGGCACCTGAAAGCACACATACATTTCTTTGTGTGCCTTTTCTTGTCATATGCATCACGGATATTTTTGTACACACACTTGTTGCACCCCACGGTTTCTGAGATACAGGGGGAGCTCCCATGCTTTTTATTGAGAAATATGTGCTCTTGGCATGTGAGGCCAATTTTAAAATTCCATTCGAAGCACACATTAAGGGGGAGCTCACACTATATCTAAGAAACTAAAAGAGCTTAATTGTCATATTTGTAAGCTTTAATCGAGTTGTCATCAATCACCAAAAAGGGGGAGATTGAAAGTGCATCTAGGCCCCCATGTGGGTTTTGGTGAATTGTATGACAAAACGATTAAAGGACTAACTTGTTTGCTTGAGACTATGAGCAGGTTTTTATTTGTACATTCATGTTGTGATGTTGAATTATATATAAAATGAATGTTCTTTGGCTCATAATGAGAAAGGCAAGCAAGTGTGTGATCTCTTTGTGCATAAATAAATGAATGACAAGCATGAGTGTTGATATATTTTGGACAAGTCAACAAAGGTATATCTATGTGGTTCCAATCTATGAGAAAGCTTGTTGATATATGAAGGGATCATTCAAAGTGAAAATTGCAAGGTTTCATGCATTTACACCAAAGGGACATATGCTTATGTGATATATGTTGGTCTCATTGTTGGAAGCTTGCAATGGTTTGAATGTACTTTGTCAATCAAGAACAAGCATTTGAAGAGTTCTTTCAAATGGGATTTCAAAATGATGAAGCAAAGCTAAACTCAATGTGGCAAGGGTAAGTGGTGAAGAAATCAACCGAGATGACTAGAGCGAGGGACTAAGCAAGCTTTGGCTAAGCGACGGCTTTCCATGTGTGCAAATTGCTAAGGTGAAGTATCTAGGTCCGTGGGGTTTCGAAGAACCATATCCAAGCTTTGTTGAGGGAAGCAATGCAAAGCATCAATTAGTTGTGATTGATAAAATGGAGTGACTTAAGGATTCAAATACACTTTGTAAATGGATGACGGAAAATCCTAAGTCACTAGCTCAAGTATGGAATTGCTCAAGAAAGATAGCAATGTTGAAAGCCCTCAAGTTGACAACTATCAAAGTATGGCATTGATCAAAACTTGGAAACTCAAGAGTATGTCCTTGTGTTTATTTTTATCCTTGAGTATAGGTACGCCGTATTATCAAGAGGGATGCAACATTTGCCTATTGACAAATATCCAAAGTGCTCATTAGTTGACCTATGTGAGAATAGCCTTGAGAGAATCTCAGAGTATGCTAACAAATCCCAGCTCAACTAAACATCGTGTGGTTTTATCTCCGGATGAAACCTTGATCTAACTTGTGAGTTTTTGGGACAGACCTGACCGGTCTGACCAGTCAAGGGGACCGGTCTAACCGGTGTAGGCTCTAACGGCTAGTTTTTCAAATCAGCTCTGGCTGACCGGTCTGACCGGTCAGGGTGACCGGTCTGACCGGTCAGGACAGAGCTCCAACGGCTAGTTTTTGTGTGCTGGGGTATTTATACCCCTCAGCCCCCCTCTTGGTGGGCTGCTGCTTCCACACGACTTTGATACATTCCAGAAGCAAGGAAAGCCCTCCCCAACCTCTCTTTGTGAGATTTGTGTGATATTTGTAATATCTTTGAGTTGGGTTGAGTGAGCAAGATTGAGTGAGCATTAGAGAGCAAAACAAGAGCAACCATAGCTTGAGCACTTCGATTCGCTGTCAAGAAAGCAATTTGAAGCATTTGTTACTCTTGGAGGTTCTTCCTCCTAGACGGCAAGGTGTCGCCCGGTGAGCTACCAAAGTGTGTGGTGAGCCACGGGATTGTTTGTGCAGGTTGTGCTTCACCTCCGAAAGGGAAGAAGCAAACTAGTGGAAGGAGGAGATAGCTTGACCTAAGTGGTGGTCGCATAAGCTTCCTCAACGGAGAGTAGGATTCACCGTGCCTTGGTGGCTGCTTGGTGCGAGCGGTGAATCCGAACTTCGGGAAAACAACTCCTTGTGTCTCCATTGTGATTTGCCTCACTTGTTGATTTCTAGCATATTTTGTGCTTCCGCTTCGATCTACTTGGGTGTGCTTATATTGTGTGCAGGGATAGCTTTGCCTTGCTGAATATCACCTACAGAAGCAACTCACCAAGTTTGGTTCGTGCTAGAAGTCAAGAAGAAGCTCGAGCTGCTGTTGGGGGAGTGCACTGCACGTCACCGGTCTGACCGGTGTGGAGCACCGGTCTGACCGGTCACCCCCTGGCAGCCAGAGTAAAAAAAGGGGAAAAGTTTGATTTTGCGGTATATCGCCTATTCACCCCCCCTCTAGGCGACATCAAGGTCCTTTCATATCCCCAAGTCATTGCTTCATCATTGCTTGTTTTGACTTGACACCTGGGTCACCTGGGTTGGACCTGGCTGAGCCGGGTTAGCCTTTCTGTTCTGAATTTAATTCCACCTGGCTGACCTGGGTGCCACCTGGCTGAGCCGGATAATATTTATCTAGAGACAGTGAATCCAACCTGGGTGAGCCAGGTTAGGGTCGGCTGAGCCGGGTTCGCTTCACTTCAACCTTTGCAATGAGTATTATTTCTTCACACATTTGCTTGCTTGCATCAATGAATAACCATATGTTTTGATGAGCACATTAATACAATGAATCATAAGAATAATTCCCTGCTCATCATCTCAAGCAAACAAGTTAGATCTTTAATCGATTTGTCATCAAATTCACCAAAACCCACATGGGGGCCTAGATGCACTTTCAATCTCCCCCTTTTTGGTGATTGATGACAACCCGATTAAAGCTTACAAATATAGCAATTAAAACATTTTGAATTCTCAGATATATGATGAGCTCCCCCTAAATATGTGCTTGGAATTGAAATTTCCAAATTTTGGCCTCGCATGCCAAAAGCACATATATAAAAAAGATGAAATCATGAGAGCTCCCCTTATATCTCAGAATCCGTGGAGTGCAACAAGTGTGTGTAACATATAACAAAAACAACGTGATGCGTATGACAGGATTTTCACACAAATAAACAAAGGGTATATGTGCTGGCTGGGGTCAGACCGGTTCAAGAACCGGTCAGACCGGTTCCCCCAGTCAGTACATATACAAAAACAGTCACCACATCAAAACATGCAAATCAAACTAACACAAAGTTACTTAATAAGCATTAAAGGGTACATCACACATTGTAGCACACATTACAAGTTCTCAAGTCCACAAATAGATAAAGTTCGACATTTATTACAAGTCCATCTCTCCAACATAGATAAAAGCAACAGAAACCGGTCAGACCGGTTCCATCTGGACAGCACACCAAAGTAAGCTTTAATCCGTCTTCTTCTCCCCCTTTGTCATCGATTATCCAAAAAGCATGGAGAAGAGTCTTTGTACTGCTGCTGTAAACTACTGTCCAGGCCAAGGAGCCCATCCGGAGGGAAGAGTGGGATCGGCGAAGATACCGGTGATGAATCTCTCAAATGGCTCCGGCTGAGCTGGAGGATCTGCTGGTGCAACATAGGGAATGCCAAAATCCCCCTGGGCTGGAGCACCATACTGCTGAGGTGGTGGAGGTGGTGGAACTGAAGACGAAGAAGCTCCAAAGGCGGGATCCAAGATATGTGAGAAATCTTCATAGCATGCCCCTGAGCTGTACTGTCTCACCATCTCTTCAACAGAAGGAATTTCTTCCTCAACAGGCTCTGGAGAGGGTGGAGATCTTGCCGGATCCAAGTGCATGGCATTGTGCATTAATTTGATAGAATCCCTATCCTTTTTGCTTGCCCTCCTTGCCCTCTGCTGCTCAACCCTGATATCCCTGTGACTCTTGCATATTCCAGTGAGAAAGCTAAGCAATTTCTTCATTGGAGATGATGGCTTCCCACTGGACCGAGACGAACTCCCCGGCTGCCGCTGCCCAGGCCCAAACTGGTCAGACCGGTTTGGGGAACCGGTCAGACCGGTTGGCCCCAGGCCAGCAGCCCCGTGCTGAAAGTGCTGCTCCTGCTGCCCCACTTCTCCTTCTTCCACCTGAATTTCTTCTTCTTCCTCTTCTTCTTCATCTGATATAGGGATGGGATGCTTGGGCACTTTAACGGTGAGAGGCAAGTGCACACCATCCATACCCCAAGTCCTCCCTGCTACCCTTTCAATCATTCTCATGATATAGGGTGCATATCCACAGCACTTCTGAGTGCTCTCAGACACAGCCCGTATCTCTTCCCAAATGAAATCAGCAACACAAAAGTTCTGTCCATTTGGCCTCATTCTAGCAAGGAGATTTCTACCATATAGAGATATGTCTGTGGGATTTCCTTCTCTAGGGCAAATAGTCTTCCTAAACATTCTGTTTAGGATGGAGTAGTAGGTATACAAGCCCTTTACCTTGCCATAGTTGTACCGCTCTCCCCTGGTATACATGAACTTTGTTGCTTCAGGTGCCATCATGTTTTCAAAGTGGATCTTGCCTCGCTTGGCATCCTTCTTCCTGAACCCAAGGCACTCTGCAAACTGAGTGTATGTGATGCTATAAGCAACTCCCTCAGTCCTCCAATGCATCACTCTGTCTCCCTGAATAGTCCCAAAATATAATGTGGCATAGAATTGGGCTATTATCTCGGTGTTCCAATCATGTGAGTACCCCATGATACTCTTAATCTTTCTGTCCTCACACTCTTGATGATTTGATTCAGCAATGGATTATTTTTCCTTTCCAATGCAGCCCAATCTATCCACTGTGCCTCTGCCACTGCCTTAGCTCTTCTCATAATGACGGTATGGTAGTAGTCCTGCTGAAAAGAAGTATGGAATCTGAAATCTGTAGCAGACCTAGGCATAATGAGAGGATTTTCCTTTCTCATCCTCCTTATCCCTTCTGTGGTCCCAGTCCCATAATAATCAACAACAATGCGATCAGCTGGACCTGTGGGAGCCATTACAATAGGCATGGCAGCAGAGGAGCTACCACCCTGACCAACTGGAGGCCTTCTGCCTCTAGGGACCTGAACCTCTTCCTCTTCCTCCTCCTCATCATCATCATCACTGCTGCCCTCTCTTGCTGGCCCTTTGCCACGATTTGGCTGCACAACAAAGTCTTCATCCTCAATGTCAACATCATCACTGCTGGCACTTGATTCTGTCTCATCACTGTCATCTATCTCTCTTGATGCAGCCCTTTTCTGTCCTCTAGGCCTTAGACCAGGCCTAGAAACCACGGGAACCTGGCTAGATCCCCCGGCGATGTCCTCATCACCAATTTGCCCTTGCTTTCTTCTTTTTGCCACCATTTTTTGTGGAGCCATCAGCACTGATTTCTGGATATATATAGTATGGAAACACTAAGATCAGATCACAGGAATGTATGGAAGACAAAAGAGCGATTTGATTTGATTTCTAGGACGGGACAGAATAGATGTGGCTGTTCTGGGCACAACCGGTCAGACCGGTTACGGGAACCGGTCAGACCGGTTCTACGCAGAACAGGCCATGAGCATTGGATTTTGGGCTAGATCTTGAGCAGTAAATCATAGGATATGGATATATAAAAGCATTTGATCAGCTCTAGGTAAACATTAAGGGTCACTAGTGCACAGATATGAGCATTTAGGGTTCAACAGCCAGAACCGGTCAGACCGGTTCCAGGAACCGGTCAGACCGGTTCTTGCAGTCAAACCCTAAATCGTGATTCCAACAAATGTAGCCCACCAAACTGAATCAAACTTTAGGGATGTCTTTCTGGGCATACTAGTAGATGATTGCTTGAAGGAATCCTAGAGATATTCACTGAGCACATAGATCGGGCATGGGGAACATATGAATACCTTGAGAGGGAGGAAACTGAAGATTTGAATCCAAAAACCGGTGTTGGGTCCGGTCAGACTGACGAGAATCACTTCAAACTTCAGAAACTTCAAGGGGCCGAGTACTTCATTGGGGAAAACTTCAAGAACTCGATGGGGAGAGTAGTTCTTGCATGAGGGCGCACGGGAGAGAGAGCCACGGGCTTGGACAGGGTGAGGGGAGTGAATGTGAGTGGATAGGGTAACTTTTGGGGGTGAAGGGTTAAATAGTTGGGTGGACCCGGGGCAGACCGGTCCGACCGGTTCCAGGAACCGGTCAGACCGGTTTCCCCAGGAAACCAGCCAATGTCCATAAGTAGCACCTTCATCACCAAGGATTAATCCAAAAAGATATAGCCTTTTGCTGAAGGATATTGGCATAGGATATTGATCAAAAGATAGGAATTTCCAATTTTAATCAAACTCCTTGATGCTTCCAAGAAAGTCGGGAAAGATAGATAATTTATGGACTTGAGAGAAATTTCACCATTTGTGACTAGCCATCAATCAAGCAAGGTTAACTATAGTCACAAACGGATCCATTAGGTCACAAAGACCAAGAACCAAATATTTTCAAAAACACACAAGTCCTAACATGCTAGTTGGATTTTTCAAAGTTCTATCCTATGACACCAAAGCATGCAATACATCAAGTCAAGAACCGTATTAGGATGTTTAGCATATTCCTCTAACCATTTTTATGGAACATTTGACACCAAGTCAATTTTAAAGGAGGAATTTACTAAACACCTAATAGGTCACAAGAGAAAGACTTGATAAAATTGCATGCAAGAATGCACACACTAGCATGGATATGAGGCCTAGATGCAAAAGATAAGAATAGAAGGTTCATGAAAACATACCTTTGCCTTAAGCCCATTCAATTTGTGCATATTTCAATTTAGCATGGTGCTAGCTCTCATAATTATTTTTCTTATTCAAGTATTGAGTTAGCACAAGATACACTAGCACATGTGACTACAAATTCACTAGAAGAAATTGTTAGTCCCACAAGTGACACAAGTATTGGAATAAGCTCCCCCTTAGATAGTGCATAAGAATTTTGAATTTCTTTTGAGTTGCACTTTATTCAATTATGAATATTGAGGAGTTTATTCACAATCTTGGTCAAGGCATATAGAAGGTAATAAACAAATTGAAATTATGCCAAGGATCTCAATCATAGTCACATAAAACTTTTCATGCTAAACACACTAGCATGAGGGAAGGCCTAGATGCATTGAAATGAATATATGAATTTGAAAAACATACCTCGGCCTCTAGCTAATTCTTCTTCACATTGGTGAAGATTGATTTCTCAAATCTTGTGCTTTATCCATATAATCCAAATGCATCTTTTCACTTGTGATTTTTCCTTATATACATCATGAAAAGAAATGCATTAAGTGGCACAAGACCTAGTTTCATCATTTAGTGACCTTTGGATTGGAAAGACATAATGGATCACTAAAAGATAAAACCCCACAATATAGGTTAGATTCCTCTTTCTTGATGCACATGTGTATATGGGTGGAAGGCAAGCTCACATGCATCAATCTTGTCACAAAGCCAAGCAAAGGAATTTAATCTATATTATGGCAAGCAGCTATTTATCAAGATAAATCATTGTCCAAAAAGAGATAGATACACTTTTACCAATTTTGAACAAAATGCATAGCTTGCTTCAAAGAGAGACAAACTCTCACAAACGAGACTACAAAATCACTAAAAGAAAATGTTAGTCTCTAGGACACAAATTGTTGGATAATCTCCCCCTAAATAGGTGCATCATGTATTTGAATACCATGTCACATGCACTTGATTAATTTAATGAGTTTGAGGAGCTTATCTCACAATTTGGTCCTGGCACATAAATAAATTGCATTTATTGAGATGGTGCCAAGAGTGCTTACTACCACAAAGATAGTGTTTGAATTGTATGACATGGAAGTGCTAAATGAATTTCTTGTAGAATTTCAAATTAGATGAAACTTGACAATCAAACCTCTGCCGGAACTTCTGGTCTTTATTGCGCCGGAACTTCTGACACAAAACAGAGGCTGCCGGACTTTTGGGTCGGAACTTCTGGCACGCGACAGAGGCTGCCGGAACTTGATTTCTGCTAACTGGGCCAGAACCGGTCAGACCGGTTCTGGGAAACCGGTCAGACCGGTTATCCCAGTCAGCTTCTCTTTTACTTGCTCCGAGAAATTCTTTCTTTATTGATTCCAAATTGTCCTGCACTTCAAAATAATATGCTCTACTAGAGAGCCATTAAAAGCATCACATGGCATAAGGGGAATAAATAACAATATGAATGTCTTACTCACTACCGAGTGCTCAACCACAAGTTAAAGCACTTGTATCCACAAAGGATTGAATGAGTAAGATAATCAGTTAGTGCGTGTTACCGAGGTATCATTGGAATAAAAGTAGTTGTTGTTGTGCTTGAACTACAAAACAACAAACTTGAATTCTTTTGTTACACTTGGCAAATTTATTTGAGTTGACTCATCTTCATTCTATGCCAAGGTTCCAATGCATCTCCTTACCCCTGCAAGTCTAGCAAGAACTTTTAGGTACCCAAGCCATGTTGGGTCCTTTAGGGTTAGTCACAAGAAACTTGGGAACCCAAATAGCCCTTATGCTAGTTTTAGGTGAACTAATCACTCTAGTAGCATAAGTACTGACTTTGTCATTCCCAAGCCTAGCAAAGTTATAATGGACAAGATCAGATTTAGGAATGTTACCATTAGGACAATCCTTACCCAAATGCCCTTTTGATCAACAAGTGTAGCAAATGCAATTCTTGACATTTTTTGGTGATTTGCTCTTCTTGTTGATCACTTGTCCCTTGCTAGCCTTGCTGCTTGAGGATGTAGCTTGATCACTCTTTTTAGGAGATTGGACTGCTGCTTTAGCCATAACCGGTCGGACCGGTTCGGCAAACCGGTCAGACCGGTTTTGCACGGGCAGTGACTCCAACTTCAATGGACAGGCATCAATTAAGTGTCCAACTTCCTTGCATTTGTAGCATAGCCTTTTCTTGGACCTTCTTTGCTTCTTTACCTTGCTTTTGTGCCTGAGGGAGCACATGGATGCGTAATGCCCCATGTTTAAACAATTGAAGCATTGTATGTGATCAAGCTCCTTTTTCTTATTTTCTTGAGTCTTGTTCTTGTTGACTTGCTTGTTAAGCTGAGGCATTGAGCTAGTGATCGTTGATCCCTTCTCAAGCTTGTTCACCATGTTTTCACGGTTATCTTGAGAAGGTTGCACTTGGCCCTTTCCCTCAAGCTTGACCAAGTCATTTTTGATCTTTTCTCTCTCTTGCTTCATGTCTTCCAATTCTTCAGCAAGGAGATCATCACAAGACTCTACAAAAACATGCTCAACACAAGATGTGGTTGCTTGGGAGCAACACGGTTTTTCACATAATAATGTAGAATTCATGTGAGAGCATGTGCATGTGTGTGTATGAGGTTCAAGAAATTTTACCGACGTAACCATGACCTCATGAGCTATTTCTTGTTGAGCATATGATTCTACAATCTTTTCATGAGAACATTCAAGTTCATTGTAGTGAGATTGCAAAACCATATGCTCACTAGTGAGCTTCTCAAGTTGAGTACTAAGCAGTTGTTTTTCTTGTTCTAAGGATGCTACACAAGTAGATAAATCAGTAGCACAAACATAATCCTTAGACAAGATTTCATACTTACTGACCAAGGAGGCATGTGACAACTTGAGCTTTTCAAGTTCTTGAGTTAGAGCCTTGATGGTTCCAACTCTATGTAATTCATCTCTCTTGGTCTTCTTCTTCTTCTTTCTGCAAGCCATCAAGCACTTGGGTCCCTCACCATTAGATAATGAAGTACAGAAGTGGATGGGGTGACACTTGCAGCTTGAGCATCTTGAGCACATATGAGTGCAGCTTCCTGGGCAGAACCGGTCAGACCGGTTCCAGAAACCGGTCGGACCGGTTCCTCCAGGCAGACTGCACTTTCTTTCTTTTGCTCTTCTGGCTTCTCGGCAAAAATCATCTGAGGCTCAAGGAGTGTTTCTGATGCAGTTGAGCACTTCTCAGGTGATCCCTTGACTTCTTGCTCTTCATCATCACTTTCAAAATTTTCAAAAATCTCCGTGATGAGAGACCAAATGAGATGAGCATCTTTGCGAATTTCCCTTTTGCTAGAGATGATGTCCCATATATCTTCATAAACAGATCTTCGCAAGAAGTCAGTAACACAAGCATTGAGTTGCAAGCAAGCTATCTCCTTTTGAGTGACATTGGACTTACCAATGTTGTCAATATCAAACTTAGGAGATAGAACGCTAGCAACTAAAATATGTTCTACTTCAGGATCTATATTTCTAAGAGAATTATGAACATTAATGGCCCAAGAAGTATAGTTTGAGAAATCAAGCTCAAGGGGCTCAAAGAGTACCTCAATCGACATCTTTTCTCACGGCGGTTAAGCTAGGATGTGCGTCCTTGCTCTGATACCAATTGAAAGGACCTTGATGTCGCCTAGAGGGGGAGGGAGAATAGGCGTTTCTTCGAATTTCTGCAAATTACAAAACTGAAACCCAGCTGTCAGCACTGGAACCGGTCAGACCGGTTCCTGAAACCGGTCAGACCGGTTTCCTCTGACAGACAGGGAACAATAATGAAGAACAACCCCCTAACAATTCTAGCACAAACCACTTTGGACAACAAGCTTCACCAGGTGTTTCCAAATATATTTATGAAGCTCCTGCACACAGCACAAGTATACCAAAGTAGAGATATGCGGAATTACGAGTAAATGCTAGAATTGACAAATGTAAGTAAATGGAGACAAACACAAGGATTTGTTTACCGAAGTTCAGATTCACCACATGCACTAAGCAGCCACCAAGGCAAGGTGAATCCTAGTCTCCGTTGAGGTGCTCACGAAGAGCCAGGTTGTCACACCTAACCCTTTCCTCACCTAATCGACCACCAAGGGGATTGAGTTTACTTACTGATTTCCTCACAAGGAGGATGGGTGATACAAACTTCCGTGGCACAACCACACAAGGAATGTGTGCTCAACGGCGACGCCTAGCCGTCTAGGAGCAAAGCTCCAAGAGTAACAAATGCTTCACAAGTTGCTGGACGCCACCAAGAGTGCTCAAGATCAGATTGCTCACAATTAGCTCACACACAATATTCTCTCTCAACCCAACTCAAGAATCTCACAAGGATTGCTCAAATCTCACAAAGAGAGGTTGGGGAAAGCTCAGCTGGCCTCAAGAAGGTGTTAGGGACGCACAGAACCAGCAGCCCCTCAAAGAGGAGCTCTTGGGTATAAATACCCAACCCTTTCAAAACTAGCCGTTATACTGTCAGACAAAACCGGTCAGACCGGTTTTCAAACTGAACTAGCCGTTAGACGCTCAGAGGCCATGAACCGGTCAGACCGGTCCCCAGAACCGGTCAGACCGGTTCTTGCCAGAAAACCCCACTAAGTTAGAATTCTAAGGTTAGACTCTCATGGGTTTGACTTTGAGCACTTTCAGTGAATGTCTATCAACCAATGTTGCATCCCTCTTGATAGTACGGCATACCTAAACTCAAGACACATAAATAAACATATTTCAACCACTTGAGCTTCCATATTGATAATCATGCCAATACTTGAATATTCTTCACTTGAGGGCTTTCAACATTGTTCATCATCTTGAGCAGATCAACCTTGAGCTAGTGACTTAGGATTTTCCACAACTTATGTTTGAGTTCACTTTAATCCATAAGCCACTTTCTTCATCAACCATAACATATATGCATTGCATTGCTTCTCTTGACAACACTTGGATATGATACTTCGAAACCCCCCGGATACTAGATACACCTTAGCATTCGCACATGGTCATAAGTCGTCACTTAGCCAAAGCTTGCTTAGTCCCTCGCTCTAGTCATCTCGATTTGTTTCTTCACCACTTACCCTTGTATCATCAAGTCTACTTTGCTTTGCCTTTGAATGAACTCCACTTGAAAGAATCTTCAAATGCTTGTTCTTGATTGACAAAGAATATCCAAACCATTGCAAGCTTCCAACAATGAGACCAATATATGTCACATAAGTATATGTCCCTTTGGTGTAGACACATGAAGCCTTGCAATGTCATTTTCCTTTTTCAAATAAGTCTTCTTATATTCTTGGAGACCCACATAGCATATCCCCAAGTCATTGCTTCATCATTGCTTGTTTTGACTTGACACCTGGGTCACCTGGGTTGGACCTGGCTGAGCCGGGTTAGCCTTTCTGTTCTGAATTTAATTCCACCTGGCTGACCTGGGTGCCACCTGGCTGAGCCGGATAATATTTATCTAGAGACAGTGAACCCAACCTGGGTGAGCCAGGTTAGGGTCGGCTGAGCCGGGTTCGCTTCACTTCAACCTTTGCAATGAGTATTATTTCTTCACACATTTGCTTGTTTGCATCAATGAATAACCATATGTTTTGATGAGCACATTAATACAATGAATCATAAGAATAATTCCCTGCTCATCATCTCAAGCAAACAAGTTAGATCTTTAATCGATTTGTCATCAAATTCACCAAAACCCACATGGGGGCCTAGATGCACTTTCAATTGCAAAAAGTTTTGGCTCAAGAAAGCCGAAGTAAAGATGCTCGCTCAAAATTTGATCGTCCTAACATGCATATGTTAAACAATGATTCTTTGGACGATGAGAATGAAGAGATATATGCTGCTGAATTTACATGGCCGAGCAATTCTCAATCATATAGTTGCCCTTCTCTTAGGCCGATTCACAAAAATCGGCAAGAAGAAGTGAAATTTACTTTTGATGTTTCCAAGTGCGATAGAATATTTGATGAGTTGTATAAGAATGGATACATCAAGACCACATATACTATACCATCGCTTGATGAGTTGAAGCGTCGTGCGTATTGTAAATTTCACAATTCTTTTTCACATGCAACTAATGATTGTAATGTGTTCCGTAGACGAATTCAATTGGCCCTTAATGAAGGCCATTTGACTTTGGTTGGAATGCAAGTTGATTCTGATCCTTTTCCAAAGAATTTCTCTGTCAACACCATTGAATTACAGAATCCTGCAGTGTTGATCAGGCCAAGTCAAGCCGATACAACAAAAGGAAAAAATGTAATCATTGGTGAAGCACGACCAGAACAGAAAAGGAGCAAGAAAATGTGGCTAAAAAAAGACCCTCAAGATGCAAAAAAGAATTCGACGCTCGGGGGGCAAGCCAAAACCAAAGGCGCTGGTCCTGACAGGACCGGTCAGACCGGTCCAGGTGACCGGTCAGACGGTTGACGCCTGGGGTTTCTGAAAATGCAAAGAAAAAGTCAAGGCCGACCTTTGAGGAGCTTCTGGAGAAATACAAGAAACAAGGTGCTACTCAGAAGCATAGAAATCGGCCAGAAAAAATAAAAACCTCATCAAAGCATCAAGAATCTTCCTCAACTCAAGGCAATAGTAGTGCTACCTTGTATCCATCTTTTAGACCGACCACACCATGGTCCTGGTCGTATCCTTACTACTATTTGCCTTGGGATTACAGTAGTATGAATATGCAGCCATATTTTGTTCCATATCCTGTTTCATACTACAGTCATGAGCCATCACAAAGACCGGCTGTTTCTAGTAATAATCTGGTCAAGAAAAGTGTATCCACTGATTTTAAGACAGATGGGAAGGACAACAAGCAAGATTCAATATACATGCAACCAAGATGGTGTCCTCCAGGATTGTCCCGTACTCAAAAGAGGAAATTGCAGCGGATGCGCAAGAAATCAATGGAGCAACAAGTTGAAGAAAAGCCAGCAGTGATGACAAAGACAAAGATGGTGTGGAGGCCAAAGAAAGTTGCTTCAACTTCAGCTTGAACAAGACATCAAGACATGGCCAAATGTATGAGCATTGTGCTTAGAACAATTTTGGTTGCTGAATGTTTTCTGATTCGCAAGCTTCACCAGAAAACAGGGGGGCATATGTTCGCGACCAAAATTGGCAAGAAAGACAAGGATTAGGAAAATCCGGGCCCTGACCGGTCTGACCGGTCCGGGGAACCAGTCAGACCGGTGTGCCCCTGTGATCTGACTAGGACTCTTAGTTTTAGATAACTATGAGTTGTAAAACCTATTCCTTGCGGGAAAAGTCCTACCCTCCCTATAAATATAAAGGGATTCGGCCGATTGAGTTAGATCCAATCGAATTTATCAAATCTACTATTTTTACCTTTACTTTTCTGTACCTTCCAAACCCTAACTTTTCCAACCCCATTGCTGTTCTTCCTTCGTCTCGACGACGTCTGAAGGCGCCCTAGCTAGCCTGCTGAGTCTAGGGTAACCCAAGGTACGCACGTCCTGACGGGGTCCCTCCCGGACGAGCGTTCGTTGGTTTCTCGCCGAGCTCCCAGCTGCCCGGCGAGCACCGGTCTGACCGGTCACCAGAACCGGTCTGACCGGTGAGCTCAGAGAAGCTGCAAAGAGCTTCTCTGCTCGTGCTAGTACTTGACGCGGCGCGTTTTCGCGTCAACATACTTTTTCCCCAGCGGAGTGGTAGTAGATCCTTTTTTCTTTTTCCCCAGCGGAGTGGCATATGATATTCCCGGACGCCGAGACTTCCCCGTGAAGGCTTCCCCTGCAGGTTCCCCGTGACAGGAGGGTCGTGGTTGCGTAACAGGAGGGTTTCCTTCCCGGAACCTCCCCTCTCTACGTGCATATGGCCGTGTTCGGTTGGAGGGACAAATTTTTTTGTCCCTCCATTAAATGCTACTTTGACCATTAATTAGGGATATTAAATAAAGTCAGTTTACAAAACTACCTCCACAACCCCCTGGCAAATTCGCGAGACGAATCTAATGAGCCCTTTGACCGCGCGATTAGAGGATGGTTACTGTAGCATTACTGTAGCAAATCATGAATTAATTAGGCTCGTTAGATTCGCCGCGCAAAGTTGCACTCATCTGTGAAAAGGTTTTGTAAATAAACTTCGTTTAGGGCTCCATGCATACGACAGTATTTGGGGACAAAAAATTGTCCCCAACTGCCGAACACGGCCATATATATGACCTGTGATCAATAATGAATGAAAATCACTGAGTTCTCTACTCTTGCATTCTCTTTCAATTTGCTCACAAATACTACTCTTGCGTTGTCTCTTTCAATTTGCTCGCAAATACTTCTCGCAACACGTTATCAGCCACTTTAGCTCGACCACTCCCCTCTCAACAGAGAGAGAGCTCAGTTGGGTAGAACAATTGTCGGAGAAGCCTCGTCGAAATCAAACCAGGAATCAAACCAAGGTATACCTCCCATACCAAGGTATACCTCCGATGACGCACCATTATGTTCCTCGTGCTTCTCTCCTCCAACTAGTGATGATGGCATACCATCGGGCCTCGACCTTGGGTATCAACTTCGGCAACCATCTCAGGTAGAGGCAATCAGATGGATCTACGAACTAGCGGAGCAGCAGTTGACGTACGATTTAATCTTGCAGATTAGCGCATGAGCAGCGATGGAAGAAGAGAACCCGCTACTTACCACCGAGACTGCTGGAATACCACATAGAGAGGATCCAACACCACGAGATAACTACCGATTTCCCTATCGGCAAGGAACCGATATAGCCACTGACAAATAAGACGCGAGTTAACATGTGCCTTATTATCCGCAAAAGTTTAAGCCCTTCGATGTCATCCGCACGAGCAACATTCCGCTGCTTGACGCGGACGAACCACGCAAGGACCCGGGCAACAAGCCAACAACAGCTAATCAGCCCCACAGACCGTCCCAATCCATAAAATCCTCCATGCAGAACGGATGCGACATGCGGGTGAACGTCTCGCGGCTGCCGAAGTGCGAAATGAGGTTTGGACTACAAAACTTAACGGTACAGTTAAATCCAAAGATACATATGCCATTTCAGCAACAAATTTAAATAGCACAGATGCAATCTAGCAGTTGTTACAGTTTGATTTGACAACCATGCCCAACAGCGGTAGACATGTACTCCGAAACGAGTAATGTGCTTATCCTAGACGCCCATATTAGTGAGCAAAGTATTCCAG
>CM014276.1:64342356-64375311 GCA_004135705.1 Alloteropsis semialata
GGAAACAGCAACATGCATTTACGACGCAAACAAATAGATAGGCAGACAGCATTGAGAAATTTAAACATGAGCACACAAGCCAGATAACGAGCATTAGGGAACAGGAATACATCAGCATATAAATCTCTCGATCAGATCAATACCTACGAACTTGACAATCCCAACCGGTGGTACAGTCTTTGCATCATCACACTCTTCCAAATCTTCAAACGGAGAATCTAAGGCCATCCTATCCTTGTCAGTGCAGATTTCATTCTGGTTCTTCCTGATGTCATCCGAGATCTCCGCGAGGCACTCCAGCCGAAGACGCACTCCATGATCATCTCCATGCCCAAGGTTGCAGTATCTGCCTCCCCCCTTGCTTAGCTTACTTCCACTTGCGTAGCTGCCAAATTCTGCCTCAATGAGAAAACAAAAGCCCGTGAGGAGTTCTGCAAGAGAAATAGTTACCAGAATTTTGTGATTTCGCCACTTCACAAAAATTACAAGGGGTATACCTTGTTCACTTGCTTCTTTGTTTGCATCTTCCATTCTCTTCTTACTAGAATCTGTGCTAGTGATATTTTCCTGATCTTGTGTGCTGCCTCTGGTGATAGCACAGTAAAATGATACAGCATCACAATGCTTCTCATAAAAAATAATCAACCTAACTCTCTTACATTATCAGATAATATAATCGAGCACTATCTACACTATATTGTGTCAAGAAAGGATAGTCTATCCTTACCCTGTAGAGTTTGCTGCTTCAGCAGGAGCAATGTAATTCTCATCGTTTCTAGGAATATTTCCACTAAAATATTTTTCCTCGACAGGTTTTTGCTCAGCAGCAGCAGCAGAAACAGGAAAGGGAGACTTTTCCAGCAATCTGATCATGAAGCGCAGGGTTCGCTGCCGAACTTGGCGACCCAACTCGAAATCATTATCCAAGTTCTCGTCTGACGCGTTAAAAGGCTTATTGTTGTGTCCTATCCAGTCACATATTTTATTGGCTTCCTTCATGATTCCCTTGAATTCAAGCCAGTAAACCACCCATCACTTAGCGGTTAGGTCACATAAGTTGGTTGCAAACAAAGAAAGGAATGGATATAACATTAAGAGGCGTGATGCAGGCAGGGACGTACCAGCATAGCAGCAGCAGCAGGAACAGAATCACGCAATTGGTGGCTCGTAAGGCTTAAAGCACACATGCGGATCTTAGTGCTTTGGATGATTGTGTAATTAGAAGGCTTGGCACCAACACTCAGCATCTTACAGATCAGGTCAGCCTCCTTGGTGATACACTAGAATCGATTGTTTTACAAGTGTATCATAAAAAAACAAATAACATAATCAAAATGCTATCCAAGGATCCAATATACTTTACTGAAGGTTGTGATGGTGAGTCCAAGCAATCCATAGCAGGTGAAACAGTAAGCATGCAAGGCACAGGCCATGCTCTAGCAACTAGTCATACAACATATTAAGTTTTTGGGAGCGTTCATTAATAACAGAGCCAAATGTCAGATAGATCAAGGGAACTGTTTTTAGTGCTAGGCAGACAGGTTTACATATGCTCCTTGTGAGTGCACTAAAAAGACTCAACTTGGTCACTAGATGTGCAAAAACCAATGAATTGAAAGCAGATATCAGGTAAAAATATAAACTGTGGCGGTAAGACAGGTAATCCTTGGTCATATTGTGGTAGTTCACACCAATTTGTAGTTTGTACAGCTACCTGATTTACAAGATCCCGGTAGTATTTTCAAGATTGCATGGAATAGATCAAATATTATCTTGTTACAATGAGCACAAATAGTTTATCTGTCATGGTGACAACTGAGCAGAGATATTGAAATAGTTCCAAATAGGATTTTTTTCGTGCTCTACTTAGCTAATTGACTGCGAGAACACATTTGGTCATTAGGATGCAGAGAGAGAGAGAGAGAGAGAGAGGAATACATTTCTGTTCTGTTAAGGACAGTTGTGGCACATACCAACAAAGCTGCGGTGGAAACATCAGAAAGTGTCTTTCCTGGGCATTTGACTTTGTCTGCAAACTCCTTGATAAGGCTACTCAGAATGAAAGTATTTATGGGCAAGATCTCAACCGTGCATTCTTTCATTGCACTGTCCCACAAAGACACAAGTTCACCCTCCTTCTTGAGACACTACTTGACAGCCAGTTTAACATAGGAAACAAGACAAGCGAAAAAACAATTAGGAGCAGACTTTTGACTGGTGGTTCAGAAAAGAGGGGCACAGTTCAATACTTACAGTTTTGGCCGCATCAACCAAGCTGCTGCCAGTAACTTCAGTAATAACACTGTGATGGCGCTCGTAATATTGCTCAAGGTAGTTGCAATAGATGCAATAGTCAGACCCGTCAACGTCACCCTTGTATGGCAGCAGCATTTCCCAGCCCCATATCTTTGCAAACTTATCTATCAAATGAAAGAAGTAACAACACAAGGGAAAAAAGAACCATTAATCTTTTGAAGCAACAGTACAAAGACATGAATTATGTTTGTTGAGGGGATGTGCACTCTGTACCCCTAGGATCTATATCAATACTTATATCCGGCGGTTCTCCACCTTTGTAGGAACAAACAAGATTCATGTCCCCCACCGGTCATCCTCCACCACCGCGTTGCCCTCGCCGCCTCACCCACAAATCTCCCCCACCGACGGGCCGGCCTTACTCCCCAGCTTTCCTCCAATCCCGAAATCCCCAAACCCTAACCCCAACTCCTAAATCCCTAACCCTAACTCACTCCTAAGTCACTGAAATGGGCTGGACGAGATAAATTTCGCTGGAAATAGAGAAGATGGGGGCGGATCTCGCCTCGCCGGTGTTGAAAAGAAGAGCGAGCGTCAAGATTGGGTGCAGGAAAAATTGGGTGCGTCAGATCGATACCTGAGTGCCTGAGAACCCCAGTCCACGGTGCTTTCTTGATAGGACGCAATTCCATCTCCTCCGCGAAGTCTTCGTCCGAGTCCCCCATGTCTGCAGACTCTTCGACTTCGATAAGGTAGGGGAACGAGTGCGGCTGATCTAGGGTTTCGAACGCACTCTTTGCGGCTGGATGGACGGGAACGAAGGGGTTGAGCGATACTACTACGTATATATTAGCACCAGCACGGCCCGGCAGAAAGGCGCTCATTGGCCCACCAATCTGTCTTCTGGGCCAAGTACGGAGCGATCTACCAACATGGCCCCGCCAGAGGTCGGCCCACTTATCGCTGGACCCCCTGCAAACAGGACCGGCTCGATCTCTAGAGATTCGGCCCACAGGCCCAAGAGCCCGACTTCCAGTTCCAGGTGATGCCTGTTGAAGAACATCACAATCACAACACGGGGTCTGCGCCATGGCCCCACCTCGGAGGTGGAGTGCACGAAGTCAGCGCGACCTCGGCCTGCATTGGTCAAAAGCTGAACCGTCAAGGGATGGCATCTCCAATGTCAATTTGTTTTGTATAAAAAGATAAGGGTCATTTGCACAACTGCCCCCTATTCTGAGACTTAATTGCTCGTTTGCCCCTATTTTTTAACTCTGCACGTTTGCCCTGCTTTTTAAAACCGAGGGCTCCGATTGCCCCTATTTCTTAACCCTGTGAGAAGGTGGTAAATAATGGATTAAAAAAATGTTTGGAAAAAAGAAAAAACAGAGAAAGATGGAACTACCCCTTAATCTTCCAGACTGAAGTACCTCCGTCCCGAATGAAGCGTAACTCGCGAGTTCTCTCCGTCCCGATTCACTTCTCTCCTCTAGGGTTACGCGCGGTGGCGGCCGGTCGGGCGGGTAAAGTGAAGCGACGTGCCGGGGGTCTCGCTCGGACGGGCGGGCGACGGGCGGCAGACCCTCGCGCGGGCAGGCTCGCGGCCTCGCGCGGTCGGGCGTAGCGCGGAGCTGCGGGCTTGGGTGACGGAACTACGGGTGTGGGCGACGGAACTGTGGGCGCGGCAATCGGCTTCGGCTGCCTCATCGACGAAGAACTGCTGCGACATGGAACCAATTGGGTAAGGAGACTTCATCCTCTTGTCAGAGATTGTTCGTGTTCACTTAGGAAATTAGTATAGGCAAACTTATCTAAATGCTATGATTTTAGGACAAATGACAATCAAATAAAACTTGTTGTTTTGGTTCGAACACATTGGAATTTGCCCGATGGGGGTCCTAAGACATATAGGAGGAGGGAAAGCTTGATTACAGTTGTTGACAATCGTAACTATAGCGTGTTGCAGCTAGTAAATTTCATTGCTGAAAGCTTTGTATGGGGTTCAAAGCAATACATGACTTTGTGGCGAGCACTGGATGATGATTCTATTGAGATTGCAACTGATGAACAGCTGTCCGAGTGGTTTGAGCTCAACAAAGACAAGGGGGAAGTCCATATTATTGGTCAAGTCAATGATTTTGATGGGCCATTGCAATTCTCACCGACCAAGCGCAGACTTCACCCTACTGTCAGGAACCTTCCGAGTACTGCACCTATTGATTTGGATCCTTTCATAGATCCAACACAACCCACTCAGCCTGCCAAGGAAGACAAGAAGGTGCACAGTAAAGTCTGAGATGATGTACTGAGTGATGGCAGTTATGACTCTGAGTTGGCTGCATCTTCTGACTCTGAATTAGATGCATTTTCTGACTCTGATTGCTCTGACACTGAGTATGATCCTGCTCATGAAATACTTGATGATGATGAAAATGATGATGTTCCTATTTTCTCTTATGATGTTGATGCTCCATGTGTTGATGTTGGTTGTATGTTTCCTGATGTGAATCAGTGCAAATCGGCGTTGACCCAACATGCAATCTTGAATGACTATGGTTTCCGTACTGTGAAAAAGAAAGATAACGAGCGATTTCGAGCTAAGTGCTTGAGAGAGGAGGAAATAGGCTGCGAGTGGACTTTCTTTGCTTCTACTAGCAGGGGGGAATATGTTGGATGCAAGGTATAATAGTTCCTTTGTTTTGTTGGGTTGGTTTTTCTTTTTCACTTTACATTATCATCTTAATTATAGATGCTTATTTCCCTTGCAGGTTAAGACGAACGGTCCCATGTACAATTGTGGTTTAGTGAATCAGCGTGGTGACACCATGGCATCAAAACATTGGATTGCTGATAGGGTGGTTGAATTTTTAGTGGACTCAACATTGGGAGCTAAGGAGTTGCAAAAGAAGCTGAAGAAGAAGTTTGGTTTCGATGTTCCTTACCACAGGGTTTTCAGGGGTAAGGAGAAGGCTCTAGATATGGTTTTTGGTAAGTGGGATGACAATTATGACTTGCTACCCACATATAGAGCTGAGCTACTCAAATCAGCTCCAGGAAGCATTGTTGAGCTGGATACTGAAGTTCATCAAGAGAATGTCTGTTTTCAGAGATTCTTTGTGGCCCTCAAACCATGCATTGATGGGTTCCTTAAAGGATGCAGGGCCTACATTGCTATAGATGCTACCCACCTGACAGGAAGGTCAAGGGGTCAGTTGGCAGCTGTTGTTGCTATAGATGGAAATAATAGCCTTTTCCTTGTTGCCTATGGTGTAATTGAAACTGAATCCACAAAGAGCTGGACATGGTTCATACAGAACTTGAAGGCCGCTATTGGTACCCCTACAAGTTTGAGCACAAATGCATGCAAAGGACTAGGTGAGGCTGTGAAGGATGTATATCATGGTGTCGAACATAGAGAATGCATGAGGTATTTATGGAAGAATTTCAAGAAGCATTACTCTGGTGATTTGTTCAATTATAACATGTGGCCAGCTGCCAAGGCTTGCACTATTGAGAAGTTCAATTGGCACATGCAAAGAATAATGGAAAAGTGCCCTGCAGCAATTGTTTACTGTGGCAGACCGCCCCAATTAATTCGGTTTAAAAGCATGGGCCCACTATCACAGCAGTACTCCACGCCCTTAAACCGAGCTAATCGTGCAATCCGTCGGATACCTTCCCGATTAAACCACCTTTTCTCTCGACCGAAACGAAATAGCAGCAGTCCCACTCGAAGATGGGCTCAGGCAGTACAACTCATCACAAATTTTACAACACGGAGTTCACGTAGATAATTATACAAATACAGTACATATATTTTAGTTATTACAAACCAGAGTTATAATACAGCGGAAGTCTAAACGTCGATACACCAAAACATCACATGGAGCCCACATATGATATTCAGTCCCCGCGGCCTGAGTCGGACTCAGACGGCCCCCACTCGACTGTCCAACCATCAGGGAGCACACCAGGCCAAGTCAAAGCAGCAACAGGGTCATAACCAACACCATTATCTGAAAAGTTAAGCCACAAGCAAGGCTGAGTATACTAATACTCAGCAAGACTTACCCGACCAGGTTAAATACTAGACATGCAAGGCTTTCTGGCTGTGGGGTTTGTTTTGCCAAAATCATCTACAAGTTGATACCTATTTTCAATATTTTAGCCAAGTTTTAAAATGAACTAACCATTGCTAGATTTGCCAAGCTATCCAATAACATTCAGTGTCGAAAAACAATTGATTAACATGATAATAACATTTCTCATCCAATCACCCTTCTAAAACCCATTGACCAAGCCACTGATGTGCGACAAGCGATCAAGCAGCTTCATGTAACCGTGAAGGACGGACAACTCGAGTTGATTTTCACCATGCATGGGACAACATAATCGTACGACCCGTGAGAGACACCCCGGACCTCACGAGGCAACCGTTCCCATCTCTCCCTGCCATCTGCCATCAGATACCACTCCACCCGAGTGCACGCCCCAACGAACCCCAGGTGCCCCAGGCACACCTGTGTCGCGGCCACTGCTACACTCGCCATCATCCCCCTCGCCCAATGGAGTGGACATGTCCGTCAGGCATCAGTTTGAATCAAGTACCAGGCTTACCAGTTTACCACATTTCCCGGCATACGATTAGTACCTTCAAAAGCTTGACCAACAACGCCACACAAGCAATGCCTTAACCAACAATCTTCTGTGCAAGCGGAGTGTTCAATCAAACAGGAATATCGCACAAGCCCCACTTGCCGAACTTCATAAACTGATATAAAGTAAAAACCTATCTCTCGCGAGTGACAAGGCAATCACTCGACTTCTACCGATCCTAATTAAGCATGGCAGTCTAAACGACCTACACATACTAGTATTAGGACATAGGTACCTAGGGATCATGCAACTAGGGTTTCATTCAACTCCTCAAAACTTAAATGCACAAAGTAGGCACAAAGTAGAAGAGTTAGTTTGAACAGTGGGTTATGCTCCGGGGCTTGCCTTCCTGATCACCACTGGCCTTGGGCCCTTCCGAACTTTGGTTCGGGTCTTGTGCAGCAGCAATGTTCAACTCGGCGGCAGCTGGATCGTCCTCGTGCTCGACCTCAATCTCGTACACGCCGTCAGCAAGGGTTTGCTCTACATGAAATGCAGACGCATGAGATGCAGTAATGCACAACAATTCAATTACAAAATTACTGCAACAACTCACTAATACATCACTGGACAATCATTTATGGATTATAAACAAATTTTGAAACTCATAAAGCAACGGGGTCGGTCTGACCGGTTATGGGACCGGTCTGACCGGTGCAGACCTACCCTATTGCACAACTTACTTAAATTATCTAGAAAAACCTACTAGTAGTTAATTCACCAATTTATCGAGTTGTTCTAGGCTTTAGATTGAGGCGTATCGCCCTTCTTCGTTTAGATCGCTCAATTTACCGTATCTTGCTATTTTATCCGATCGGCTTACATCAGTTTAGATCTATTCTATTTTATCTGTTTAAATTTCATAATAGATTTGTTAATCTTGTTTATATAGCTGATTTGGATCTTATTAGCAAGTTACAAATAAATTTGGTTTAAACTAGTTCTTTGATACGAAATGATCTATCGGAGTAGATAGGCTAATCGGTGCCCTGCTAGCGACGCTGTCTCGAAATCGATCCGATCGTTAGTGACACGAGATTTAGTTTTTCTGCTATCTTTAGAAAGATGAATATTGAAGAGCAAGTTTAGATTAGATTTATCTCCGATTCGGCTCACCCATAGCCGATGGTTTTATTCTGTTTACATGCTATATCATCACGATTCGGACTCAAGGCCGATGGTTCATACTGTTGAAATCGGACTTCTCTAGTGTCGATCCGATTTTAGTTGGAACGAATTGGGGATTTGGCCGATGAGTTCCTTGTTGTTTACTGATTAAACTCTACCTTGTCAATTTCAGGTCAAATCAACTGGCACGCCCCGAACCTCAAGATTTGGACCTGCACTGAAGTGAAGCAAATCTTCCAGGCCACAGTGTTAATTTCCTAGAGTCAACGCCTGACTTTTTGGATGTCAACACATTTTGGCACGCCCAGTGGGACCAAGAAGCTTCTACGATGGCACCCGTGAACAAAGGTGGTGAGCTCCCCGCGGTCTCCATGGAAGATCTCAGCGAGGAACAGAAGAAGCTCATGGAAGCGCAACTTGAAGAGTTCAAGAATTTGTGTCTAGACTCGTTCAGCAAGACTCGCAATGCGGTGATCAAGAAAAATCAGTTTCCTGTTCCCAGGGAAGCGTTTGATCGGATCACAGCCGAGGAGAGGAAATTCTTTCAAGATTACATCGATGCTGGACTAAGTCATGCTTTGATCAACCAATCAAACATATTGGTAAACACGGTGGTAGGGATGATCGCTCAATTGCTGAGCTGTATTCATGGATGCCCAAAAGGGACCTGCATATTTTGATACTGGCGTTCCTGGAGCAGTTAAAGAGCTCAAGAAGAAGATTGTGCAGATCAGCTCATCTACGTCACCAACCACAGATCCTGATGCCTATGAGACTCCCAAGATAAGAAAGGCAAAAGATAAGGCAGTTGCTGATGGCACAGAGGAGGAGACAGAAGGAGAAGAAACAGGAGATAACACGTATGGAGGGACTCAGCACATAGACCAGTTTGGCAGCAAAGTACCTGTAGTCAATGGCAAATTGGTCTATCCTTCTTTCTTCAACCTTGAAAGCCCATCAAAAGCTAATGCCAGGGAGCCATCAATCGGACCCGCCGATACACAAGCCATGGTGACGTCATCACGGACTCCGATTGGTCAAGGAAACTACACTCAAGAGGATTGGACAGACAAGATTGCTGACGTAATGAAGAATCAGTTTGGCTTAAAGCCAAAGGGGCAGTCTTATCTGTATCGGAAGCCGTATCCGGACTGGTTTGATACACTACCTATGCCGTCCCGATTCAGGATTCTGGATTTTTATAAGTTTTCTGGACAGGGAGATGTCACCACTATCGAGCATATTAGCCGTTACACAATCCAATGTGGCGAGGTGGCAGCTATTGACCCTTTCAAGGTTAAGTTATTCCCAATGTCACTTTCTGGGTCGGCCTTTTCATGGTTTTCGTCGTTACCTCCAAATTCTATAAGTAACTGGGCCGATTTGGAGAAACAATTCCACGCATACTTCTTTATGGGAGTACAGGAAACCAGGCTGTCCGATTTGACTGCTCTCCGACAGCGCAATGGGGAATTGGTGAGCGAATTCGTGCAAAGATTCAGGGATGTTCGCAGCCGTTGCTATTCGTTGAATCTATCAGAGGGACAGCTGGTTGATTTGGCATTCCAAGGATTGCTGCCTCAAGTCAAAGATTGACATTCAAGTCAAGATTTCGACAGGTTGGGGCACATGATTCAGAAACTCTCTCAGAATGAAGGATGAGGTAATGACTATCGGAGGGAGAAGTTTCAGAGAAAGATTGCCAATATCGAGTACGACTTCGATGGAGATGAAGCTGAGGTCGATTTGGCCGAGTGGACTCGAAATAAAAGCTCTGTTGCTTGTCCATGGGTAAAAGTCGAGCCAGAAAAATACAACTTTGATATTTCTAAGGCCGACAAGATATTTGATTTGCTACTGGCAGAGAAGCAAATCAGGCTCTCCCCAAATCATACGATTCCTTCGGCTGAGGAGTTAAAAAATAAGAAGTATTGCAAGTGGCATAACTCGGTGTCTCATCATACTAACGATTGCAAAGTCTTCCGCAATGAGATTCAATCGGCTATTGAGAAGGGAATTATCAAAGTTGAGAACAGCAAGAAGCCGATGAAATTGGATGGACACCCTTTTCCTCAGAATATGGTGGAAATCGGAGCGCCCGATAGGAAGATGAAAGCCAAAGTTCTGACGTCGGAGCAAGCAAGGAGGACTGGGGCCGTTGACCCAGATTGCCAGTTGACCACTGATGAGGTGTCAGATCAGAATCATCAATGATATTGGGAGAATCGCCGATATGAGGAGAAGCCGAGGGTCACATCGGGACAGTTGGTTGAGAAGTATCTTCGCCAGCAGGAGAGAGATCGGTGCCCTCCATCAAAGAGATTTGAAAATGAAGACCATTGGGGATGTTCGTTCTTCAGATTCTGTTGGAATGAAAAGTTGAGGCTTCCATCGGTTTATGATTGCCCTGAGTGTTCAGATCATTATGAAGATTATCATTACTCAAAAAGGCAGCGCTATTCTGTACACGACCGATTAGATTTTGTGAGGCGGCGTGACTGGCATGATGAAGTGATGTATCGCCAAGACCGTGAAGACAGGCGTGAATATCATGATCGGCGTGAATACGAGAATCGGTGCTATGACCGATGGGATGATGATCGCCGACGATATAGTGATCACCAATATTATAAAAGGGATCGCCTCTCTGTCTACGATCGTCTGGTGTATAAGAAAAAAGAAGTCCAAAAACCTGATGAAGTACAGGAATCGGAGGAGGATTCATGAGTCAATCCACAGTGGTGTCCTGGAGGGTTGACCAAGACACAGAAAAGGAGGGTGCAGCTCCTCCGATTCAAGGAATTGCTCAAGGAGAAGTGCCAAGGTGATAATTCAAAAGTCTGGAGACCTAAGCCCAAGCGTGATGAAGAAGAGCCATCGGCGGAGGTAAACATGGTTTTTATGTTACCTGCAGAATATAATATCGATTCGACAGATGATGAAGCCGATGAGATTGAAGAAGCCATGGCACAATTAATCTTACAACCCCAACAAGCTGTTTTTGAAAAGCCAGTTGATGAGAAGTATCGGCACTTAAGGCCATTGTACATCAAAGGATATGTTGATGGGAAGCTGATGACTAAGATGCTTGTTGACGGGGGAGCTGCTGTGAATTTGATGCCATACACCACATATCGGAAGCTTGGCAAGGGTCCGGATGATTTGATCAAGACCAATATGATGTTGAAGGATTTTGGCGGGAATCCATCGCCGGCTCGGAGGGCATTAAATGTTGAATTGACGATCGGGAACAAGACTTTACCTACTACGTTCTTCGTCATCGACAGCAAGGGATCTTACAGTTTGCTTCTGGGACGTGACTGGATCCATGCCAATTGCTGCGTGCTATCCACCATGCATCAATGTTTGATTCAATGGCATGGGGACCACATAGAAACTGTCCAAGCCGATGAATCGGTCAGCGTTGGTACAGCCGATTTGACGATTTGGGAGTTTGAAGGGATTGAGTGCTTATCGGGCAAGGCTTGGGAAGGAAATTTCATACAGCTGTCCGATGAGGGTTTAAAGCCGATCCAAGTAGTCGGCTCTGAAAGTTTGTATTAATGGAAGAGTTTATTGAAGATGAAGGAAAACTTGGTCAAGGGTTTATGTCGGCCGATGAGTTAGAAGAGGTAGATATAGGTTTAGGAGATAGACCTCGGCCGACATATGTAAGTGCAAAGCTAGATCCTGAGTTTAAACAAGAATTAATAAAGTTATTGACGTCCAAAAAGTCAGGTGTTGACTCTCGAAATTAACACTGTGGCCTGGAAAATTTGCTTGAACTTCAGTGCAGGTCCAAAATCTTGAGGTTCGTGGCGTGCCAGTCAATTTGATCTCAAATTGACAAGATAAAGTTTAATCAGTAAATAACAAGAAACTCATCGGCCAAGACCCCGATTCGTTCCAACTAAATCGGATCGACTCTAGAGAAGTCCGATTTCAACAGCATGAACCATCGGCCTTGAGTCCGAATCGTGATGATATAACATGTAAGCAGGATAAAACCATCGGCTATGGGTGAACCGAATCGGAGATAAATCTAATCTAAACTCGCTGTTTAATATTCATCTTTCTAAAGATAGCAAATAAACTAAATCTCGTGTCACTAAAGATCGGATTGATTTCGAGACAGCGTCGTTAGCAGGGCACCGATTTGTTTATCTACTCCGATAGATCAACTCGTATCAAAGAACTAGCTTAAACAGATTTATTTGTAACTTGCTAATAAAACCCAAATCAGCTATGTAAACAAGATAAATGGATCTATTATGAAATTTGAACAATAAAACAGAATAGATCTAAACAGATGTAAGCCGATTGGATAAAACAGCAAGGTACGGTAAATTGAGCGATCTAAACGAAGAAGGACGATACGCCTCAATCTAAAGCCTAGAACAACTCGATAAATTGGTGAATTAACTAAACAAGGAAGGGCGATGCGCCTCAATCCAAAGCCTAGATTAACTCGATAGGTGTCAGAACTTACAGACAAACCGGAGGTCAAGATGATGCAGCCCTGCTTGCTGAAGAACTCGACGAAAAGGGTTGTGGCACGTAGGCCGAAAGTTGTGTTGTATTGGTTGTGTGAACATTTTTTTACAATAGCGCAGGGTTTATATTTATACCCCAAAAATCGAGCTAATCCTTGTCCGCTACGACAATATCTCTAATTTAATTAAAGCCATCTAATCTTAAACTACTAAAATTATTACAAGCCTGCCGCATAATCGAGGCCTTGATGAAGCTTCCAGACGCGTCCTTGGTAGTCGTACGTGGTCCGCCCTTCTTTAACTCGTGTCCGATCGGGACTCAATCGGACGCTCTCCAATCAGAAATCGGAGTCACCCAGAATCGGACTCAGCTTCCCCCGGCTCTTCACCTCTTCTCTCTAGCTGAGTCAAAATCTGGTGTCAACACATGCCCCCAATTTTGGGATAAAATATCATTTTGTTCCAAAATTCTTCAAGCAATGATGACCCTGACAGCGAACAGTGTAGAGAAACCTGCACCCCTTACTGTTGCAAGTCCTCGACATCCGTGCGGATTCGGCGCCTCGGCCTTTGGGCAGTTCCTTCCTCAAGAAGACTATAAATACCGGCCGAGCGCCTCCTCTTCCTCACCTCGACTCAGACGACGCCGCCCTTACTCTTCCACCATTGACGACCACTTCGAGCTTGGATCTACGAACTGACGCCACCAAACCTAACTCTGTTTGGCGAATCCTGGTAAGGGACTCCCCCTCTTATGATTCATATTGTAGATCCATGCTCTAGTTCATCCCGCATAGAGTTTTTTTTCAAGTATTTCAATCCTCCGTTACTGTTCATTATAGATCCATTTCCTTTCACCAATGGCGGCTCCTCTAGACACGGCCGACCACACTCTGATCCCTGAGGTAACCTTTTACCTTTAGCCTTTCGATTCATGCCTCAAACCTTTGCAGATCTTAAATCTCACATTTATCCCCTTCAATGTAGCATCTGAGGAACAACATAATAATTCCGGTTTCCCATGTCCAAACCGGCTATTACCTGGGACCAATGGGGAATCCCGATCTGACAGAGCTCATCAACTTAGAATCGGAGAGGATGCCTTTCAAGGGATCAGACCTCCAATTAGAAGATTGGTTGAATTCTTTCCGATCATGGCCCAGTATGGTCCCTGGCTGGAGGAATTGGTTTTTGAGGATGCACACCGCCAAGTCATCATTCTGGGAGGAAAAATCCATCGGCCAGTGTCTTACTCTTTCTCTGGCTGATATGCCCAAGGACGAGAATCTGCTTGCAGCCAGCTCCCTCTTCTGGTCCGACGCCTTCAATGCCTATATGTTCAAACATGCCCCGATGACACCAACTCTTATGGATGTCCATATGCTCTCCGGCCTAGACGTCTTGGACAACAGCAATCCAAGGAAAATGCTCCGCACCCTCGAACACCGATTGATCGGCACAGGCTCCAAAGGATGGAAGAAATATATCTCCGATCACCACAAAACCGGAACAATCGGAGACAGAGAGCACACTGCTTTCCTTAACATGTGGTTGGAATGATTTGTATTCTGCGGATCCACTCTGGGAGCGACCACTAATATGCAATCGATAGCAAAATCATTATCTCGAGGTAATGCAGTTCCTATGGGCCGTCTCCTCCTTGGTGCAGTGTATCATTTACTCCACCAGGTATCAAGCAGGCTTTTACTTGGTCAAGCAGTGGGTCACATTGGAGGCCCCTGGTGGTTTTATCCAACTATGGATCAACAACCAATTCCGATTGGCCCTCAATTATAACTTCAACGACCATGAATTTCCAGCCCTGCGCTCTGAGGAAGATGACGTCACCATGCGCCGATGCATGTCATTCGGAGAAGCAGCCTCTGTCTGCCCAGGCTCCAGGCTTAACACCAAGGATTTATCTCATTTTTTCGAGAGCTTTTATGTCGGTATCGCACCCGATGACTTGGTGTTTTTCGCCTATGCCGATCCGGATCGCCGTTACGAACTGCCTTTGTTCAACATTCAGAACGAATTGGAAGTAGTCCTGCCGATGCTCAAATCTTTCATAACTCCAGCCATCTTGGGCAGCAATATTGTACACGGCAAGAAGACAAGTTCTTACGAGTTTTATAACCCATCGATCGCCGCTCGTCAGCTTGGGTTCGGCCAACTCCCGATCGGGTTGTATTTTGCCGATAAAATCAAACATAGAGAATTGGTCTCCACAGATTTAGAAATGGACCGGATTCTAACACTGGCCCCCAATGCCGATTTCGAGATCCCAGAGTGGCTATGCACAACCTTTATATCCAAGCCATTCAAACTCTGGTGGCGAGAATTCTCAACTCACATTTTTAGGCTCCCGATGATCACTTTCTGCAGCTTAATCGACTCCGATTACAAGGGCCTAGAAAATGCAGTAAGTCCTCTCAAAATCCTTTGTTTTCAAATTATCATTTTCCAAGAACTCACTTTTGAACCTCTAAACAACCTTCAGAAATCAACATCCCCACCGTGAGCCAAAGCGGGAGACCGATCCGATATGCCAAAGCAACTCCAGCCCTAAGAATCAGCTCCTCTGCTCCATCTCTCGCAGACATCATGGATGGCAAGGGCAAAAGCAAAACCGCCTTATCCAAAATCGGAGCATCGAAGAAACTCAAAAAGAGTCACGAGGTAATCGATTCCTCTCATCACCATATAAATCTCAACTTTTATTACCGATTTTAAACAAACACCCTTTCTTTCAGCCTCCTCCAAAGATCCTTGGTCAATCAACATCACGGGCAGCTGAAGAAAGAACAGAGAAAGCTACAGAAGCGGCCCGGTTGCTTCTTGAGGCGGTATCGGTAATAGTCTGATCCGACATCCCATTTTTTTAAACACATCGGTCATAATCATACATCTCCTTTCAGCATACAAATATTACCTTGCCTGGATCCCCGCCAGCAACAACTCAAAGGGAATCGGCACAACAGGTGAATTTAGTTTCTGAAACCTGTTCATTCAAAATCAACTCAAGCTAACCAATTCCAAATTCAGATTCCTGTTGCTCAGCCAATTGTTGAAGATCCGATTCTTCAGCCAGATCCTGCTACTGCACAAGTTACGAGCACTACCGCAATCACTCAATCGGAGGCCATTCTTGAGACAACTCCAATACTGCCAACCCCTCCAATTGAGCCACCTCAGCTTGTCGCACAACCTCTTGGCACAGCCGATCCTAGGCCTCAAGTAATCCCCGATTACGTTCGGGAAGGGCAATTCAAACTGGTATTTATCCAGACTTGCTTTCAATATATTATTTAAATAACTTTTGTTTATTGAACACTTTGTTTCAGGCACAAGACTCTCCAGCCATGAGTTTTGCGTCATTCGACCTAGATGCTGCCATCGGAGAAGAGGAAATCAGCTCAGCTCAAAGTTCAACTCTCTCCGACGAAGCCAAATCGAAGCTCAAAGAAATACTCGACCATCTAAACAAGAGCATAGTGATCTTGGTCGAGGATGCAGAACCGATCCGGCGAATATTCAAAGATCTGAAGGGTCAATTGCCATCGGAGCTGGAGAGCGCCATCATCCCTGCAGCGTTCATTGAAGGGCATCAACCTCAAATATCTGCTGCACGCCGTAGGATATCGGACAGGCTCGCCCAACAAGATCTGATCAAGCAACGCGATGATGGCAAGTCCGATTTGAAATCAATCCAAGCTCAGATTAAGCACTGGAGGCCAAGCCCGCACAACTTCAAGATCGGATCAAGACTCTTCAGGGCATAGAAGCAGAGCTGCTCAAGAGGCTGGAAGAAGTCCGCAAAGAAATGTCGGATGTCCAAGAAGAAGTTAATCAAGTTCCTACATCTATCACATCGGCCAAAGACGCCTTCAAACAGCGCTTAGAAGAAGTTAAGCAAGCTCACAAGAATATTAAGGCGATTCCTAGCTCCGATGTGGCAGACTTAGAGGAAATCCAGAAGATCGACAACATCTGTCTCAATGCCATTGAAATGATTCAAAAATTTTTGTAATCATGAAACACTTCTAATGCTGCCCCGATGACTTTGATCATCGGTATTCACTATGGTCCGACAATAAGAGATCGTCGATGAACACTGCATTGTATATATTTTTGCCCTTAAGGCGATACGTATCGTATCGGCTTTTTAGACGATATCCTTTGAAATATCAGCTTTATGAATCAACCCATATACTAGGATAATACTTCTTCAAATATTTTCCATTAAGTGATTTTGAAAACTCTTCTCCTTCCAATGTTTCCAAAATGTAAGCATTTCCAGGAACACACCGGTTCACACGATAGGGACCTTCCTAATTAGGCGACCATTTTCCAAACTTAGAACTTTTAGTCCCTATCGGTAAAATCAGTTTCCAAACCAATTCTCCTTCAATGAACGCTTTTGGTTTAACTTTTTATCATAATACCTTGCAACTCGAGCTTTATTATTTTCAATATTCTCCAAAGCCCTTAAACGAGTTTCAGCCAAATCGTCCAACTCAAAATTCATCATGCTTTTATATTCATCGGCAGTCAAGTTTCCTTGTTCCGATAGTCTCCTCGATCCGATTTTGGTTTCCCAAGGCAGAACAGTTTCATGTCCATAAACTAACTGATATGGAGACAATTTAGTAGAACCATGACATGCCATCCGATCCGCCCAAAGCGATTCGGTCAACGTCAAATGCCAACGCCTTGGTTGCTCATCGATCTTCTGCTTGATAATTTTGATAATACTCTTATTTGAAGCTTCTGCTTGACCATTGGCTTGCGCATAATAAGGAGAAGAATTTAATAATTTAATACCCATACTGGCGGCAAAATCTTGGAACTTATTAGACATAAACATAGTCCCCTGATCGGTCGTAATAGACTGAGAAATACCAAACCGATAGATAATATGCTCCTTAACGAATTTCACCATATTCTTGGAATCGGCAACCTTCAAAGGAATCGCCTCGACCCATTTAGTAAATTAATCTGTTGCCACCAATATAAATTTATGCCCTTCACTCGATGATGGATAAATCTGTCCGATCAAATCAATACCCCATCCTCGAAAAGGCCATGGCTTAATAATCGGATTCATGGCTGATGCAGGCGCTTTTTGAACATTTCCAAACTTCTGGCATTCTTGGCAACCTTTGTAATATTCAAAACAATCTTCTAGCATTGTAGGCCAAAAACACCCAACTTTTCTGATAATCCACTTCATCTTATAAGCCAATTGATGTGCACCACAAACACCCTCGTGTACTTCATCCATCATATCTCTGGATTTCGATTTACTCAGACATCGGAGTAATACACCATCAATCGTCTTATAATATAATTGATCATCAAGCAACACATATTTAACAGCCATGAATCTTAACTTCTTACAAACCTTTTGTGATGGATCTTTAAGATACTTTACTATCTCATACGTCCAATCTCCGATTTCTGGCTCAATCATCATGATTTCATGAAAACGCCGATAACCAAAGGCGGCTTGTGCCAAATTATTAGCCTCTTGATTCTGAGCCTTGGGAATATGTTGAATATTGACCATCACAAATTCTTGAAACAATAATTGGCATTCTTCATAATAATGCATCAAGATATCATCCTTACATTCATATTTGCCGATCAATTGATAAAGCACCAACTGGGAGTCTCCAAAAATTTCGACAGCTTCAGCTCCGATTTCTATCAATAATTTTAATCCCTTAAGTAATGCTTCGTATTCAACTTGATTGTTCGTAAAGCTAGGATCCATCGGATAGCTGAATTCAAAATTTGCCCCCCGAGACGAAACAATAACGATTCCGATGCCACAACCTTGGCCACACGAAGACTCGTCAAAAAACAATGTCCAAGGCATCGGCTCAACCACCTTGATCTCATCTCCGATGTGTTGCGTAACAAAATCGGCCATTACTTGTCCCTTAACTGCCTTAGCTGATTCGTATTTTAAGTCAAACTCCGATAATGCTAAAACCCATTTTCCAATTCTTCCTTTTAGCATCGGCATAGATAGCATATATTTAATCACATCGGTTTTGCAAACCACCGTGCACTCAGATGACAATAAATAATGCCTCAATTTGGTACATGAAAAATACAGGCATAAACATAACTTTTCCACCGGCAAATATCTTGTCTCTGCATCAATAATTTCTGACTCAAATAATAAACCACCCTTTCTTTCCCTTCAAATTCTTGTATAAGGACAGACCCGATTGACAATTCATCGGTCGACAGATATAATCGGAATGGCTTATCTCTCTGAGGCGGGATCAAAACTGGCGGTGTCATCATATAATGCTTTATTTCATCAAATGCCTTCTGTTGCTCTTCCCCCACACGAATTCTTCATCGGCTTTCAATTTTAGCAGTGGAGAGAAGGGACGAATTCTTCCAGACAAACTTGAAATAAATCTTCTTACAAAATTAATCTTACCGATTAACGATTGCAGACTCGTCTTATCGGTGGGTGGCTTAGCATCTCTGATTGCTTTCATACTCTTCTGTCCGACTTCAATGCCTTTTTCATGAACCATGAAACCCAAAAATTATCCGGCCGATACTCCAAAAGCACACTTGTTAGGATTCATCTTCAAACCATGCTTTCTTGTGCACTCCAGAGTTTCCCGCAAATCGGCCAGATGCTGTTTATATCCATCGGACTTCACCACCACATCATCAATATAGATTTCAACCATCCTGTCGATCAACTTGTGAAATATATAATCCATAGCTCTCTGATATGTTGCCCCGGCATTTTTCAAACCAAAGGTCATAACAACCCACTCATATAAACCCAAAGCACCAGGACATCGGAATGCAGTTTTAGGAATATCTTCTTCTGCCATAAATATTTGATTATACCCAGCATTGCCATCCATAAAACATATTACCTTATGTCCTGAGGCAGCATCAACCAGCATATCAGCAATCGGCATCGGATACCCATCCATTGGAGTTGCTTTGTTTAGATTCCTGAAATCAACACAAACTCGCAACTTTCCATTACTTTTGAAAACCGGCACGATATTAGAAATCCACTCTGGATATCGGCAATGTTGAATAAACTTAGCTTCATACGACCGAGTAATTTCGGCTTTAATTACTTCATCTAACTCCGGTCTAAAACGTCTCGGCGCTTGTTTAAAAGGCCGATACCCTGGCTTGATCGGGACCTGATGTTCAACAATGGATCGGCTTAATCCTGGCATCTCATAGTATTCCCAAGCAAAACAATCACGATACTCTTTTAATAACTTTATTAATTCTTGTTTAAACTCAGGAACCAATTTTGCACTTACATATGTCGGCCGAGGTCTATCTCCTAAACCTATATCAATTTCCCCTAACTCATCGGCCGACATAAACCCTTGACCAAGTTTACCTTCATATTCTATAAATTCTTCCATTAATACAAACTTTCAGAGCCGACTGCTTGGATCGGCTTTAACCCTTCATCGGACAGCTGTATGAAATTTCCTTCCCAAGCCTTGCCCGATAAGCACTCAATTCCTTCAAACTCCCAAACCGTCAAATCGGCGGTAGCAACGCTGACCGATTCATCAGTTTGGACAGTTTCTATGTGATCCCCATGCCATTGAATCAAGCATTGATGCATGGTGGATGGTACGCAGCAATTAGCATGGATCCAGTCACGACCCAAGAGCAAACTGTAAGATCCCTTGCTGTCAATGACGAAGAACGTGGTAAGCAAAGTTTTGTTCCCGATCGTCAATTCAACATTCAATGCCCCCCGAGCCGGCGATGGATTCCTGCCAAAATCCTTTAACATCATATCGGTCTTGATCAAATCATCAGGCCCCTTGCCAAGCTTCCGATATGTGGTGTAAGGCATCAAATTCACAGCAGCTCCCCTATCAACAAGCATCTTAGTCATCGGCTTACCATCAACATATCCTTTGATGTACAATGGCCTTAAGTGCCGATACTTCTCATCATTGGCTTCTCGAAAACAACTTGTTGGGGTTGTAGGATCAACTGCGCCATGGCTTCTTCAACCTCATCGGCTTCATCATCTGTTGAATCAATATTATATTCTGCAGGTAACATAAAAACCATGTTTACCTCTGCCGATGGCCCTTCTTCATCACGTTTGGGCTTAGGTCCCCAGATCTTTGAATTATCGCCTTGGCATTTCTCTTTGAGCAATTCCCTGAATCGGAGGCGCTGCACCCTCCTCTTCTGCGTCTTAGTCAACCCTCCAGGACACCACTGTGGATTGACTTCTGGACCCTCCTCCGATTCCTGTACTTCGTCTGGTTTCTAGACTTCTTCTTTTTTCTTATACACCAGACGATCGTAGACAGAGAGGCGGTCCCCTTTATAATATTGGCGATCATTATACCGTCGGCGATCATCATCCCATCGGTCATAATACCAATTTTCGTATTCACGCCTATCTTCACGGTCTTGGCAATATATTACTTCATCATGCCAGTCTCGCCGTCTTCCGAAATCCAATCGATCATGCACAGAGTAACACTGCCTCTTTGAGTAATGGTAATCCTCATACTAATCTGAACACTCAGGGCAATCATAGACCGATGGAAGCCTTAACTTTTCATTCCAACAGAATCTGAAAAACGGACATCCCCAATGGTCTTCATTTTCAAACCTCTTTGATGGAGGGCTCCGATCTCTCTCCTGTTGGCGAAGGTATTTTTCAATTAACTGTCCTGATGTGACCCTTGGTTTTCCCTCATATCGGCGATTCTCCCGATATCGTTGATGGCTCCGATCCAACACCTCATCAGCAGTTAACTGGCATTCTGGATCAACGGCCCCAGCCTTCCTTGCTTGCTCCGATGTCAGAACTTTAGTTTTCATCTTCCTGTCGGGCGCTCCGATTTCCACCATATTCTGAGGGAAAGGGTGTCCATCCAATTTCATCGGCTTTTTGTTGTTTTCAATTTTGATGATTCCCTTCTCAATAGCCGATTGAATCTCATTGCGGAAGACTTTGCAATCGTTGGTATGATGGGACACAGAGTTATGTCACTTGCAATATTTCTTCTTTTTTAACTCCTCAGCCGAAGGAATCATATGATTTGGAGAGAGTCTAATCTGCTTCTCTGCCAGCAACAAATCAAATATCTTGTCGGTCTTAGAAATATCAAAGCTATATCTTTCTGGCTCGACCTTTACCCATGGGCAAGCAATGGAGTTTTTATTTCGAGTCCACTCAGCCAAATCGACCTCAGCTTCATCTCCATAAGAGTCGTACTCGATATTGGCAATCTTCCTCTGAAACTTCTCCCTCCGATAATCATTGCATCATGCTTCATTCTGAGAGAGTTTCTGAATCATGTGCCCCAGCCCGTCGAAATCTTGACTTGAATGTCGATCTTTGACCTGAGGCACCAATCCTTGGAATGCCAAATCAACCAGCTGCGCTTCTGATAAATTCAACGATGCGAACATCTCTGAATCTTTGCACGAACTCGCTCACCGATTCCCCATTGCGCTGTCAGAGAGCAGTCAAATCGGACAGCCTGGTTTCCAAAATTGGACAGCCTGGTTTCCTGTACTCCCATAAAGAAGTATGCATGGAATTGTTTCTCCAAATCGGCCCAGTTACTTATGGAATTTATTGGTAATAAGGAAAACCATGAAAAGGCCGATCCAGAAAGCGACATTGGGAATAACTTAACTTTCAAAGGATCAATAGCTGCCACCTCGCCACATTGGATCGTGTAGCGGCTGATATGCTCGATAGTGGTGACATCTCCCTGTCCAGAAAATTTATAAAAATCTGAAATCCTGAATCGGGACGGCATAGGTAGTGTATCAAACCAGTCCGGATACGGCTTCCGATACAGATAAGACTGCCCCTTTGGCTTCAAGCCAAACTGATTTTTCATTACATCAGCAATCTTGTCAGTCCAATCCTCCTGAGTGTTATTGCCTTGACCAATCGGAGCCCGTGGTGACGTTATCATGGCTTGTGTATCGGCGGGTCCGATTGATGGCTCCCTGGCATTGGCTTTCGACGGACTCTCAAGGTTGAAGAAGGAAGGATAGACCAATTTGCCACTGACTACAGGAACTTTACTGCCAAACTGGTCTATATGTTGAGTTCCTCCATAGGTGTTATCTCCTGTTCCTTCTCCTTCTGTTTCCTCTTCTGTGCCATCAGCTACTGCCTTATCTTTTGCTTTTCTTATCTTGGGAGTCTCATAGGCTTCAGGATCTGTAGTTGGTGATGTAGATGAACTGATCTGCACAATCTTCTTCTTAAGATCTTTAACTGCTCCAGGAGCGCTAGTATCGAAATATGCAGGTCCCTTTTGGACATCTTTGAATACGGCTCCATCCAGCAATTGGGCGATCATTCCCACCACCGTGTTAACCAATATCCCTGATTGGTTAATCAAAGCATGACTCAGTCCAGCATCAATGTAATCTTGGAAGAATTTCCTTTCCTCGGCAGTAATCCGATCAAACGCTTCCTAGGGAACAGGAAACTGATTTTTCTTGATCACCGCGTTGCGAGTTTTGCTGAACGAATTTAGGCACAGATTCTTGAACTCTTCAAGTTGCGCTTCCACGAGCTTCTTCTGTTCTTCGCTGAGATCTTTCATGGAGACCGCGGGTAGCTCACCACCTTTGTTCGCAGGTGCCATCGTAGAAGCTTCTTTTGTCCCACCGGGCGTGCCAAAATGTGCTGACGTCCATAAAGTCAGGTGTTGACTCTCAGAAATTAACACTATGGCCTGGAAGATTTGCTTGACTTCAGTGCAGGTCCAAATCTTGAGGTTTGGGGCGTGCCAGTCAATTTGACCTGAAATTGACAAGGTAGAGTTTAATCAGTAAACAACAAGGAACTCATCGGCCAAGACCCCGATTCGTTCCAACTAAATCGGATCGACTCTAGAGAAGTCCGATTCCAACAGCATGAACCATCGGCCTTGAGTCCGAATCGTGATGATATAACATGTAAGCAGGATAAAACCATCGGCTATGGGTGAACCGAATCAGAGATAAATCTAATCTAAACTTGCTCTTTAATATTGTTGACGCGGAAAATCGGCAGTCGTATCCTCCGCGTGCAACACAAGAAGACTAGGGAGATCTGCTTCACTCCAGTGCTAGCCTACACTCCAGTTCAGGTTCGCGGCGTGCCAGTCAATTTGACCTGAAATTGACAAGGGGATAAAGCAGTTAAATTACTCTTTGATTGTGTCGGCTCTATTCCAAACGGCGAAGGCACGTCGGATTTTAGCCAAGACCCAATCAGAATGTATCGGCCGATACCAATCGGACCTCAAAATCGGACTTCATAGACAACCTCAATCGGACCAATATAATCGGACCTCAATCAGTCATCTAATCGGACCTCAGAATCGGACCAATCAGGATCGGACCTTATAACAGATCAGCCTTTAAATAAAATAAAGCATAAAATATGGCCAATATGTAAATAATGGATCAGCTGTGCCTTTGGACAAGATATTAAATAATCAAAGTGTAAGCCGATACATCGTCCATCTTGCCTAGTTGCCAGTTTGATTTATCTTATCGGACCATCTAACCAGCCAATCGGACCAGAACCTTTTCAGAGAAATCTAGCTCCGACGTAGGGAATCTAGATTTCTCCAGCAATGATCAGATCAGATAGCTAGACAGTCAAACTCAACTCATCAACCTTTCAACTAAACAAGATGCTCGCACAGGTGTTAATCAGATTAAGCAAATAAGCAGATAAAACATTAACAGGATCATTCTGATTCTAAGGTATGCTATCGAATAATCAAGCAAGACCTAGCTCCGACGTAGGGAATCTAAATCATGCATAACACTCAAATAGCAATCAGGTATAACCAAAGCTTTCTTTGACTAATCAAGATGAATCTAGCTCCGACGTAGGGAATCTAAACCAAGCATGACAATCAAAGATCAATCTTATCATATTATGAACATCTAGCTCCGACGTAGGGAATCTAAACAAACACAATACTCAAAGAACAACCAGATTAAACCACAAAGCATGGATCGGACCTAGAACGATACTGTAAGATAAATATTGCTTAAATCGGACCAAGACCAATGCTCAAAGCCGTTGAAGAAGTAGATTTGATTCACATGGCGTAGATCTAAACCAATCTAGCAACTCCAAACAAACCGCAAAAGTTGCCTTTAAATAACCAAGATGAGTCTAGCTCCGACGTAGGGAATCTAGCCTAATCTTGATGATCTAGCTCCAACGTAGGGAATCTAGACATAAAGTGCAACCCGATAAACGATCAACTGTTGAATAATCAATAGTGATCTAGCTCCGACGTAGGGAATCTAGATCAATCTTGCTTATTCAAAGATAAATCGGTTGAACAGTATAAACGAGAAAGGGCGATGCGCCTCAATTCAAAGCCTATACTAGTTCGATAAATTGACTAACTTACTGGTAAGCCGGAGATCAGAACTGATGCAGCTCGTCCACCGATAAGCTTCGTCGAGATACTACTCCTAGGGTTTTTGGCGTGAAGCCGGGTTGTATTGATTGTGAGAATAGTTTTTACAATGGACGAGGGTTCATATTTATACCCTGGTCATGGAGAGTCCTGATCGGACCAGACTAACTTGCGAACAAAGTAAATTAAATCTAATATAGAATGGGACTCTCAATATGCCTTCAAAAAGGAAATAGTCCCTGCATCTGATACGCTTCCTTCTCAGCCGACGCACCTTTCCTCTTGCACTCGTTATCGGGTCGGACTTCTGCTTCATCGGATCTCTTCTGCATATCGGCTTCCTTCTCTGTCATCTTCGGCTTTGACCAATCAATGGGTCCACCAGCCTTACCACGTCACCTCATGACTCAGCATATCTGGTGCGAAAATCTGGTGTCAACACATGCCCCCCAGTTTCGGAGTATGAAGGATTCATGCTTCGAAATTCTGTAAATCCAACATCTCAATCTCCTAGCCGATGCAATTCTCTTCATAGATTCAACACCTTGACTTTTCTAGCATTGCCCTTTTCATAGCCGACACCTTTCTTCAAGCTTCTTTATCATAACATGTTAGCCAATATGAATAATCAAGAAAACTCTACTCTTCCTGCTAAATAACTTGGTTTTTTTTAAATGGTTTTCAAATCAAAACATAACTTCACTCCTCAAATGATTCTCTCAGATCGCTCAATGTGTATTATTCCCCACCAAGGCATTGTGTCGTCTCTTTTTCTTCCTACTTCTAATAAGGCTTTGTGGAGCTCAGGGTAGGAGATAGAAAGGAAGCATACTTGCATTGCATATCTTGCAAAGTCAAAAACCGGATCCAGTGGAGAAAATAAGTCATACAATCAGATCAAGATGTGCATGTGTGTGGAATTTTTTGGGTGGAACTCCCCTTTTGCACGACTCTTCATTTTACTTTTCTTTTCAGATATGGGCTATCTTTCATATATATATATATATATTTTTTTTTTTTGCATAGCCCATACCTTTTGCATAATGAATTTGAAGAGTCATGTCAAAGGGACGAAGTATTTTTGTATGGATGAAAGGCATGTTTTTGCGTAACTCCCAGTATAGAAGTCAGCATATGAATATTTGAGTATGTGAATCCAGACCAAACGACAGTGATGTGCCCAAAAATTAAAGTCTAGCATACTCAACAATGGAATAATATGTGGAGTGTACGTGATCTCAATCTTAAAAGCATGAAACAAATCTCACAAGGGTCACAAACAATTTGACAATGCTCAATACAAAACAAGCAGCATATGTGTAAGGTTTTCAGAAGATATCAACATATGGCTCTGGTAGGAATTTTATATCATTGAGGAGCTAAACTATGTATTTTATTTTCAAAATAAAATTCCCAAGTATTTCGCAGTAAGAAATAAAGTTTACTTGATCATACCATAGTTTTCGGATCGACGAGCCGACGTCGTGTTAGCATATATGTTGAAATCCTTTCTTCTGAATCTTGGTATTCCAGCACTGTTCCTTCATCAGCAGCGACGGCATGAGCAGCAATGGTATCGGCTTTACGAATTTACCCAAATGCTAGGATAGTACTTCTTCAAATATTTCCCGTTCAATGATTTAGGAAATGTTTCCCCTTCAACCAAGACATGTCTGATTGATTTGTAACGTAACTTCCTGGAAGTCTTGACAGAAGAATCCTTCAAATATTCAACGATTTCTTTCCTCCAATCTCCTTCTGGTATCTCCTGTACCATCACATCGGACATAGGCCGATAGCCAGACGCCTTTTGCGCCAGCCGATCTGCTTCCTCGTTACGATGTCTTGGCATATATTTAAGAATTACCAAGACGAACTCAACAAATTGAACGCCGATCTCTTTAAGAATCCGGAGATCTTTCATCAATGCTTCATATTCCGCCTGATTATTTGTGCACTTTTCAATCGGATAAGCAAACTGAATCTTGCCCCCCGAGGCGAAATAATAAGAAGGCCGATTTCGCAACCATCATTGCAAGATGAACCATCAAAGAACATGGTCCAGGGAAATGCGTCAACCACATCGGCCTCTGTATTGATCGGACCAATTGCATCAAGCTCCATGGTGCATTGTTCAACAGTATCAACATTAGATCCACAATGATCAGCAACCAAATCAGCCATTTAAAATAAAGTTTCATAGCCGACTGCTTGGACCGGCTGTAATCCTTGATCGAATACCTTGAGGAAATCTCCATCCCATGTTTTTCCTGATAGGCATTCAATCTGTTGAGGCCATAATACCAGGGTACCCGATCAAGAGGATTACCGACTACCGACTCCGAACTATCAAGACTCCGAACAAGACACGATGGCCAGATCGCAGAAGGAAAGCCCGAAGACAGCTAGAGTCCTACTAGGTTTAGGTCTGTTTTGTCTTGTAAGGCACGTCTCCCTGGGTATAAATAGCGGGGGTCCTGTACGTAGAGGGTATCTCATCTCAGGTTCCATTGATCTACAATCTTAGACAATCCACCCGAGGGTACTTGTTACGCATTGTAATCTGTACTCGACGAAATAATACAAACAGCAACTGGACGTAGGGTTATTACTCGATCTCGAGGGCCCGAACCAGTATAAAAATCCCGTGTCTCTCTGTTCGCCACCGTGATCAATCTTCGCACGAAGCAGGGTGCTTGCCGGACAAATATCTGACGAGTACAACCTCGACAGAGGCGCGCCAGGTAGGGGCCCTTGCGTGAAGAAAGATCATGCCGATCGTCAACGGAGTCTGGATCGCCGACGCGTCGAGTTCCTCGATGCCCTACATGCCCAGTTCCGTCAAGTCGGAAGCGATCGGGAGTTCTGCTTCCGCTTCCGATCTCTACGCTCACCGCCATCTAGTGCCTGCACGGGAGATCCGTTTTGGAGATCTCGTGTTCGAGCACCAAGGCGACTACGAGCTCAAGATGACAGGGATCCATGATCCCGATCTCACATGCTCCGGTCGGGAAGTTTTCGCCACCTTCACGGAGCCAACTCCAGAAGACATTGCAGATCGCACTGCGCAGTTGGATCTCGACTACAGTGGATCAAGCAATGGGTCACAACAATCCGAAGACCGCCACATCCATGTGCTAAACGCAAACGGGACCGAGGCCGTCGCCGAGTCATCTAGCTCGCGTCGACCCGTGCCTCCTCCACGTTTGAGCAACGCACCAACACTCCAAACGGCGAGAACCCGTACACAGCAGGTCGCATCCTCTTTGGCGCCCCGAGATCTCAACAATGATTTCCGAGCCGTCGAACAGGACAATCTGCAGATCCGAACCCTCTTGGAGACCATGGAAGCAATGGCCGAAGGGACTCCGATGGCCACCATAGCCAAGAAGGCTCGGGAAGCAGCGGACAAGGCCAAGGAACGCATCGAGGCCGCCGCTGCCGTGCCACCAGCTCCGTCAAACAGACCACGTGAGCCACAACCGGTTCGGTCCCGATCTGTTAACGGACGACCATACTATCGCCCGCACGAGGGGCGCGACATAAGGCCGCAACTCGAGCGCAATCGTCGCACTCGCGACGCTCGGGAAACTCTCAATTACAATCGAGATTACCGAGCACGCGAGGGTTACTACCGGTCCCATCCAGGATCGCCGCCACGTGACTCCCGACCAGGAACGGGGGGATGCCTTGCGTACTCCCCAGCCCTGCGCAAGGTCAGGTGGCCCGAGAAGTTTCGTCCTACCAACATCGAGAAATATGACGGAACAACCAACCCCCGCGAGTGGATTCAGATCTATTCTACGATCATCGATGCCACCGGGGGTGACGACTACGTCAAGGCCAATTACTTGCCGACTGCTCTGCAGGGATCAGCCCGCACGTGGCTCATGAACCTGCCCGAGGCCAGCATCAAGTCATGGACTCATCTCCAGGAGACGTTTGAGGCCAATTTCCAAGGCACCTATAAACGCCCCGGACATGAGGGAGATCTGCTCAACTGTGTACAGAAGCCTGGAGAATCCCTCCGGGACTACATCCGCAGATTCAGCGACACTCGTAACACCATCCCTGACATGGTGGATGATCGGGTGATTGTGGCCTTTAATCAAGGCTGCAAAGACGAGCGAACGGCGGAAGAGCTTGCCAAGAAAAACCCGAAGACGGTGGCAGAGCTATACGGGATCCTGGAAGAAACCGCCAAGATGGCGGACGCCCGAGCACGGGTCCACGGAAAGCCCGAACCAAGCCAGCCAGCCGGGGAAGGCAAGAAGAAAAATAAACACAAAAACAAGAAGCGCAAGACCGAGGGTGACGAAGTCATGGCCGTGGACAACAGGCCCCCGAACAGGCGCCAAGGCAAACCGGAAAACCTCCCGATGTATTGCCCGATTCACCGATCTACAAAGCATCACTTTGTAGATTGCACGGTGTACAAGAAGCAGAAACAGGAGGAGGAGAGCCAGCAGCAGGGGGCTCCACGTGACAAAGCAGCTCACAACCCTCGCACGGCTAACTACATGGATTGTGATGATGAGCTAGATCTCCCCGAAGATCTAGAGATCAACACAATTTTCGGTGGCTGTTCAACTCGAACCTCCAAGTCCCAGCTCAAGATGGTCGAGAGGCAGATAAACAGCACCGAGCCCTGCCAGCAACTCTTGAGGTGGTCAGAAATCCCGATTACATTCGATCAAAGGGATCACCCTGAGACGCTTTACGACGGGCCGCTACTCCCACTGTGCATCAAGCCATGGATCGGGCCCCGCAAGATCGGGCGAACCCTGATCGACAGTGGAAGTGCCCTCAACCTCCTGTTTGTCAACGCCTTTGACGAACTTGGGATCCCGAGAAGGTCCTTGTCCCCTGTGGAGAAGCCTTTCTTCGGGGTCATACCAGGCATTCAAGCCTTTCCCTTGGGGAGGATCGATCTGCAAGTGACCCTCGTGGAGGGCAAAAACATCCGATCAGAGTTCCTCACCTTCGAGGTGGCTGACATCACGTCAGCCTATAACTGCATCTTGGGCCGCCCGTTCTTGAAGAAATTCATGGCGGTCGCTCACTTTGCATATTCCATGATCAAGGTCCCAGGGCCGTTGGGCCCGATCACCGTCTGTGGCGATCGCAGAGGCGCGGTCCAGTGCGACATGAAGACCCTGGACATGATCAAGGAAGACGAGCAGGGACCAGCCAAGGCTGCCGAACCTGCCAAGAAAAAGACAAAGAGCCAGCCAAAGGCTGCGGCCAAGGGTGCGTTGGCTGAAACCTCCCGAGCAGCTGAAAACCGACCAAGGGCCAAAGGGAAAGAAGTTCCCGAACAGGTGCTCATCGGGGAACAGGAGCTCGTCGGGGGACAGGGAGCTGACGACCGTGCCATGGAGAGACAGACTGTGGTGGACCAGACCCCACTCAGGGGGACGCCGTCACAAGCAGCTGGCGAGCCGCCGGCCAACGCCTCACCAGTCGAGCTACCGGCCAAGCGCACCGAGCCAGGCACGAAGGCGGTAACCCTTGATGAGACAGACCCGACCAAGACCACCCAGGTGGGCCTTGGCCTGGGTGAAAAATAGGAACTCGAGCTCATTGCTTTCCTCCGGGCAAACGCAGATGTGTTCGCTTGGGAACCATCTGACATGCCCGGGATCCCCAGGGAGGTAATCGAGCACAAGCTTGGCATACGAACTGGCGTCCGACCAGTCAAGCAGAAACAAAGGAGATATACCCCGGAGAAGCGAGACGCCATTAACGAAGAAATCAACCGACTACTCAAAGCCGGCTTCGTTCGAGAGGTCCCTTTCCCGGAGTGGCTGGCAAACCCAGTCATGGTCAAGAAACCCAACGGAACGTGGAGGATGTGCGTGGACTACACAGATCTGAATAAAGCCTGCCCGAAGGATGAGTATCCATTACCTAGGATAGATCAAATTGTAGATTCAACCACTGGATGCGAATTGCTTTGTTTTCTAGATGCCTATTCGGGGTATCACCAAATAAGCATGTGCATTGACGATGAGGAGAAAACTGCATTTGTAACTCCCTTCGGTGTTTATTGCTATATAAAGATGCCTTTTGGTCTGAAAAACGCAGGTTGTACTTATCAAAAATGTGTTCACATTGTTCTTGAAGGCCAAATTGGCCGCAATGTGGAGGCATACATAGATGACATTGTTGTGAAAAGTAAGTTAAAGGGTGATCTAATCGCTGATTTAACCGAAACATTCAACAACTTGCGTAAAAACAGGATGATGCTCAACCCCGCCAAATGCACCTTTGGTGTATCATCGGGTAAGCTCCTCGGTTACCTTGTTTCCCAACGAGGTATAGAGGCAAATCCGCACAAGATCAAGGCACTCGACGACATGAAGTCTCCGCGCAGCCGCCACGAAGTCCAGAAGTTGGCAGGAATGATGGCGTCCCTAAGTCGATTCGTGTCCAAGTCAGGCGAACGAGGTATGCCATTTTATAAGTTGTTACGTAAACTGATCGTTTTGAGAGGTCGGCAGAAGCAGAAGAGGCGTTCCAGGCGTTCAAACAGTACCTGCGGAAAATGCCCGTACTGGTTCCGCCAAAGCCACAAGAAGAGATGTTGTTATACGTAGCAGCGACACCAACTGTTGTTAGCACTGTTTTGGTGGTCGAGAGACCAACAGAAAAGTCTACAACACAACATCCTGTTTACTTCGTAAGCGAGGTACTGCATGACGCCAAAACAAGGTACCCTCAGATTCAGAAATTATTATATGCTGTGCTAATGACTTCCAGGAAGCTCAAGCATTATTTTCTGAGCCACAAGATCAAGGTTGTGTCAACTTACCCCCTAGGCAACATTTTACATAATCGAGACGCCGTGGGTAGGATTGCACAATGGTCTGTAGAGCTGGGTGCTTATGACGTTGAATTCATACCCAGGACTGCCATAAAATCGCAGGCTCTGGCAGATTTCATCGCAGAATGGACTAACCCCGAACCTGAAGAAGCTGCCCAAAATCCCGAACACTGGACAATGTTCTATGACGGAGCATTTTGCAAAGCAGGTGCGGGGGCTGGGGTGGTCCTAATTTCACCACACAATGACGTCATCAGGTACGCTTTACAAATCAATTTTGTTGATCCAACTCCTACTAACAATGTTGCCGAGTATGAAGGACTGTTGACAGGTCTCCGCATAGCTGCATCTCTTGGTGTCAGAAGGCTGCTCGTGAAAGGGGATTCCGAGTTAGCTGCAAAGCAAGTCATGAAAGAGTACAGTGCGCGGAGCGAGGTCATGGCTAAATACTTGGAAGCATATAGGCGGATGGAAAGCAAATTTGATGGGCTTGAAGTACAGCACGTGAAGAGGGAATTCAATGGCGACGCAGATAAGCTGGCAAAGGCAGCTGCCGAGCGCACACGGCTCCCAGGTAACGTGTTACTTGAAGTTCTTACTAAACCGTCTGTGTCGGTTTCATTACCGAACCTACAAACTGAACCCGCCAAGGGATCGGTTTCCACAACCAACGAATCCGTCAAGGAGTCTATGTTGGTCGGTACGGCCCGAGCCGCCGCTCTAGTTGGAAACGAGGAGAACTGGATGGATCCAATCCGGGCGTACCTCACAAACCAAGCTATTCCGGACGATGATGCTACATTGGAGAAAATCCATCGTAAAGCCAAGAACTATCAGTTGGTTGACGGGCGATTATACAAGCTAACCCGCGAAGGAATGCTCCTCAAATGCATCACACGGACCGAGGGCATTAGTTTGCTCCACGACATTCACGGAGGAATCTGTGGATCACACGCTTCTCCCCGATATCTAGTAGGGAAAGCATTCCGACAGAGCTTCTACTGGCCTACAGCTCTTCAAGACGCATGCGATTTAGTAAAGAAGTGTGAGGCGTGTCAATTCTTCGCACGGAAACAAACTAAACCCGCGCAAGCTTTAAACACTATACCCTTGTCATGGCCCTTTGCCACTTGGGGTATAGACA